>JANFAE010000065.1:0-337687 GCA_024613145.1 Pisolithus marmoratus
CATGGGCTTACATAAGCCACAACATGTCCAAACACTATGTAAAAAGATAACAAGAAAAGTATAAGAACAAATCAGTAAGTAAAAACAATAAAATAAATGAAATATACTGGTAGGGAGGATACCTTCCCTACATCCGAGGGGGGCTTTAGACAGTGACTGTCCTCAGTCACCACACACCAAGTTGTAACATAAAATGAGGCAAGGGTATCATCCTCGAAACAAAACTCTAGCTAGAATCATGAAAATGTGAACTTGAAACAAAAGAAACCACATAAAAGAAACAAAATCACTACTCAGCTGAAGGGGGGGGTGCAGTTTGAAGTGACCCAGGGGTGATTTGAAGGGGGAATGAAGCTCAGGGGGAGCTCAAAGGTAGCTTGGAGGGGACCACCTGGCTCTCGAAGGGGACTGGGCAGTTTGCAACCTCGAAGGATGCCTTGGAGTCATCTCAGGTCAAACTCAAGAGGTGGCAAGGGGCAGGACTGATCCTGAACTCAAAGGAGGGAAAGGTAACTGAGAAGCCAACCCTCCTGGGCCATGAGCAATGGCCCAGAAGTCCAAATGAGCCTGTAATGTGTGCCTGAGCACCTCATGAGGGATCTCCTCACCTGTAGGTAGTACAACATGACCTTGAACCACCCCACACTTTCCTGCCACTAGATACGAGGCAAAAACTCTGCACTGTGCTCGAATGTGCCCCTCACAACCACAGAAGAAACAAAAACCAAATCTTTGAGGCCAAACTTGGTGCCTTGGGGCCTCTCGGTAGGCTGAGGGACACCCCCTCAAAGCCATAGCCTCTCAAAGGGGAAGCAAGCAACCTGACACTCTCAAAGGGGACTCAAAACTCACAGGGGCAGGGTTCAACAGTGAGGCTGGGGTCCCTTGAAGCAAGCAAGAGTTCCCTAGGCATGACCCACAATGAGGGACAGGATGAGGAGAGTGCCTTGAGGGAGGCACAAGACGGGATGAGCTTTTTGAGGGGGTGTTCGAGGACTCACAAGGTTGACAAGAGCGAGTCGAGGCAACACCGAGGTCACAAGCCCTAGTAGACATGAACTGGGAATGAGGGGGGAAAACCTTTGTACTCTCCAAATGGTCAACTTGATGTGGATGTGACCATTGGTCCTCTCTCAAGCCTTGAAGTGAGTTCAATGCCAACTCACCAGCCTGCTTATCCATGACACACCACCATGGCTGAACCACAGTGTGCCACAAGCCTGCATTAGTGACTCAGTGAGGGGACAAGCTGCTCAAAGCATGCTTGGGGGAAGGAGGGGAGTTTTCAAAGGTCGAGGGCATGCCTCAAAGGGGGAATGTGGGGGAAGCTTCAAGCTCAAGTGCACCTCTCCCTGGGAGCATCTTCTAGAATGAGACCAAGAGTACTCCACAGGGACATCTGACTCATAACTGATCAAGGGTGAGTGCATGTGCTGAGAGGGTTCCTTGGGGAACTCGTGAGCTAATGAGGGGTCCTTCAAAGCTAGATGAGGAGGTGAGCAGCTTACCCCCTCCTTGATAACCTCCTTTGTAATATGAACAATGACCTTGATAGGCCACAGGTGGCCCAATTCAAACAAAGGGTATCTGGATGGGAGACTCATCAAAACCTTGAGCTCAACTTGTGGTGGGAGCCCTTGAAGGAATAGCTGGCCTCAATGGCTCAACTCCAAGATGTTCCAACTCACCAGGGCCAAGAACAAGACCTGGAAATGACAAAGGTAGTCCCCTAGGGCTGCAACTGAGCTCAGTTCGCTGTGACGAGTCCCCTCAAGGAAGGTATAGAACTCCTTGAAGTACTTGAGGACATCCTTGACTGGCTCAATCTCAGGGTACTGGAGAGTTATGAGTGCCTTGAAGTTCTCCCATCGCTCGAAGATTGGCACACTGGCCACAAGATAGCTCCAGAGCCTTCCAGTGTGGGGTGGTGCTCTGTCAATTGCAAACTGGATGAGCAACAAGGTATCTGTTGTGCCCTGGGCCTTACCATACTCCACTACATCCTTGAGGTAATGCAGCAAGTCCTCAGCCTGCCCCAAGAACTCCAGGGGGGATTCAAGTGGGGCTCAAGATGGTCTGCATGCTTCTTCCATCATGAGTAGTATATATGAAGCTCAAAAGAATATATGTCACATTGCGACTGATAATTGACAGTGATATCAAGGGTAAATGCGAGGCTCGAATGTCAACAGTTGGTCTCAAAGGGTAAAACAAAGAGGTGGGGTTGCCTTGATGCGACCTCGAACGTCTATGGGGAAGCAAGGGTGTGGCAACAAACCACAAAGAGGGGAGGAGGATGCAGAAACCTTGTATGATACGTCTCAAGGTGGTTTCGACCACCAAAACTGAAGCTAGTCGCCATTGCGACTCGAACACTTAACTCTCAAATTTGCAGCCTCGCTCGACTGCAATACGCGCAAGAAAAATGATGATATAACATCTGGTTACGTCTACGAACGAAGCGGGTGCGTCTAACGAAGCGTCTGTGTCACGAGTGTGTCTCGAAGGGCTCGGGGTTCATCTGGGAGTCTCGAAGTGGCTGATGGCATCTCGAAGGGGTCGTCTACTGACTCTATGATGGTGGGGGAGGGTTTCCTACAACTCAAAACGGCTCAAAACGCGAACAGGAGGTGCCAGGGAGCTAAGCTGTGGCAGGGGAGGAGGATGGCAGTGTGCTGGGGAAGAACCGCTCGATGGAATTCTCCGAAACTTCGGAAGATGGTAGAGGCGTGCGAGGAGAAGTGGGCAAACGAGAAACCGGAGAAAACGGCACACCCAGTCCCAAGTTATTCCAATTTTCGTCCTACAGAGCCTTTCTCCGCAAAAATAATATCTCCGGAAGTACTGCAGCGGATGCGATGAAAAAGACCTCGTTCGAAAGGTCTCGTCGAGTAGGATCAGAGTCCAGAAAAGCGAGAGGTTCGGCGCGTCGATTCTCGAGAAAACGCGTGTGCAAGCTCGGAGGTAGGGGAAGGAATGGGGTTACCAAGCAAAACAGCCCCCTTGCAGTGGGCTCCAAGTAGAGATCACTATGAAATGGAAGGGGAAATGGGGTCTGAAGGGTAGTTTGACCAATGGGGACCCTGCTAGAGAGAAGAACTAGTAGATAAAATCAAATGAAAAGAACAAAAGACACTCAGCTGTAAGACCTGACAACAAAACTCCTCAATCCCACCACTCTAGGGCTCCCCTAGAGCTGTCCTGACCTCACTCTCAAGGGCAGAAAACAGAAAAGACTGCCACAGGCTGGTCACACCAGCCTGTGCTCTCCAGTCTCAATAGTGGTGATTGTTGTGTAACTAGTACAAACTCAAGTCCAAGTCCAACCTTGCTTACTAATCAGCCACTCGCCTCGCACCTAAGTCCCAACCCAAGGTACAAAATGGGGATGAAGCCCCTTAGAAAAATCAAACAAACCCTCAACCACTCTCTTACCACTCAATATCCTACTAGGGAGTACTCTCTCCCTACATCCAAGGGGGTCTTCGAATCTTGACTGTCCCCAGTCACTTCCCCTACCAAGGGACTTAGGAAAGGGAAGGAGGAGGGAAGGACAGGGCTTTGCCACTTATCCAACACCAAATCAAGAGTTTGGAATGAGGCACAAAGCCTTTTCAAAGAGGTTGAGGGTCACAAGCAGGTTGGCACTGCTCTTGAAGGGCTCAAGGGGTGACTCAAGGGTCTCAAGGGTCTTGGGCAGACTCAAAAGGGGCTCGAAGGAAGGCTCGAAGCCTGTTCAAGGGTGGATGAGGGTCTCAAGTCTCGATATATACCTAAAACAAACTATCAGACTTGTATGCATGGACTTCATGCACTTGAGGTGCCCTTGGTAACTCGACAGTGTCCTTTAGACAGTCAACTATGACCAGAATATACATATAACATGAAACAAAATCAAACCTATCCCCCTTTTTGAGGGGGGGTGACAAAAGCAGTAGGCCAGCATCAGTTAGGGTAGTGGCCCTCAGCTGGGCTGCTCTCGAGGGCTCTCCTTTGGCAGCTGAAGGGTCTCTTCAAGACCACTGGTCCCCTTGAGGGTTCACTCGAGCCTTGGGCTTGTTATTGCAAGCTCCTCTTGCTTATCTACACTCATGTCTCCCGAACCCTCAAAAGGGTTTGTCAACCTTCAATTATCCTAATACCATGTAGTTGTGAGTCAAACGAAATAAAGTGAAATGAAAAACTTGGGCCTTTGAGCTCAAAAGGCCAGCTTGCATCAAGAGGTACTGGGGAGGCTTGCTTCCCCACTCCTTTGCTCCTTCCTGATATCCTAGACCCTTGTAGATACTTTCACCAAGCCCATGTGGACTGTAAAAGTATAATCAACAAACAAAAAATTAAAAGAAAAGTGGTGGGGATGCCTTCAAGTGCTTGGGTAGTCAGCTGGCACTCCATGGCCATGGTGCAGCGATTCTGAAGCTTCATCTTCTTGCTTTGAAGCCTTGACTTGTCATCTGAGGCTTCAACTTGTCACTTCAAGGCTTCAACTTGTTGCTTCGAGGCCAGACCTCCCCCCTCAAAAGCACAACATGGGTATGGGGTACTCTCATCCTCCTCACATCCTCACCCTACCCACTCGATGACCATCCATGAAACATGGGCCCTCAAATGAGAGTAAGGGTGCAATGAGGCAGAGCTAGGTTGCCCTAATTGAGGTGGGACTCCAGGGAGCATCTTCTAGAAGAGACCAAGAGTGCTCCACTGGAGTAGACCTGTAATTATACCACCATAACTGAGATATCCACAAATGAAACTAAAATACTTGAGCCTTTGAGCCTGGTGCTTGATATTGAGGGTACCACTGCTCCTAAGAACCTATAACCAGGCTTCAAGGGGGTCTTGCACTGATCACTCTCCTCAAAAACCTTTGTGTGCTGTACAATAATGTAACAGTGAGTATAAAACATCTAAGAAGAACATAAAAATGCATAGGCAACACTCTGCTCTCCTCTTGAGTGCCAGATGAGGCTCTGGGCTCACTTTGGTTTGATCCCAGCCTTGAAGTTTCGAATACTTGACATAGCACTCCATAGAGCCTAGGATAGAGGAACCATAAGTGAACTGCATACAAACGAGAGTGGGAATACAAGTGAACAGGCCCAGGGTTCAAGTGAGGGCCTTCTCGCAACCTTCGAGCCTCTTGTTCAAAGCCAGGAGGTGCCTGCTTCCTCATACATGGCACCTGGGGTGTCCTGACTCTCAAGGCATCCCTCCCAGTCAGTTTCCGAGTGCTGGAAGTTGCCACAAACTCGAGAATAGGACTCCACCCACTAGAGTGGGGAGTCTGGACCTGTAGTGTCAGTATTTCATCTGTAGAACACTGTACCTGTCCTCCATATACTTCATAGCCTTTAAATAAACAGTTCTCAGACAGGTAGGATGAACCAGCATAGATTCTCATTGGTGTATCATTGCGGGTATGGAATGCGAGTGAATGCGTGGCCTTGACACATAGCACCATGGCACGGGACTGCTTAGTCAGCTGACTAAGCGTGCTCGGACTTGTAGCACAAGTCTCTACTCCGAGACTCGGAATCCATCCCTGCTGCAAATATATCAATAAAATTGTCACACCATATGACCTACCTCTGTGGTGGGCTGTCTGAAACCTGGGTAAGAGCTCCTTTATCCTCCAAGTGACTGATTTCCAGGTTTTTCTTCATGTTGTCTCTTCTGGTGGCTTCCTTCAAGCCACCACCCTTGATCGCCTCTCGGCCTCAACTTTCGGCTCTTTTTCTTCAATTCTACCACTTCCTGGTTGCTCTGAGACCTCACACAGGTCTTCCTTCAGCTCCAGTAGGGGCTTCTGGGCTTTGAGGGTGTGTGCTGCTGCCTTGAATGGCTGCTCATTCACACTCAGCTTGTCTTCAGCCTCTCAGGGTTCAATGAGGGGGTTCTGGGATGGAATTTCAGTGTGGGGAGATGTGAGAGAATGGAAATACTTGGTTTGAGGAACTGGTGAGTCTCCCATCACTTCTGTTGCTTCGAGCTCGACTAATGCCCTCATCTCTAGCAACTTTCCTTCGCTTTGCTCCTTCAATTTCTCTTGTAGATGATCCCTTTGTACCTCAGCCATTAGTGACTGCCCAGCAATATATGAAGTGACCTGTTTGTGTTTGAGGCTGGATTTGTTTTGACTTTCAACAATGGGCGAGTAGCTCAGCTCCACCACAGCTGCCTTGATACTTTCCACTTCAAGAGCCTGACCTCTCAAGCTACCTTCTGGCACCTTCAAGAGCTTTGAAGAGTCCTGAAAATTGTGAGTTAGTGAGAGATCTTGGAGCAACATGGAACATGAAAACTGCAAGGCTCTTGAGCCTCACCTCACTGGCATCTCCCACTCATCAAATTCCTCATGAGTTGTCATAGGTCTCAGCTCTTGCTCCCTGACTTTGTACTGGTCCTCTCAAGCCCTCCACTGGTCCCTCACCATGCATGCTTCCCTCGACTCCCAGTGATATCCCTTCTCGAGCAACCTTTCTGCCTCTTGAGTGACCTGGCATGTAGGCCATGCATCATCTGCATGCTGTCTCTGATCATTCCACTCTAGCCTTTGAAGAATCTCACCTCGAAACTCTCGATCAAAGCCTTCGAGGTAGAGGTCATCCTTCTCGATGCTCAAAAGTTGGTCTGTGACTTGAAGGTGTGTCATGACCTTGGTAAAACATAACCAGTATTTGAGTAAGGCTTCAAATGAGTTGATCTTAACCTGCTTTTGCTCATCCACTAGGTCATAGAGATTGTGCTTTGAATACTGAGCTGGGGGAAACCTGAAATGTGAGTAGAGTCGAGATGCATCTGTAACGAAGTCAGCCCAATCTCTTTCTGCATACAGTAGCCCTCTCCATTGCTCAAACTTGTCAATACCAAGGTACCAAATGGCCCATTGAGCCCAATTGTGATCTTTGAAGCAGCCAGCTTGCATGCAGAGGTCTTGAACATCCTCGAGATACCATAGTAAGTCGTCTGGATGCCCCAAGAACCTTGGAGCATCTTCATCACTCCCTCGAGGCATTCCTTCGAGGGGCCAAGGAGCACTTTGTAGGTGTTCTACAACCAGTTGGCTTTCAAAGCTCAAACTTGACCCTCGAAACCTATCTTTGTGCCTTGATTGACTCTCATAACTCTCATAGTGCCTGTAGTGACTCATGATAAGTAAATTAAAAGAAGAAAATGATGTAGCTGTGTCTGGAAAATCTATTCTTGCAACTTGGCTTCTCTTGTTTCACTTTGAGGGTTACTTCAGTGCCTCAAAACTGTCTATAACTTGTCCCTGAAACTTCTAAAACTGTAGATTAACTTCTAAATGAAATAATGAATACTTAGCTGGGTTCCTAACCACACCAAACTGTCAGTAGAGATGTCCTCCTCTCCAAGGACCAGGATCCCCTCACAGTGTGGGACACTACTTCTGAGGAAGAGTGTATGGGGAAAACAGAGGGGGGCTGAAGGAACTAATTCCTAGGTCTGTCCCAAGGGGTGCTGAGCAGGGAAAGGGATGTGTGAAAAGTGAAAGAGATTTGGTGGGGGAAAATTCTGTAGGAATAGGTTGTTAACGTTAGAACAGGCTGTGGGCTTGTAGGCATGGGACTCTGTATGTGATTTTTCCAATTTTGAAGAAATGGGTGGACTCAATGACGACACTGGAGACACAGGGAAAACTCAAAGGGCTTGACACTAGGGACTCCCAGACTCTTCAATTACTCAGAAAATGACTCTAAAAGGTGGATGGATTATTCTGATGCTTGGCCAGAATACTTATGGTGTACAGGAAGCAACTACAGGTATGGAAAATTTTTAGAAGGAGTGACAAATGGAAAAAAGATGACACCTGTCAAATGTACAGTATGTACAACCCTGCATGTGCAAGTAGGGACTGTGTAGACAAATCATAGAAGGACAAGAAGGGAAACCAAAGCAGTACCAAAATTGACCAACCGGAATAAGTGAACTGTGGAAACACCTCTCTCGTGCGAGCAGCTTGGGACCTCAGAGGTGGGGCAGATCATGGGGGAAGCAGCAGTGGTGGCTGTGCAGTGGCTACAGTGGTGGTGACATGACAGGTGATGGGTGCTCAGAACCTGTATGGGGTTGGAGCATGGCACATTGTGATTGGCTGAACTGGACCCAGGCCTAGACTCTTAGCCTGAGTCTGTATGATCAGCTTCAGAACTTCGGGGAGAAGATGGTGAGGCAATCAGGGAGTCAGCATGATGTGGAGCAAGTGACAAAACTCCTGTACAGGATTCTTTGAACACGAGGATGGGTGGGAAGGCACAAGCAAGGCCAGAGAAACTCCTAGCTCGAGCAGGAATGGCTGTGAGTAGAGACATCGTACATGGAATGTTACTTGTACACTCAGAGGATTACCATTCCCTACACCTCCTGGGGTCTTCGAGCACTGACTGTCCTTGGTCAGGAGACACATGTACAAGAAGCCATAGTGGCGATAAGGGGAATTGATGCACAAGGCAAACACATGCATAGAAGCAGACAATGCATGTTAGAAACTCCAGAAGGTGACAATGCACACCATGGAAAACTCCATAGAGTCAAAGCCTGCATGACAGGTACCTTCCCTCTCCCATCTGCCTCCCTTCACACCATCTTCCTCGTTCAAAACATGACATCATGTCTCAGTCAACCCCACCACCTGTTTTTGCCCCTGACCACGAGGTGACTGGGGTACCTCTCCAGTGGCACCACAAGATGATGACCCTGGAAGGGTTATTGAATGCAGTACCCCCACTACATGCGCCCATGTGGGTCTCACATGGATGGTTGATGCACTATGACCAAGTGCACATAAGTACCAGGCAAGCTTCTGTGCTTCCCCCCCCCCTCTGAAGAAACTCCGTAGTATGAGGCCGAGTGTGTGCAACTCTATGCCCTACAGAAGGGTACTGACATCCCAGAATTTCCAGATGCCATCAAGAATGTGATGGAGGCTGCCAAGTCTGATATCCATAACCACTGTCTCCAAAACTACACCTACAACCCTAGGTGGATGGCACCTGTGAGAGTGACAGTCACTAGCAACAAAGGGTCATTGAGCATCACTCAGGACCATGGTGGCAGGTCAAAATGGGCCTGGAAACAGACAGAGAGAGCAGCGGTGAGTGGTAGTAAGGGGAAGCAGAAGGTGCATTTTTCTCCAGAACTTTCATGTGCCAAGACCTTACCCTGCCTGGCTGTAGGTGACTCAGGATGACAGGGGTGATGATCTGGGCAATGGCTACAAGGACAATCACCCTGGTGCTGGTGACAACGGTAACAGCAAGGTACTGGAAAATCTCGAGGGTCCCTGCAAGGAGTGTAGTGATGAAGGCAGGGGGGCATCCTGTGAGGGGGAAGTCCATCAAGCATGTCTGAGGTGCAGGCACTTAAAACATAAGTGCTCTCGAGTGGCAGGAAAGGTGGGCAGGAAGGTAAGCAAACACAACTCACCCAAGTGGACCTCGGAATAATGACCGAACATAGTGTAAGAACCCAACAGTCCCTCAGATGTCATCGCCATCTTTGAACAAGCAGAGTAAACCAACACCTCCTGTGCCTGGCCCATCTGTGAGCCTCCCTCCTGTCAAGTTTACCCTCTGACTCCCTTGTCAGGCAATCAACCATGCATTGTGATGTGACCCCACCCCAGAATTTTCGACCTCACCATCAACTGCTCCAATACCCTCTCCCATCCTACCCTCCCCTGAACACCCCATCCATTTGCCATCTTGCCTTTTTCTGGGGTCTATGACCCCTTCTTCGACACACCCTCCTCTCCATCCTCTCACACCCACCAACTTTTCCCCATTGGCCAAAGTCAATGAACTCCAAGAGTTATTCGAGGGCAGGTTTTCTGTGACTGCGACTGGGCTTTTGCAAGACGACAAAATGCCAGTTGTGCACGAGGAAATGCCTGTAATGAAGGAAGAGTCCCCAATCGAAACTGTACCTTAAGAAACCCCAGAAACAGCAGTGGTCAGTCCTTCCCCACCTCACGATCCCTCATCCTCTCCAGCCAGGACGATGCCATGGCTACATGCCTTAGACAAGCATATCAAACAGTTGGAGGAGATCATTGAAATTAATGAGGTCGAGGTTGCAGAGATGCATGAAGACCTAGCAAGGTTCATGGCACAGGTCTCGAGGTTTGGGAGTGCCATCCTGGGGCAATGACATCAGTTGAGGGAGATCCGGGAACTTTGGAAGGAACTGCTGATCTGAGGGGGGTGAAGATGCCCATAAGTTCCATAGTTGTACAGTACTTGTATTCTAGCTAGTGTGTCTTTGTGATTGGAATTAAACCCCTCAGACTCGAAAATGAAACATGATACAAGTAATGTGTGAACAGTATGAATGGAATTTTTTTTTGACTTGAAAGACTCTTTGTATGTTGACAGGAATGAACTGTAACTAAACTGGTGTTAATTAAGAGGAAAAGTAAAGTAAAGAAAAGACAAGAAAGGAATGGTAACAGAAAAGGGAGAAGGAAACACCAGTGGCAGTTACTCATCTAGCTCATCCTCTGGCATGTCAGCCAGGTCTGGGCCTGGGAGGGCCTCGTCCTCGAGGTGATTAAGGTCGGAATTTTGGCTGTTGGTGAGATGGGTGACCTCAATCCAGGATTGGTTACAAGGATAGTATGGGAAGAGTTGAAATGCAGCATAACAGAATTTTGAAATTGTGCCATCCAGCTCACAGAGGAGGTAGGATCCCCCCTTGGTACGATGAATGATGACCATAGGTCCTAGGTAATGTGGTTTGGTTTTCTGGTCAAGTTCCTTTTCAATCCTAGAATTCCAGACCAGGACCAGCAAGCCAGGCTCTAAATCAAAGTCTCAGATGGTATGCCTGAACTGTGAGACAAAATCTTTGATGGATGCAAATTGAGATTTCAGGATGAGTTTGTGTATACGTGCGAGGTCCTCAGGGCATTTTTGTAACTGATGAGTGCAGTTGGCAATGAGGTCTGTCATTGAGTATAATTCCACTTTGTATGGTGCTAAGAACATCACTTCTGTTATATCGAAAGGAAGCCTAGGGTGAACACCATGAGCCATATAATAGGGGGAGAACCTGGTAGCCTTGTGGATGGTGACACACTCTGCCCAGAAAACTGACAGTGCCACCTCTGACCATCTTGAAACCTCTCCCTTGCAACTTTTTACCAGTGCCTCTCTGACATCAAAATGCCAGTGCTCAACTATCCCGTTCGCTTGCAAATTATATGGTGAAATGCAGATGTGGTTAATGCCATAGGTTTTCACCAACCAGGAGAGGGCTAAGACATAGGGGCCTCCATTGTTGGTGACAATTTCTGAGACAGCACCCCAGTGGCACAGGATCTGTTTGAAGATAAATTTCCTGATTGACTTCCCGGTTTCAGCTCTGAGCATTGCCCACTCAGGGTAACTGGTTAGGGAACAGCAGGCTTGGGTGATGTAGCAGTATCCATTTGACTTTGGCATTACAAATGTGTCGACATATGCCTTGTAGAACAGGGGCTCGGGGATGGTGACAACAGGGGGAATATGGACCCAGTCTAGATGTCGAACCTGGCACTCGTGGCATGTATGGATGAACCAACGAACATCCTGTTCCAGCATGGGCCACCAGAAGCGAGTCAGCAGATGCATACAGGTGGAGAATATACCCTTGTGCCCAAGATCATCATGAGCCTGCTGGATGATTTCTAGGCACTTGTGGGGTCAAATGGTGAGTTGATGCTGGCCCTGGGGTTCCTTCCTCCACAGTTCCCCCCCTTTCACAAAATACCTTAAGGCCATGCACACCAGGCTCTCTAGGTCGGCCTCTCCCATCCCTTCTGGGGTCTTCTTCATCTCCAAGAACTCCCTCACCTCTTCCAACCTCTTTTCCCTCTGCCTCGCCCACTCAGATCATGGGATTTCTGTTTCTGGGACAACCATTGCCATTTCTGCCATAAGGAAGACACTGATGTCTCGAGGAATGGTTCGAGGTAAGCATACAATCGACTGCAGAGTTTCTGAAAAGGGTTGTAGTGGTCGAGCAGGTGCCTCTCTACAGTTCTTGAGTTTGATGGCGAAAGCTCTGCATTCATCTACCCAATCCTCATAGCCCTCTTTGTCCACCTCTGGATCTTCTTTGGCCCTTGGTCTCCTTGACAAACTGTTGGGGGCTGCATGTTTGGACACTGGGATGTGCACCAGCCTGAAATCGAACAGTAAAATCCTGGCAATCCAGTGGTTGATAGTAGCATTGGGCTGTAGATCAGGGTTATTAATCATGCCCTTAATATACCATGCATTGACCTCGACAACCAAGTTCTGGACCCCAAATATATAAAGTCTGATGTCATGTAGGGCTTGAAAGAGGCTGAAAAGCTCGAGCTTTGCCTGGCTATATCATTTTTCCCAGTTGTTGAGACTTATTGAACCAAAATGGGCTGGGTGATGTTTTCCATCTTCCCCCTCTTGCATGAGAATATACCCAACAGCGACATTGGAAGTGTTGATGGCAAGAATAATGGATCTGCCAGAGGTATAGTCAATTGTACGAAGTGCAGGGGATGAGACAATAGCTTGGCAGAGGTAGTCCATAGCCTCTCAATGCTCATCATGGAATTTGAAGGGGATGTCCTTCTTTGTGAGCTTGACAAGGGGACAGGCATGCTTGGTGAAGTTTTTAATGAATATGTGGCAGTATGAGCATAGTCCTAAGAAGCTGTGAACTTCAGTAACATTAGCACAGTAAGGCCAGTCCTGGATTTTCTGGACCTTCATTTCATCAGGAACTCTACCCTCATATGACACCTTATGCCCAATGACTATGATCGATGGTGCTGTGATAACACACTTCTTGGTGAAGACAGTTGCCCTGGCATTTCAAAGGCAGTGGAGGACTCAGTTGACATTCTGCAGGTGCTCCCAGATGAAATGCCATATACTGGGATTTTCAGGGATCATTTGGAAGGTGCTGTCAGGATTCTCATAGCGGACTTTGGGGCCCTTGATAGGGCAGTCATCTATGAACAGAATGGTTACTTCCAGGATTTTGTCCTTCAGGATCCAGCACACATCCCCATGGAATACTTGGACTGCATTTGTATACCCCATTGGTAGTTTGGTAAGCCAAAGCATGCCTATGGGCATCTGGAACGTGGTCAGGTCTCTGTAGTCATCATGTATAGTATGGTGGTCATAGCTGACCATCAGATCTAAAATCCCATAGATGGAGTGACAGGTGAATGCCTCAGTGATAGAGTTGATGAAGGGGGCAATGGCAGAGTCCTGGATGGACATGGCATTTAGTGGTTGTAGGTCATGGACAAGTCACAAGGATTTCCTGTCTTTCTTGATGATGCAGAACCATTTGGAGCAATAAGATGAGGTGGAGGGTTCATAAACACCAGTGGCAATCTTCTCTTTGATGATGTTAATGATGTCGCAAAAGATAGCAGGGGGTATAGGGATATTCCACTCAACCCATGGTTTGTGCATCACGGTTGGAATCTTCAGGGGTGGGAATACATCCTCACGAAATGTACCCCTCTCCGAGGCGTCCCAGGCAAAGGCCATTTCATGGGTATGAACAAGCCAGTGGACCAAGGCCAACTCTTCTGGCCACAGGAACCTCACTGGGTCTAAATCCAGCTCATCTGAGCATTCTTGGGTGAAACAGGTACCTGGAACAAAGGGTGGGGGAGAGAACAGAAGTACAGGACACTGCAAGCATTTCACAATTTTTCATCACAAAATATGCTGAAAAAATTGAAAAAAGAGATACTCTTTTATTTCAGCTGTTTTCAAAGAAAAAAGGTGAATATAATGTAATGTTTTCTTTGTCTTTTCTGCCAAAAAACATGAATTAATGGTAATGCCCATTAGGTTCTTCACTAATGGGAATTAGCATCAATCAATGTTTTTTAGTAAATCATGCAAAGAAAACAAAGTGTTATTGGTGCCTTTTCTCTTTGAAAACATGTGTCAAAAAAGAGTATCTCTTTCTTCAATTTTTTCAGCATGTTTTCTCAAGAAAGATTGTGAAATGCTTGCAGTGGGAAGGGACGCTAAAGGGTTCTCAACCTCCTGACACTCTACCCAAAATTCCACAGGCATGGACATCGGGACTGGCCTGACCTTCTTTGCTACAGGCTTGTACTTTAAAACATGACAAACAGGGTTGAACTGGTATGTAGATCATAAGGCAGAAACTGTCAGTGGAGAAATCATTGTACTCATTGAATATAAGAACTGGTCACCATGTGGAATGAAACTGGAGTTGAAAGGCTCCACAGATGGAATGCTTTCACTCTTGACATTGTGTAGTAACATAGAAGCAGGACAATCTTGTGGGACTGTAGGAACGGGTGAAGTGTAATGGGGAAATTCTGACAGGGAATCTGCTACATAAAGGGAACATATGGAGAAAACCTCATTGTGGTCTCCTTGCAACTTCAGTGAATCCTTGACCAGTACTAAAAACCCTGTTCTGTCTTATCCATTCAGTGGTGTAGTTCTCTTCTTGCATAGAACTCTTCTTCGTCTTCTGAATTAATGAAGCGAGGTAAGGGTTGCAGCTGGTTACGAGGATGAGTAGGAATCAGTATGTCTTCCAGAATTCAGGTTGCGTATCTTGAGAGACTGTTCACCGTCAGGGAAGTCGCATAGGATGCTGCTGAGAAGACAAAAGAATGGATGGCCTAAGAGAAGGTTGAAAGGTGCACAGTCGATGACCTGGATTTGGAGGTGTGCCTTGATGGTACCTATATGCAGGGATGCATTCTCAATGACCCCGAGCATGCTTTCCTTCGACTGGTTAGTGGCCTCGAGCATCATACACATATCAGAACAAAGGGGAGCTCCCAATGCCTCCCACAGCTCATGTCACAAGGTGACCACCTGACACCCACTACGAGGATGCATTTGACATGGAGTTTGTCCATCGGTACTCTGTCTACTGCCCTCAAGGGAGCTGTTGCCAACCCTACACACTTCCCTTCAGTGTCCTTCACCAGGTACTGCTTGTAGGTCACCCATGTCAAAGACACAGAGATTTCTGAGGCAGCCTCTAAGCTTCCTATAGCGATTTTCTTCATCATTGCGAGTTCCTTGACTTGTTTGTGAATCTCCGGACTAATGGCTAGGAGATCCTCAGCAGTGATTTCTATTTTGGCACCAAGGACCTGCCAAATGAGATGCTTGGTGGCAGCTACCTCATCAAACCCACTTTGGTAATGGAATTGTGGGGTGGGCTGGGCTTGTGCCCTCGACTTTCCCAAGTCTGCAGAGTTGGTCCTCTCTGGCATTTTCTCCACATGTGATCTCTCTACCGTGCCCAAAGAATTTGACCCAGGGCTTGCTGAAGGCCTAACTGGGGCAGGGGTGCTCATTGGAGTGGGGTTGCTGCATGGGTGACAACCCAGAACTTCCACACCATCGAAACACATGGTTTTCCTTTTCTTGATCATGTTCTTTAACTCCTCTACCTGAGCATAAGCTCTGGCCAACGCTCTCTTATCTTCTTCATCAGCTGTCTCCTCTAGATCTTCGTCAACCAAGTATGATGATGGGTGGATGTTGACCTGAAACTCTGATGTTCCCTCTGTTCTGAAGAACATGGTGCTGACCAAGTGCAGCAGAGTGTCCCTACTGCATGATGACAAAGAACCTTGGTTGGAGGACTGGGCCGAGACCAGGTTAGCCAAGGCCATGATCAACTCTCACATTGCAAGGAAATTGTCAATTTTCTCCTTAAAGTTTCAACTGGCAGCAGTCCTGGGAATGTCAGAGCCATCCTTCATAAAAACCCTACCCCCAATCAGGGTGCATTTTCCTTGCTGTATATATTCCTGGCAGAGGGTACACTCTGCCATATGGTGGCCATCAGTACTTCCGCAAAAGAAGCACCTAGGGTCAAACAAGTGATGGAATTGGCCCTCCTGTGGCTCCCTCGATGATGTCAAAGGCTCTGCAGCCTGGATGTACTTGCATTTTAGGACAGTCAGAGGGGTGGAATTTTGGGAAGGGGGCTCTGGGAAGAGCGCTGAAGAGTCTGGCTGTATGAAGTTCCATCTAGAACCACTAACACTGCAGGCATTTCACAATTTTTCTCCCCAAAATATGCTGAAAAAATTGAAAAAAGAGATACTCTTTTATTTCAGCTGTTTTCAAAGAAAAAAGGTGAATATAATGTAATTTTTTCTTTGTCTTTTCTGCCAAAAAACATGAATTAATGGTAATGCCCATTAGGTTCTTCACTAATGGGTATTATCATCAATCAATGTTTTTTAGTAAATCATGCAAAGAAAACAAAGTGTTATTATTGCCTTTTCTCTTTGAAAACATGTGTCAAAAAAGAGTATCTCTTTCTTCAATTTTTTCAGTATGTTTTCTTAAGAAAAATTGTGAAATGCTTGCAGTGTAAGAAGGTACATGGCCTGTTTGTAGACCTCATTGAAGGGCCAAGGGTCATCAATGTTGTGATCTAGGTCCCTAAGCTGCAGGTGAGTAATGAGGCCATTATGGAACCTCAGGGGGAAACCCTCAAGGAATTTCTCATTGATGTAGTCGTCCACAAGCTTCTTCTTTTTGTTGATAAGAGCAACGATGTGGCAGAATTCTCAGATGTGTTTGCCAAGGTCATTGAGGGTCAACATTGACTTTTGTACCTGGTGGTGAAGAAGCATCTCAAGGTTGGCTTTGGTGTACTGCTGGCCTTTAACATCAGCACCAGGATAGAAACTGGTCACCTCTTCCATGAATGCCTCCCAGTCATCACCCATGGTGGAATCAAGAGATGACCACAGCTCTGATTCATTATGATCAGCATAGTGGATGGCCCACTTAATTTTAGCTTTTTCTGAGGTAATGCCTGCATCTGTGCAGACCTGATCAATGTCTTTGAAGTAGGTGCAGATGTCTTCTGTTTTTCTGGAAAACTTAGGAGCTTTGTTAGAGTCCCTAAGTGGCATTTTGCGGTGGTTGGTGGCATTAGACATGGTGACTGGTACTGATGATGAGGGTGGAGGCTGGTTCTGAGTTATAGGCAGGTTTCTGAATGGCTGTGACATGGGGACTTGAATGGGTGGTGGAATAATACTCTGGGGGGCGATAAATGATGATGACAGAAAAAGAAGTTGTTTGGCAGCAAGAGTTGAATCTGTAGAGGATGAAGAAGATGATAAATCGGTGAGCGGTGATAAGTTTTGGTGATCTGGCAGTGGTGCAAAGGATTTGTCAAGCTCAAAAGCTCCAGGAATATCCACTGAGGAAGGAGATGAAGGTTCTGAAAAGTGGGGGTGATCTGTGGGGAAAAACTCTGGGTCTAGGGAACTGAGCTCTGAAATGTCACAGGGGTTGACCACAGGTACAAAGAGGTCTGATGATGATATAGAGAGGTGGCAGAAGGGCCCTAAGAGCTCTTTGAGTTCTGTTTGTTGATGAGTGGGCCATAGAGATCTCCTTTCCAGATCTGCAGACCCCTTGTGGTGGGCTCCAAAACTTGTGGGACACTACTTCCAAGGAAGAGTGTATGGGGAAAACAGAGGGGGGCTGAAGGAACTAATTCCTAGGTCCATCCCAAGGGGTGCTGAGCAGGGAAAGGGATGCATGAAAAGTGAAAGAGATTTGGTGGGGGAAAAATCCATAGGAATAGGTTGTTAACATTAGAACAGGCTGTGGGCTTGTAGGTGCAGGACTCTGTATGTGATTTTTCTGATTTTGAAGAAACAGGTGGACTTGATGACGATGCTGGAGACACAGGGAAAACTCAAAGGGCTCGATGCTGGGGACTCCCAGACTCTTCAATTACTCAGAAAATGACTCTAAAAGGTGGATGGATTATTCCAAGGCTCAGCTGGAATACTTATGGTGTACAGGAAGCAACTACAGGTATGGAAAATTTTTAGAAGGAGTGATGAATGGAAAAAAGATGACACCTGTCAAATGTACAGTATGTACAACCCTGCATGTGCAAGTAAGTAGGGACCATGTAGACAAATCATAGAAGGACAAGAAGGGAAACCGAAGCAGTACCAAAATCAACCAACTGGAATAAGTGAACTGCAGAAATGCCTCTCTCATGTGAGCAGCTTGGGACCTCAGAGGTGGGGCAGATCATGGGGGAAGCAGTGGTGGTGGCTGTGCAGTGGCTACAGTGGCAGTGACACGACAGGTGATGGGCACTCGGAACCTGTATGGGGTTGGAGCATGGCACATTGTGATTGGCTGAACTGGACCCAGGCCTAGACTCTTAGCCTGAGTCTGTATGATTGGCTTTGGAACTTCAGGGAGAAGATGGTGAGGCAATCAGGGAGTCAGCATGATGTGGAGCAGGTGACAAAACTCCTGTATGGGATTCTTTGAACATGAGGATGGGTGGGAAGGCACAAGGCAAGGCCAGAGAAACTCCTAGCTTGAGCAGGAATGGCTGTGAGTAGAGACATCATACATGGAATGTTACTTGTATGCTCAGAGGATTACCATTCCCTACAGCAGTGGGCTCCAGATGTAAAGATTGATTTGAAAGGACCTTGGGATATAGGCCAAAGTCTCCTAGTGGGGGAAGAGTGGTGAATTCGTCCCAGGAGGCTGGTGTTGCCTGGTGGAGGGTCAAAGAGTACAGGGAAAAGACCAAAAATGCGCCCAGAAACCCAAATAAAAGCTGTGATAATGTCTAGGGACTGTCTGGGGATGGGGAAGTAATATTCCGAGTCTTCTTTCATCTTATTTCCGGCTTCTTGTCTGGGGTAACTCATCTGTTATTATTCTAAGTATGTACAGTACATTCTAAGTGCTCGCATGGGCTTACATAAGCCACAATGCGTCCAAACACTATGTAAAAAGATAACAAGAAAAGTATAAGAACAAATCAGTAAGTAAAAACAATAAAATAAATGAAATATACTGGTAGGGAGGATACCTTCCCTACAGCACAGACTTCTCAGCTACACCCAATGTGCTTGCTATGATGGCATGGGCATCAATGGGAGGCTTTGACAGCTTGGAAATAGTGGGAGATGTGGCATCTACATCCAGCATATGAGGAGCAAGCAGGCAATGGCATATAACAGATCACTCACCACTCCATGAATCATCAACATTCATGGCATGCAGCACAACAGTTGAGCTCGATGAGAGTGTGTGTTCTTTGGACAAGTCACCATTGTGATTCAGAGGGGTGAGGGGGAAACTTTCTGCTTGAGTTCGAAACCACTGGAGATGCATTGTTAGCAGATGTGTTAACTATGGAGGAACAAAGCATATTATATATATCCATGTCTATGAAGGGATTTATTGTCAACTAATGCCCCTTAGAGACAATTTACAATTATTGCCAAGCCTAATTGTCTTGTCATCACCTTGAAGGCAAATTATCTGGCACCTAACATAATGTCACCAGGATACACCTTGAAGTGCCTGAAGTAATGTATGCATCAGCCTTGGTATGGTGAATGCAGCTCACGATAAACAATAATATGGAGTATGCATGAAAGTGGTAACATTTGGCAAATGTAGGGTGGCCTAGAAATGCATAGTTGATTAAATGTGTATCAAGTGGTCAATCAAAGGTGCTTAACTTCAGTGGTATTTCATGGACAGATTGTGAATGGGGTCAGCATTGCACCCCATGGTGAGTGAATTATCTGTGGGTGGGTGGAAGAGGGGAAATCATGTTAGTGTGGAAGTCAGGATTGATATGCTGAACCAACTCATGATAAACAATAGGACAAAAGGGATCACATTGAATGATGGCTGCTAAAAGCATATGACAATCTATGAAGTGGTTGATTGGGCACCAAAAATGGATGGCTTAACTGGAGCTATATTTTGTGGTATTTTCTTGAGGAAATGCACCCTGCTATCAATGAGCATCCATAATTGTGAACATATCAATACATAGACAAACATTTATGCGATACTATACATGTAACTACTGACTACTACTGACTGTTAGGGGTGCTAGAAAGATTGGCATTGCACCCAACAATGAACAACTTACCTATGGGTGGGTGGAAAAGAGAAAAAGGAGTCATGAGAAAAGTCAACATTGATATACTGAATGCAACTCACAGTCACATGCATAGCCAGGGACATGTCAAGCAACTATGCATGTGACCATGAGTTGCATTCAGTATATCAATGCTGTTTTTTCTCACAAACTCCTTTTTCCTTTTCACCCACTCACCAGGTAAGTCATTCATGGTTTATCACCCATGAGTTCATTATTCTAACATCTCACTCATAGACATCATGCATTGCTATATACATAGATTCAGTGCAGAAGGTGAGTTTCTCACTGTTGTGAAAGTTTGTAGTACTAACAGATTCTCAACATTCAGCATTAAATGGCTTGCCTAATGTGTTGACATAGACAATTAGTACATCTGTAGATAATTAATGCTAGTAAATTGATAAATAACTTATGAACAATGTCTTGACAACCAAATCATTGCAAAGGATTTAACAAGCTGTGGTAGTGTATACATTGAGCAATTGTAGATTTTAGATAGCAATGACATAAAGAGCATACAAAGAATGCATGCTAAGTTAAGCAAGTTCACGCATGCTGTCAGTTCAGATGTTGTGCTAACTACATACTCTTAGACCATTGTTCCAACCCATTGTTAGGAACAATAGCAAGCTGATCATTGAAAGACATCACCTAAAGTCAATTTTTGTTCATTCTCCTCTCTACTGCCTTTACTACTCACTGATTACTTCCAGCTCATAAAACAATTCATTCCTACTATCAAATGGCATCTTCCATTTGTATCCCCACTGCTGCCCTTAATGATGCAGCTTTCATTCTTCTAGAGCAGTATGCGCAGGGGAAGATTTCTGATATGATCACTCTGACTAAGATAAATGTTGAGCTTGCCATTGTGGGTATCCCCTTTGACCAGGAAGAATGGCTCAACCTCATGGGGATCATCCTGATGAATCCCACAGATGGTTTCAATTCCATCAAGGCTGCACAGCAGCTTGAGCAGATGAAGACAACCCCTGTGTTGGAGGATGTTGCTGCATGGCAGCTAGTTTTGGGGTGGGCAGCTAGTGATGACTTATCTTTTGATGATTTCTTGGCACAGATGAAGAAAAAGTTCAAGGATAGGTTCAAGTTCGATGAATGGTTGAGTGTCTTCAATGAAGTGTTCAAAGCCTCTCATGAGGGTGCTGCCATTGCCATCGAGGTTGTTAAGGCTGCCATGATTAAGTGTGGTGTCCTCTACTGCCCCAGTAAGTAAATCCACAAACCACCTGGAGAGTGATTTGTTGATGTTTATCAGGTGTTCATGATCTCTCCACTCCTCAGGCTTCGTCTTCTGGTAATAAACTTTCTAATTCCACATCAAGTAGTTATTGACAACCTTGCAGCCAGTGTCTCCCATGCCCCCCTTTCCCATGGTGCCTCTTCCTCAAAGGCTCATAAGTCAATTTTTCATCTTATAGTTCATAATCCCATTGTTGACCCACCCTTCAGACAAGGTCTCCTGTGGATTTGATGGTCCCCTACCCCCAGCAAAGCATTCAAGACCCAGTATGTCCATCTGTCAGTTCTTGGATACATCTGCACAGGAGGACAATGAGGATGATGACAAAAATGTAGATGAAAATGACTGAGATAATGAAGCAGATCACTGTCCAAGAGTGACCCAGATTGGTCAGTCTGGGTGAATGACATTCAACCAATGCCTTGACAATCTTTTTCACCATTATAGTCATGAGGGGAGTGTCACAGGATCTAACTCAAGAGTGTGTCAAAGCCCTGTATGCAATATCAATGTTGGTATGGATGTAGATGTGGGCTGGACTGAGCTGAGAGTCTTCATGATAGAGTTGCCCACTGGTGAGTGACTGCTTCTTATTTCTTCACTTGCCATCTTACCTTGTCTTCATTAGCTGGCACTGTGGCCTTCATTTTAAAGAACCTCAAGGGCCAAAGATTGCACTGCCAGACCTTCCACTTGCTCCCTCAACATATTTTCATGGAAGCTGGAAATCCACTGGAGGTTCAACAAAGCCTCCCCCCTTCACACAGCACCCTTGTCAAGGACATCGTGTGGATACCAAGAGAGGAGCTGTTATCCATCACACAGCACTGTGACATCCCCATATGTTCTTGGGTATGCATATTATTTGGCTCCTTCAAGGACAATATCACCTATGTACTCTGCATCGAGGATGGTTCCATCAGTGTGCTTGTTGTCCCTCAGTCATTGCCTTACCATCCTGACCCTCAAAGTCTGTCCAATGGACAGAGCATATTTGACATGGACTTGGCCAGGGGGCATGGTTTAGAGGTAACCATTTCCACAAGTGACTGGGGGCATCCCATTGCCTACTGTGAGGGGATGGAGTATTATTATGGCTGTAGTCACATTTACTTCCCCATGAAGTGGGTGAAGGTGGTGAGTGTGCCATTGCCTGATGAAATTGCCTGGTTTTCCCTGGCATCAGTAGATCCCCCATTGGTCAACTGCATGCTTATGAGATTCTTGGCTCAATGGTGGCAAGATGGAGACACTGGGTGGGTTTGTTATGGTGAATTTGCAGGCAAGTTAGCTCACATTGTTGTGATGGACAGCCAATGTGAATCAGTCACTGTCTGTGTCTCAATGGAGAGATCAAGTGATGAGGTTGTGGAGGCACTGGAAATCTCTGTACATGATTTCAAACTGGAATTTCCCACTGGCACTTCCATCCAGGTTATCATGGGTCTTAACTGTGGCTTTCAGGGCATTGTGATAGGCTAAGTGGATGATATGTATGTACTGCAGGGCAGTGACCAACAGGCAAGTCATGGTCTTGCCAAGTAGGTTGTTTACTGACATGTTTGTAGCTGGACATCCTGGCAATATTCCTAGCATCACACATCTCCCCAACAATGTACATCTCTTGAGAGCCTCACAACCAACTCCAGGATGATCCTCTGACTTCCCAGAACCACATACAACCAGGGGACTTCGTATGCATCACCAGTGGGCCACACAAAGGTCTTTGCAGCATGCTACACTGGTACAGTGGCCATGAGATATTGATCACACCATCCATGCTTCAGCAGGCTGACCCTGACAACCTCAGAGATAAGGGAAAGTCCAAGGCCCAAGAGCCTGAAGTTCCTGGTGGTGATGGCAATATTGATGAGGGGAGTGACCTCATACAGGTATCTGTCAGTATGGACAAGGCACTTATTGTACCCCCATCTACCCTGCAATTCTCCAGGGAGAGGGGGTATGATGTTACTATTGGCAACCATGTTTGAGTGGTCTGCAGCCCTGCTGTAGACATCAAAGGGCTCATCTGTTCTGCTGACTTCATATCTGGCTGTCTTACAGTTCTGTCTGATGATGGTCCATTGGTAAGTGTTTGCATCCTCATGCTTCTATACTGTTCTAATGAAGTTATAGCATGATGTCCTCATCAGTTTTTGCATCAAGCTAGAAAACCACTCTCTTCATGACATAGAGCACCAGGTTGGCCACAAGGTATGGATCATCTCTGATCCCAAAAAGGGGTATAGAGGAATGCTGCAATCAGTCAGCAGAACTTACTGCAATGTTGCAATCAAATCTGGCATTATGCAGTTAAAAAATACTGCAGTCGTCACTGAGTAAGTGACTCCCTCTCCTAGCAGCACACACTGACTTCTCCCCTTTTTTTTTCCAGATTTGGCATGTGCCTCAATGGGGCCATCTTGGATTCTACATGAATGGCAGCATTCATAGAATTGTGCTGGAAGTCATTTGTTTGGACTGCCCCTTGAATCACTACTCCACCCATGTTGACTGTGGATCCTTCAGCCAAACCAGGCCCAAGCACCTTGGCCTGTGACCCCTGGGTCTCCCACCCTGACAATATTACCCCTTGGCCCCTCAATGAGCTGGCACAAGCAAATGTTGACTATGGTATGTAGACCTTCCTCTCCATCGCAGATCCAAATTAACTTTGCTGTTCAGGGTGTGTTCCTTGGCTCTTCAACAATAATTTCTGTGACTATGCCAACTGGCATGTATGCCTGAGGGTTGGTGTGTCTTACAACTGTGGTGGCTGCTCAAGCAAGTGGTCTGCACTATGGTTCCTGACTGCTTCTCTACAGTTGTACATGGGTGTGGCTTAGCACCTCCTGGTCATGTGTCAGTCACTGTGACCTCCAGTACAGTGAGCACAAATATTGAACATCACTTCATTCCAGCATGTGACTTGACTCCTGCCAACCCAAGGAGTGCTGGTCAGTATTGTCTCATACTACATGGCAAGCTTGTGGGCCAAATTCACCAGGTTAAGAAATGTCAAGTGAAAAAAGATCTGAAAGGGGTAGAGTTGGAGGACAGTACCAAGCTTCCATTGGGGGATGTTTGCCAGGTGATCTCTGCAAATTGACCAAGAACAGTAGGTCTCAATCTAATCATGGCTGGAATTTCCTGACTTTTCTAATTCACAGAGGTGACTGGGGTTCATATGCATGCATCATCTTTGTATATGTAGGACCAGGACATCATATAAATGTAGACCCAGTGCAATTCATGTCCTTCCTGAGATATGGCATTGCTCCAAAGATAATGGTCATGATCCACTAACTCTTCCTCAGTGCTGTATCAAAGCTACCATCTCCATCTACACCATCACCTAAATATACTCAATCACATTGAAGATCTGATGAATGAATACCTAACATGGAGATTACTGGGCAGGCATTGGGTGCCTTGTGCCTGCTCACTGCATGACCACTTTGTTGGAGATTGAATCACCCCAGTGTGATATCTTAATTTTGGTGCGAGTTTCCTATGCTTACATAAGCACTTAGAGCGCACTTAGTAGTATGATTTTCATACTGTTCCCTCAGTAGTTGAGTCACTACTGAGGGTAAGCCCATATATTATCCATATTAGACTACTTACTCATACCTTGTAGCTGCCTACAGGTACATTGAATATTATAGTAGTTGAGTCACTACTGAGGCTGCCTACAGCCCTTTTCTACACACTTCAGAGCATATGGAAACTGATTTCTAAATATTTACTTTCATATTACATTTTGATCATTGGAAAAGCTATTATGTCGATGATCTCAGAATCTATTGTGTACATTAAACTAAGCGTGCCTGCAAAGTGATTTCCAAATTTAAACTTTACCTATTGTTGCAATCTTTTTAGGAAGATAATGCTGTCAATAACCTTGTGACATTCACGCCATATATAATTTTCAATTGTCTTTGGATAGGTATCATAATGTTTCTCCCAATATAGACTGGTGATAAAAATTATAAACCTTCTCGGAATAAAATTTTATAAGAGCGTGGTAATTTGAATCATAATAAAAAATATTGTTTTCACTTTCGAATACTCTTTAAAGCATCTGAAAATATTGAAACCACCACTGTGGGACCATATATCGCGTGCGTACGTCATTGTCATGTTTGCGCCAAACGCAGTCCAAGGAGCTATCGGCACCCTCGAAGCGCGTAAGAACCATAATTGATGACCCAGAAAGAGTTGTCATTTGTAGACTCAGTGGCTTGCTCACATCCCGCTGATATTCAACGTCCCACATTTTAGCCGCTGACCCTGTCCCGAAGCCCAACCGGTCAACCATCTTCACGACCTATGTCTGCATGCTGTTCCTACAAGTCGAATTCATGGCCGTCAAATTCAGAGGTTGTAGCCTCTACATTTTGCCTGCCATGTGCCGCCTATGCCTCTCGAAGTCAATATGTGTGCTCAGTTAGGAGCTGTTCAGCAGACAACGTTATAGCTCGCCCGCTATACATAGCATGTTGTTTTGTCGATCGGTCCGGTCACATGAATGAGTAAAGTAGCCAACCATTTTAACCTTGACACCATTGCCAGGGGAGCTCAAACACTGCCAATGCAGTATAACTGGATCTGAGCAAGTAAAAGAACCCGATTTCGAGAGAAAAGCTTCCGTGCCAACGAAACCGCGGCAAGTTCTGTGGGGGGGTCCCAAGATCCAGATTCAACGGAATAACCCTTTTAGACCCCAATGGGACGATCTGACACGTGGGAAATTTCAGTATTTTGCCATGTGTAGAAGATGATTCAGCAGCCAATTGTAATATATTATATTCTGCTAAAGTATTATCTGGTTTGTATAATTTTATATTTTGAGGTGTGGCCAAATGTATTTGTAACACATAATATTTTACAATTGTATTCTGAATTATATTCTACCCATGGCAAAATATTGAAATTTCCAGCATATGTCCATATTGGTATGACACTGCATCTGTAACAATGGTTACACTGGAAATTTCAAGATTTTGCCATGGGTAGAATATAATTCAGAATACAATTGTGAAATATTATATGTTTCAAACACATTCAGACCCACCTCAAAATAATAAATTATACAAAACGGATAATATTGTATCAGAATATAATGTTCTACAATTACTTTCTGAATTATCTTCTACCCACGTCACAATATTGAAATTTCCCATGTGTGAGATCGCGAAAAAGCCCAATGTCGAAGTCCAAGCTGCCTCAAAAGGAAATGGGCGCTTGGTTGATAATAAGGGTGTAAGTCGCCGTGGTTTGGAGTTTGCAGGAAGTACACAAGATGACTCAAAAGTAAGTCATTATTTCTTCCTGCGTGCTATGCATGAATGCTGAGTGTCCCATGGATCGTGCCCAAGGTCATAGTTCAGGTAGTTGACATCGAGGCACCCTACCAAGTGTCTCCTCCCTGTTGAATGCGCAGTCTCCTACTGTACAATGTTTTGTATTCACCCGAAGGCTACCACGATATGATCCCATCTTACAGCTCGCCACCCTCGTCCGAATCCGCTTCTCCCCCCTTGGGTCAGTTACGTTTGATAACTCTCGTTCAATATTGCATTCATCTGAGTCTACGTGAAGGCGCCGATAAGCCAGTATCTCTATCGGGTGTGCAAGATGGCTGACCTCCATGCAGACGACCATGTGCACCTGGAGCACCTCATTCCTCGTATAAGTATGTCCGCAAAATATGCATTGGACTCTCATTCCTAAGTGCCGCTCCAAAATATGGCGGGCGACATTTCCCCACAGCATTCCCTGTGAACACAATGGCCAAGGACAACAGGTGCGATCACCATGCTTATGGATCAAACCGTGTGCACGGAGGTGGGCATAGACAGAGCCTGTCGTAACCCCGAGGGGTAATGTGCATCCTGCCTCCCAGGGGCATACCGGGGGCATGGTCGTGTTGTTTACTGATACAAGATCATCAGCGGTTAGTTAGATTTCGCGCAGCCTTTTTGCGTACCGCGAGTGTTCATAGAAGAGGATCTGTTCTGCTGTGCCTCGATACTGACAGTACGATTATCCTCCTATATATACCCGCGGTAGTCGTGCACCCCATTATCATCAAGGACGCTGCATAATTGAACTAGCCGTTTTTTGGGTTTCGTATCCTTACACATCGTCTCGCGTAAATTTCAAAGCCTCCAAGAGCCACATTACCCGAACCATTCTAAGCCCTGATGTAAAGTGGGGGATATCTCCGCGCTGCACCCTTCCCTTCATTCATATCGACTCTCCAGTTACCTTGCAGCGTGCTCCGCCGAGGTATGATCGGTATCTGATATCAATTCAAGCAAAACAGGTGCGCAAAATCACCAGACGTTGTGCGTTTAGTACGGATTCTGCATATCTGATGCCGGGTATGTGTCAGGACCAGTGTAACCTCGAAATGTGAAGCTTCTTCGTTTTTTTTCTCATTGTGACCTCGGATCATACAGCAAACTTCAGCAGAAAACGCTTGGTACAATAGCGATCACCAAGTCAAGCCACATGTCTGATTTCGAGTAAGTACAAATACCGTTGTCTGTACAGCCATGCGCTCCACAATGCACTAGTATAACTATCCAGGGAAATGTGTGTTCCTGACATCGATCCTTGGCCCACGGAAAGAACGAATGTCGCGAATTTTCTCAATTCAACGAGGAGATCTTAGATCTCATGGTCACTTATACGGGCAATTCGCTGCTTGGCTTTTCTCGAATTAAAGTCGTCCTCGTCGATTGATCGCGTTTTATCTTTAAGTTCAACCTGACAAGTATGTGGGACCCACTCTCCTCGGATAAGGATAAGGGCCACGCATGTGTAAAATTTTACCCGTGCTGAGGCATCCACATCACTCGTGTAATGCGCATCTTCAGCCTATGCATAATCTTCTTCGAAATGTGAAGGTGCGTCATCCTGAAGCGGAGTGGTGCACTACTGCTATAGCTGGGCGGAGTGATCTGAGCAAGACAAGACGGTGAGCTGTCCTGGTCTTTTTTCTGTCTGGTTCTCCGTCTACGGCGTAGTGTTTGAAATGAGAGAACTATTATCCCAAAAATTTACTGGCTTCTATGTAAGGCAGCACATCGTTCATTGGCCAGGTTCATCAACCTTTCGCATTTAAACCAAACGCATATTAGAGGCACACAATTCAGCTGTACCTGATGCGAGCTTTTCCCCAACATGAACTACCTTTTGGTCGTGCTGTATTCGGGGGAGGAGGATTACATATGCTGCAGGGTATGGCCAGGGCAAAATATGCCATCCGTTGTGAGCGCAGCCATTGAGCTGATTCCGGGAGTTCAGTGCCTAAGGAAATAGCTTTCCATGGTGGACTCACATCAGATTTTGGGAGATTTGGGACAGGTCTTAATGACAAACAAAATGTCTTAATATGGTACATTATTTGAAGTTTTGACAATTATCAACACTTTGTTCGCCATTAAAACCTGTCCCAAATCTCCCAAAATCTGATGTGACTGTCCTTAACCAAGATATCGGCACTGAATGCTAACGCCTTTCGGCTGATAGATGCGAAGGCAGTTCTCTTCGCTTCCGCACGGGCACTATATAGTCGAGAGTAATGTGGAACTAAGGGGTCCGTGTCACAGAACTTAGAAGTCGGCCTATTGAAGTTCCGAGTGTCAGTCGCTTGACACATGGTCATATTCATATTGGTGCAGCGTACAGGCCCACTGTTGGGTCTTGCTTTACGTTGCCGTCTGATACCGTCATCAAGGCCACAGCTGTTTCGGAAATTCATGTCCGGTGGCGCGAACCCCCCATAAAAAATCCAAAAAATCAGAAAAATCGTCTTATGGGTTCCCAGCCTCTCTGCAGCATCTTAAAGTCATTTTAAGTCATTCTTTCTACTTGACAATGATGTCTGACCATGGCTGTGACGCCTCCAGAGGGATTGGGGGATTTTGACACTGTTACCAAATTCTCTCTAGGAGACGAGAATGATTATGTTAGCCAGAGCTTAGAGCTCGAGATCATTACTGACGGTGCTGTAGAGTTCGCTGGTGACCAGGGTGACGAGCTGGGCGAGTCAAGGGATGAGGGCATTTGCCAACTTATCTGACCGGTATGCTGTTTTCTAATCATGCCAGCCAGGACTTTCACTTCCACTTATGTAGTTTGCACTCATGCATAGGGAGCTTTAATGTAGCAGATTGATTTATTATGATGTAGCTGCTACGTGTCATCAGTGTAAGTAGGTGCAGTGGTTCATCAGCGTGGATGTTGCTGCTGGAAGCTGCGGTAGTGGCTGTCGGCATGGGTACTGATGCAAATTGGTGGTGAAGCTTGAAGGCAGCAGGGAGACTGTCTGACATCAATGAACGTCTTGAAGTGGTGGTCTCATTGTCACCGTCGAGCTAGTGTGGTGGCCACGTTGTCATCAGGAAAGAAAAAACGATGGATACCTAAGGATGAACTAACACAGACTACTGAAAACGACTGCGTTAGCATTCACAATGGACAAATGGCCATTCTCCATCACCAATCTCCTTGTAGTTTTCAGCTCACCGGTCAATGCTGCGATTCGACTCATCTAGCGCTTCTATGATTTCAACCATCTCCCAGCCTGGTGCAAAAGGCTCTAACACACTCCACTTCATGCAGGCACTGATTCTGCAATTCGCCAGCATGAAAATCATGTTCTGCGGTGTATCGTTGGTTTTTGTGATTTTTTTGATTTTTCGATTTTTTGTGGCAGCTTTGCGCCACTGGACATGAATTTCCGAAACAGCTGTAAGTCTGTTGTTTCCTTCTACTGTATGCCCACCCAGCCAACAACCTTCTGTGTCCTCGGATCATCTTCAATCTCCTACCCCTCCAAAGGCCTCCGCTGACTTTCAATCACTCAATCAGCAGATACTGCCGCTGACATGTCATGCTTATTAGTGATCGAGTTACTTAACTGTCCGTGCACATGCCACGCCCACACGGCAATGATTAGCACCTACTGGCATTTACGCCCCAATTCACACACATCATCCGTCCCCAGATTTACAGAAAATTGCAGGCGAGGCCAGATACACCAGGCTGGCCAAAATTAGTTAGTAAAGGTACCATTGCTCTCCCCCGCGGTCCCAGTGCTCTGTATCCACGGCAGAATCTCGATAGGCTTGGCAATGGTCGAAAAGTACCACAAGCTGCATGAAAAGCAAGTCATACTTTCAAGACCTGTAAGATGAGTTCACGAGGAATAGTACAAGCCACCGGTATAGCGCCAGTCATTCTCATATCACAGACCCGAAATTGTTCAACCAGTCTATCGATTGCTGTATTGTAACCCCCAAGGGGCATGAATGTATGTCCTTTTTTTGGGTACATATAAACCTTGATAGGGTTTGAATGATTGGGGTGTTCAACACTCCGATGACATCGCAACTATCTACGTACGCGGTACACCTCCTGCGAGCGATATGACCCTGACTTCCCCCCTCTGCGAATACCTTCTCTGCCGTGGCACAGTGGTCTTCCGCGTCACCACATGTTTCTTCTTGGATGCCGTGGATGTTTTAGGCCTTTCGCTTCTGTGTGAGTGTACTATGTAATTACCCTCAATCGCCCATTCAACACCTATTCACCTGTGGCACCGTTCTTCGTGCAGTCATGTACGCATGCTAACCAATTAAGATGTTACTCTTGTTACTTGTTCTCTGAAACTAATTTCTGCTTCTTCCAGCGAAGCCCAACTGGTACCATCGCCATAACATTTTTTGGCGCTTTGGATCCACCGAGTATCATGGATGCTCACTTAGAAGCTGCGGACTTGGTAGAGTCTCCTCTACTTGATGCGCGACCCTGCGCAATCACCGATGGTCAAGGAAGTCCGTCCCCCGGAACCTGTGCGCCCACCTATCATCATCCATCATCTAAATAGGGACATGGCTTCCGTGTGTCGCGGACCTCTTCGTATGGTGTTGGTATCCGATGAGTTCCAGAGCCCATAGCGACGGCCCAATCCTAACAAATACTGATGAGATGCTGTACTTGCTGTGGTTCGCAGGAAGATCTTTAGAAGGCATGCTCATCCCCTTTTTTTTTCCGGGTCAAGACCACTGACTATCTAGTAGAATCCGCTATCTGTGGATTCGAGTTCATCTCCTAACAGCACTGAACCAGTTTATGCATGGCCATGCAGCGCCCCCTGTACTAGTATGGCACTGAACGACACGTCAGACATCGTCACTCAGTGATCTCATCACCCGTCATATCGCCTTACCACGACATCAACCCAGCCAGCCCACAGAGCGGCACACAACAGAGAGGACACCATCCACCTGGTCGCATGGTAATTCACAGATACTTGCCCCAAGTGACATCAGCCACTTTTGCGTTTCCGGTTCCGCACCTGAGCAACGTCATCCTCGCTGGAGTGTGTGAATAGGTCTTACTGGGACCGCAAAACTATTGAATCCTCCCTTCATTGACTCCAGCTGCTGTGTGGATGGACAGGGTCGCCTGTATCGCTGCAACGCGTAATAAGTGTTTGAGGGTCGGTATCGGCTACTGTAACTCAGTTACGTATCTATTAATAGGACGCAGGAGTGATCATTAATGAAACACACATATGTAGTGCGTTGACCTGGAGTAGGTACATCCTATGTAAACAGTTATCTTACATCACCGGAGCGTACCTGCCAATTTGGTCCAAATTCTGCCCTCGGACATCCATCCCTGGAACCCCAATCGACTTGCAAATTGGTGAGCTCCTTGGGTTCCAAGCATACAGCACAACCCATGATCTCCCTCTGTCGTTTTTGCATCCAGCACAAGTAGGAAACTCTTCTGTGTACGTGTCCGAGATCACACCAGGGTACTCCAGCCCTGGCGATATTGTTGGGGTCAGGGACGAAGATAGTCTCGCTAGGGCCATGGAGAAGTATGTCGCTCTTTGCATCTGTACATCGTATTTGACGAGACAGGCAACGCAGGTGCTCAGACTTCGCAGACACAGTAAATGTGTTGAAGAAATTGAGTAAGAGTGAGGGCGAATGACGGGGAATTTACAAGAACAAATGGGTTCAGCCGCATGCGTCGTCGGAGACTTGCGTGGGCGGCTGTATTAACCAAAGGCATAGCGCCAATGATGTAGAAATATATCGTGACTTGGCATCTTCCGTAGGACGGATGATAGTCTACTGGAAGACTCTGGGACGAATCCACTGGACTTTCTTCATGAAGCTAGTGCATGGGTAGAATTTTCGTCCGAAACAAAAGTCAGTCATGTTCCCCGTGTGGCAGATGTTCTCTATCAAGGGCGACACTCAGACGAGAACTATCCATGACGCACGCTGGGGGACTAGATTGAATGGTCTAGAAGTAGTGGTTCTGAAAGAAATCATCGAACCGATTCCAAGTGGTCAATAGCGTTCGTCGTATCCTTGTTTGTCTTCATATGGCGATCATCAAGATCTATCCTCTACCGGGTCCTAGAAGCATACCAGGGGATACACATTCTTGATTGACGAGCCTGACTGGTTTCCGAGGGTGGCCTAAATCGGGAGAGTATCAAGCCAATGGTGGTAAAAGGCCATAGTAGAATGCAGGACATGCGCCGTCGCTATTCAGCAAGTTGTTGCAAGTGTTTTGCAGATGCGGTCTCAATTCCACGTAGCATTATTGTGTTGTGGCATTCTTTATAGTTTTCATTTTCTACGATCAGGCGCCGACGCCTTGCCATCGGTAGTCAACACCAAACTATACCGAATTTATGAGGAAGTGTAAGATAGCGAGACCTATGACAAATATACACTTACGCATCATGCTTAACTCAGGCAAAGAATTCTTGCTGCAGCTTTCGGAGGAGTACCTCACTCCCCACTACCACCCTTCGGCACTGAGATGCCTAAGCCGCTTTCATGGCTGATCTAGCTGTCATCCCCCACGGCAGGAGTTAAGATCGAGCAGGGATCCCAGCGAATTCCACTGCGCTGTGGAAAACAAAGTTCATCGCAGTTAATAGGCTGGAGTAATGTGTTGGAGATTGAATCACCTCTGTGTGATGTATATTTGGTGCGAGTTTTCACTTGCTTACATAAGCGCTTAGAGCGCACTTAGTAGTACATTTTGGTACTGATTCCTCAGTAGTTGAGTCACTACTGAGGGTATGTCTACACATTCTTTACCAGTACTTACTTACTGATGACCTGTAGCTGCCTACAGGTACACTAATATAATTCTGTAGTTGAGTCACTACTGAGGCTGCCTACAGCCCTTTTCTACATAATGCATTGACTGAATGACCTCCGGAGGGGTCTACATACATTATGACAGCACGCCTCCATATAATCCTCGTTACGCGAGTACCCGTGTTACAAGTGGGTCATCAAGGTCCAGGTTCCAAGTCGGGCTTTCCTGCCACAGATAATCTTGGAAATCCACTGTAGCCTGGCTCACATGATGCCAAAGACACTATGCCTGGGATCGTTCAAGAACGATCTTGCGGCTGTGGCTCCAGTGCCCCTCTTGCCTTTACCGGGGATGACGTGTATGAGCGCCTTTCTAAAAAGTAAAATGCTAGTGAAGTCTGCTGTGTGCGTAAGGAAGCGTGACTACCCAACGCTGTTTCAGAGAAGGTCTTCGTGTCAAAGAAACAGTTGCTATCCCAGCGACTGGACAGAACGCTAACCACGAGTAAGTATATCCCGCTATGTGTGTACTTTTTGGCCCATTGGGACTTCGCAGCATCCACGTGGATTCGCAAATCTTGCACCCGCACCACACCACACCCGCCCGCCGAAACGGACAAAGGCTTTCCTGCGGATCTGACTGCAAAGTGCATGTGACCGAAATTTAACGGGTACACGAATGTTCGACGGTGTACCCACCCGAGGACGCGTATCAGTTAACCGTCAGAATGCCAATAAACAGGTAGTTAGTCATCGAGTCGTCCCTCGTGCTAGGCCACGAGGAAGATCGGCGTCCGCAGCACATACTACAAGATGAAGCTCAGTTTGCAGTCATATTACCGCATACGGTCCTTCTTGTCGATCCATAATGAAGTCAACGTGTAGATCCACCTTAATGTGAGGTCGAACACGTGGAGAGAGAGATGGGTTTTGAGGAGCGACCTCGTATTGACTCTTGATGCAGTGAAATTGGAGGACTCTTCGGTAAACGGAAGTCGACGGCCTTGGTGAGCCTAAGACATTCGCCGTAGTGGCGTTGAGGTAGGAGTAAGTTGGGGTGTACACATACGAGGGTCAATTGGATTGCATACTAAGGCGTCACGTTTGGAAGTGGGTCGGCTAATGTCATTGTATACGCTTTCTTGACCAGAACTAGCTAATCTGTCGTTCCAGTGAAGTCTACAAATCCATAGTCTGCCGAGATTCGTGAAACGCGTGTTTGCAGCCATAAAGAGAGCTAATTGTATGTGGTTGGCCATCACATCATTCACATGCCCTGGACCTGAGCCGAAGGATTCCCGGAGCAAAGTTCGTTCCTGGCCGAGACACAGGTAGGTAATATTATAATTGCTATCACAGGCGTCGCGCCCCTCTCCCTCCTACATCTTCCAACCCATATTGGGGTTGCTGGTCTCACACCGGCCCTAGTACTCCCCACGATATATAGTGACCCTACTTCTCTACTCATATCGTGCACTGAGACGAGTGGCTGTCAAATGCAGCCAAGTAGGCGCTTAGCCTATCACCTCCCTCGCGCATAGACTATGCACTGTCCCCAGATGTGTCACATGTGAGACTGGGCGGAATGCTCTGTCAGTACCGCATTTGAACCATAGACTTCATGACGACGTCAGCCATCCCATTCCATCTTCTCGACAGCGGAGGACTTTCGTGATGGGCCAACATGACATCAGTACAACTTGACGCTCCCTTAGGTCCATCGCGCAACCCACTACCTGCTAAGCGCTGCACTCGCCATACATCCTATATGGTTTCGTGGCACAGTTACGGAACGATGTTGGGACCTACCGGCCGCAGGCTGCGACACTAAAACTGATGATGGGGTGGTATCGCTTTTGGGGAGGTAGGAAAGATGAGCTGCACACTGGGAAAATAGCATTTGTGAAGGCTACGCCGTGCGTAGCTCTCTGTTTTTCGGCGCTCGAGCCCGTTCTGATACTTACCTGGTAGGTGCTTCTGGCGAAATCTTGGATGTGGTCGCTTGCAGAGCGATAGCGCCATGGCCTATGTAGCTCTTTCTAGTCAATCATCGCTCTGCTATTGAGAACTTTCTCCCTTCGCCTAACTGAAAGGATTTTTCTGTAGATATCCACGAACTATTTGCCACAGTCACTGGAACTACCAGCGCAAATCTTATCGAAGGTGATGCCCGAGTGGCCTTGTTGAGAAGTTGGATCAAGCTTTTTACCTACTGGTTGGAAAGCCAATGCATAGGTCGGGTTATTTCTTCCTGTATACTCTTTGTGACGAGTAACTCGCGCGTTCTGTAACACAGGCAATAACACGGACGCAAGGCCTCTTGGGATTATGGATATGTATGCACAGGCAAAATCATTGTCGATGGCACAAGTCCCCGTAAACCGAACCGATCAGATACGATAGCGTACTACTGGTACACCATGGACGCCCTAAGAACATACCCATTACAATCGGTGCATACAAGAAGACTCCGTAAGAGTTATGAAGTTACACTACGCCGTTGCTGACCCGTAAAACATAGAGAGAGGAAGTAGTCTAGCGAGACACGAATCTAATTCAGGTAGGGCTCCTTCTATGATATCAACTACCCAAAGAACGATGAAAGATTTATTTTATTTGTTTGCAGCGCGTTTTTCGAATCCAAACCATGCAACCGCCGAAGAGGGACCTAGTATACAATAGCAAATTCTTCGTAGTGAGTTAATTCAAGTATTCTTGGAGGATATTATTGATGTAAGTCTATTCGGAGGACGTGACTAAACCATAATCTGGGTCGGATTCAAATGGCGTCTCACCTCGCAAGTATTCATATGCGCTGCAAGTGCTCCTCTCCTCGTGTAAGTCTGTCCGCACCACACACATTGCAACCTAACCCGCAGATGGCGTTCTATAATGTGTCGAGCGACGTTTCCCCAGCGTATTTCCTTCCCACAGCCTGGCCAGGGACATGGAGCATGGCTACGATGGTTGTAGATATACCCATGGAGACGAAGGTGGGCATAGACAGAAGCAGATGTACCCTCCAGTGGTAACATGCAATCATCCCCGAAGGGACATACATAGGTCATTTTGTTTGCTGAAAGGAGATTGTTGAAAGTTAGGTGAACTCTTGTGACGTCCCATGCTGCAGTTTCGAATGCGCACCGTGGTTGTTCATGCACATGGCTGGCAGCTTTTGAGAGGTAGGAGAACAATGTTTCTTACCTCACGCTGACCGTATTTAACAACGACCACGAGCGGCGCTGGAAGTAACTGATGGGGATGGCCATCCTACGGCATGGGCAAAGGGTATATGATGCAATGCACGAAACTGACTCCACTTTGCCGTGAGTGGAAGACATCCCGTCCAGGTGGCACGTACTTACAAAGGTACGAATGAATAAGATAATTTCTTTATTTGAAATACCGCAGCAGGATGAAGGATCCTTCCAAGACGCGGTTGCTAAAAGCCGGAGAAAGGAGGCAGAGGGGTGCGGGGCGATGATGAGTTGGTGGGTGCATTACAACGAATGTCCCCACATAAAAAATGAACTGAGTGAGCAGTCCGTGCGTCCGAGGGCCACGGGACTGGCTGAAGACACCACACAGAGTGTGCTAAGGCTCGATCGAGAATCTACAGAGTTCGATGGCCTCATCGCCTCTTTCAGTTTACCCAAAGAATGAGCATTCACGCTGAGTCGATAGCGGTTCTATCCGTCCGATGGAGCAGACGACATTGTGCTCAATACAGTCATTCCATTCACCCGATTGCATGGGTCAAGGAGTATTTGACATGGTTATTTCGTCCGTCCGACCGAATGGATGATTCCATGAGCCCTGCGCCACTGGCGTACATAGCTATGTATGGGCACTTCATATGCGACTGCACGGAGTTAGTTGTGGACACCGGCCGTTGGTCAGTGGGAGCCGTAAGCAAGGGCCGTTAAGACCCTCTACTTGTGGACGGAGCTCCCTTTTACGACCTAATGATATATATATGTATGTATCAGTAACGTTCCGGCCGGATGGGGCTAACTGAGATGACTCGGGTAATAGTGTCATACTTCACCGGCATCTACAAAATTCTTGGTTAGCATCGCATGCATACCCCCTTTCACCCGCCTGCATTCGCTTGCTTGATTCACACTTGTGCCGGGTAGGTCAAGTTGGATTGGATCTTCACTTCTCCAATGGGAAGAGACGTCCTACCATTGTATCAGGGCAATGGGCGCAAAAACCTGGCGCACACAACGCCGCAACGGTTTGCTGTTTATCACCGCACACAGCAGCAGCAGTCGACACTGGATAAGGGACCTGTTATGGCAAGTTACAGCAGCGGATTCGTACAAATCAGACCTAAGCATACCGACACTTAACGTATCGTACAATTCAGAATTCGGGTCGGAGACAGGCTGGTACTGCAGATTGGGAGGTTGACTTCCAAGCTGTATAGTATTGGTAATGACATTATGCAAGGGAGGGTTATCGAAGATCCGGAGACCTCCAGGCGTGCTGCCGGAAGGCGGCGTGTCCGTAGCTATGGTACCCGACGAGGAGACGAAACTGCACGAGCACTGGAACAGTCGTCCCAGCAGACACAGAAAAAGAAGATCCCACACCGATCGATGATCGATCTACGTGCACATGGTCACATTCTATCCACGCACGAAGCCCTGTTTAATAGAGAGGATCTCTTTCCCATGAAAGGACGAATGCCATGTGGAAGTCGATCTCCATAATTCTCGTAGGAAGATTAACCCGCTAGGTCCAAGGAATATTGCAGTGGAGAGTAGGTGTACTAGTGGGTAATAGATGCCCGTTGCATGTCGCATATGTCGGTGGCAAAAAGCCAAGCAGACTTTGTCCTATTATGTACCCACCCCATGAAATGTGGAGAGCGTTTTGTCGCCCAATTTTCCCGTCTTCTGTGTGGGGAACTTCTCATGTGCGAACGGATTATCTAATGAAACTGTATAGCAATATGGCTGGCGCGTTTACTGTATTCATGTCAAGTGGTTCATTTTCCTCTCGTACAGCCGTGTGTAACCGGCTAATTATTACCTGGGTTCATTGTCAAACGCCCTTGAACTGCCCCTCCCTTCTGATGATCCATTGCATATGTAACCGCCTCATCCAGCTTATGCGTTCTTAGCACCTGCATTATTTGGCTCTCAGAATAGGAACATATTTCACATGGACATGAAGTTGCCATTCCCGACATTCACTACAAGTGTGCCAGTACCCACTTTTGTTTCATCAGAGGACAACTTACTCTCTGGTGCGTATCAACGAATTCGAGCGTCAACTTGCTGTGTTGCATAGCTCCATGCGACCTCACGCCCTTCCTTGCCACAAATGGGACCTTCTGAACACGCCGCTCACGAACTCTGGTATATTGTATCTTCTTGTGGCGGCCTAACGTTCCGGCACGGGGCGAGTCAGGTGTGATCCGCGATACACGAGCCGCCATGAATTCCCCTCAGCTCTGGGACGCCTGAGACTGCAGATACTTGGCATTGGAGATTGATATGTCACCCAGCTTGACCACTGCTCTCTCCAAACAGTAGACCATCGTCAGATTGCATGGGTTGGCTGGTGGTGGACGTAAATAGTATGGTACGGCCACAGTGATACAATTCGTGAATCAATCTAGAGTCCGAAAACAGTACAGGGTCTAGGCGGACCGTCCGCATGAAGACGTGGGAGGAACACATCCTGCCTTGGTTTTTTTCTTTTTCCATAGTAATAACGAAATAGTATACATTCTCTGCCATACCCTGTCTTTTCTCTGTGTACCCATCTAAGGCCATTCTAGGGGTACACCATCCTCGCTAGTACCACTGGAGATGATCTCGCCAGGGTTTTGACCGTACGGGTACGGAGAGATATGTTGCCAATTGTGTACAACGAAACTTGACCAGACTATCGGAGTAGGGACTCAAACTTCACAGACAGCATGAGTGTTCCGCGAGAGTTGAGTAAGAAAGTGAGGATCAATGACGGGGAATTCACAAGAATGATTAGGTTCAGTCGCGTCGCCACGACCTCCAGGTACTTGCATAGGTAGTTGTATTAACCGATCGTAACACCGATGACCATCTTCATGGCAGTGGGAAGGGCTCGGGGACAAATCCGCTCGTGACTTTCAAGAAGAAGCTATGCACGGTGGTGTTTCTGTCTGAATCCAACATGACGCATGATGTTTATCATTCGGAAGCCGTTATTCTGAGAGATACCATTATGGGACCAGTGCCAAATGGTCGTTAGTGTAGCTCAACCGGCTTGCGTTCCTCAAGAATGACTTTGAAGTGCGTATGGGAGGATCGGGCTAACGATCGTAGGATATACCCCAGCGCTACTCGTCCAGACAAAGTAAGCGTTTCATGGAAGACATAGCATGGGTTCCAATGAGTAAAGTAGTATCGATGCTGTTTAATCCAGTTGCAAAGTCAAAATCGTAGTATTGTCACGTCGCTGTTTTCCGCTTTGTGTGATCTCCATAGTCAACGCCTGCTACATATATGAAGCTTATGAGGAAGTGTCAAACGATGAGCCGCATGACAAACACGCACTCATGCATCATGCTTAACTCTGGTGAAGAGTTCCCTCTACAGTTTTGGGAGGAATTTTATATTCGCCTCTGCACAAATGTGTATCAAAGAGGATCAGTGTCTCCTGATGAGCGGCGAGACGATTCTCAACATACCTGATCCCCCCAATGCTCACGCCGAACCCCCCGCTCCGCACATCGAATGCTCTATGCTACAGAACAGATCGTCAGTGCAAATCCATATATAACCATGGAGCTCAAGTTGCCATGTATACAAAGGTACAGCGAGGCACGACAAGGCAAAGAACAACTGTCCACACAAAGTCGCTCGCCAGCACATCCCACAGGGTAACCATTCACTACAATGAGGCCAGTCACTCCAGAGATGGCGTTATATGCACCGTGCGCATAGTGTCGCCATGCGGCCACCATCTGTGCTCCAAATTGGCACCAAACGGTCTTGCATGCCTGTCGCAGGTATTGGACCAGCTATGGGCATGACAGCATAGCTAGCAGTGAGTTCAGAGACTCACATGGCGTTAAAAAAGCACTGCTAACTAACAGCAGCTGTCAACACAGCGAATGCGAGCGAGAACAGCTAAACGGCTCACCTGTGCCGTCACAACCATATCTAAACGGCCTCGCGCACCCTCCTGGGACCCTCAGTTACCCACACCAACGTGGAAGGATCAAAACAGGTGCTGAAATCGTCACCAACATCCGTACAGGGCGCACGCCCACTGTGCCAAAGCATCGCCCATGCGGTCATTGCGGCTGCTCTCGAAGCCCACTAAACGATCCAGAAACATAGATGGGGGGTACCGCATCATAAACATTCACTATAACGAGGTCAGCGACGTTGGAGACACCCAAATGAGAGGGGTGCCCACACTCTGGTGAGCACACACAAGCTTGTGCTACCATTTCGCTGTCTCGGCAGCACAGGACACGTCGGAAACCACCCGGGGGTCTTCCCAACTCTTATCAACAACAGGGGGTGCTTCCCAGACAAACTCGGAGCGACGGCGATCCCTCCGACAGTCATAATGGCAGCCTCACGATCACCAGAGCGCGCGCACTGTACAATGATTACCGAAACGGGAAGTTGCCACGACGTGACGCGTCAAACACGGCCAAACAACACTCGTACAGCACATGGACTCGAAACTCCAGGTTTGAATATTGTGAATATGTGTTGGGATGTATCAACTTGAGTGTTTCAGACCTTCTGACATGTGGACTTTGGTTACTGGGACTTCTGAGTTTTGTGATGTTACCTTTGCACATTTGGACTTATGGTCATTAGTAAATTGTAGTCAGACAGAAATGGTGATTGGGGTCTCACTGGCTGCTGTTTTTCCAAAAGTAGTAATAAGTCATCTGGCTCCAGAATTATGTGGCACATGTGTCTTGCTTTCCATACATCATTTCCTCTGCCCATGGGTCTCCCTATTTATGATTACAGAGCATCACTGCATGGACATCATGTCTGCACTGAATAGAGGAGGAGCTACTGGTACTATTTCAGCATGTAAGCTGGTGTTTTATATACCAGAATGAGCTGACTATCTGTACACCCAGAGGCTCATCCACATGCCACTGTTGTTCTCCTTTTTGGCCACCAATCTAGTGTCAAATGTCAGCACTGGCTCTGCACCTGTTATGTGCAGGAATACCTCACCTGCCAAAAATGACAAGTGTTGGCATTGAGGCAAAGTGTGTCAATGCTCTTGTGGTATTGCCTGGGTTGACCTCAGAGGCTTAATAGTTTTACCCTCCCTATGGCCAGACAAGCAGTTCTGAGGTAGTGTTTGTCAGAGAGAAGCTAGCCTGGTTGCAAGGTAGCTAAATGCTGGGATATACAGGCATGTCCCTATGCATATATATACCAGCTCTGACTGTGTGGCACTGTGTGGTCACATATGTGTAAAGATGCATCATGACACAGCCATGACACACTAAGTCAGAGATAGGAGACATGTCAAGTCCATTATAGTCCAAGTAAGGAAAGTGACTCAAAGTGCATGAATATGAAATGATAAGCTTTGAGTCATTTGATCACAAGAAGCCAATCAGAGGGAAGGGAAGGCTGTATAAGGAACAGCATATAGTAAGCATCTAAAAAGGGAAGCATAATTGAGTAAGTGTCAAGAGATGCATCTTGAGTACATGGGAAAGAAAGAGAAAGAAAGAGAAATGAGAATGGAAGGAAGTCCACATGGGTGAGAGCCTGGAAAAGGAAAAAGGGATGATGGGGCTTATCAGCACCCTCAACACACTGCCAATGTCTACATTATGTTCACAAGTCAAACTCATGGCTGTCAGAGCCAGAAGTTGTAAGTTCCACACTTTGCCTGCTACATGGTGCTTATGCTTCTTGAAATCAATGTACATATTTTTGTTGTGAGACTAGGGAACAAAGACTCAGGCTTCTCAGAGTAGAAGACTGACATTCAAACTAACCTAGGGAACAAAGACTACATGTAGTTAATATCACAAAACTAGTGAAAGTAACCAGAAACCTTACCTCAGGCTTCTCAGAGTAGAAGACTGAGGTGAGGTGGAAAAAAGATTCTACCTATAAGTCAGAGTTCAGATTAAGTAAGACATTACCATTGTAAGCTGTACAAAGTGAGAAAACTAGAGGGAAAACTCATATGTAACAATACACCCACTCAACGGTAGGTGTCTTAATAAGTGATACCTAAGAGGCCAGAGAAATGAAGGTGCTTGTCTCGTGACAAACCTTTTGTTAGGACATCTGCTGCCTGCTCGTTTGTAGATATATACATCACCAAGATATCCCCTGACTTGACCTTTTCACAAATGAAGTGGTGACGAATGGTGATGTGCTTCGTGCGGTCATGGAACATCGCATTTTTGGCTAATGAGATGGCAGATTGATTGTCAATGTGGAGGGGGGTTGGATTTGCTCGTGCAATAGGATCTATTTCTCTGAGTAGCATGCAGATCCAAACAGCTTCCTTCGTGGCTGCTGCGGCAGCCATATACTCTGCTTCTGTAGTCGACAGGGCCACCGAGGATTGTTTCTTCGACGACCAGCTCACTGCACCACCACATAAGGTGAAAGCATAGCCAGTTATCGATCTTTGATCATTGACATCGGCTGCCCAATTGGCATCTACGTAGCAGACTGGGGTTGTCTCGGAGGAGACAGTATAGCATAGACATGAGTCTGTCATCCCACGAAGGTAACGATAGACTTGTTTGAGTGCCACCAAGTGGCGCTCTCCTGGATTCGCTGCATGCCTACTTAGCATGCCCACTGCAAATGTGAGGTCTGGACAAGTGGCTAGCATGGCATACATTAGTGCTCCTAAAGCACTCTGGTACTGTGAAGCATCAACCTCGGGCTGGTCGAGCTTCAGTAATTTTAAGTTCAACTCAATTGGCATGCCAACACTTCGACCATCCTGCATGCCAGCTTGCTGTAGTATACCTTCGATGTACCATTTCTGCAAGAGCTTAATCGTACCCTTGTGGTGGTCATGAATGATCTCCATTCCTAAAATCCAGCATGCTTCACCCAGATCCGAGAGGTTGTACTCCTTCGACAGTTGGAGTTTGAGGTGATCGATGGCAGCATGGTCCTTCGAAAAGATGAGTTTATCGTCGACATACACTGCCACGATGATTAGGATACCCCCTTTGAACTTATAGAAGAGGCTGTGATCTGCATTGCTTCGTGTGAAGCCAAGTCCCTCGAAGACTTCTTGCAGTCGTGCATACCATGCCTTAGAGGCTTGCTTGAGTCCATAGAGGGCTTGATAGAGGTGCCACACCAAGTCTGAAGTATGAAAACCGGGAGGGGGATGTAGGTATATCTCTTCATTGAGTGTCCCATTCAAGAATGTGGACTTCACATCCATCTGGTGGATTTCAAAATCATATTTAGCAGCGAGTGCAAGGAGGACTCTGATAGTAGCAAACTTAGCAACAGGGGCAAATGTGTCCATGTAGTCGACTCCTTGGACTTGCGTGTACCCCTTTGCAACGAGTCATGCTTTGTATTTGTCAATTTTGCCCGTAGGTTCTCGCTTTATCTTGAAGACCCATTTCAAATCAACCACTTTGTGTCCAGGTATGCACTCTACTTCCTCATACAGGCCAAGTTGTTGAAAGGTCTGTAGCTCTAGTGCCATAGTGTCATACCATCGGTCAGCATCTGGGTGACTCATTGCATCCTCGAAGCTGGTGGGCTCGTCCTCGCAGGCTATGCTCACTTGGTAAGCAGTGTGTAGCTGTGGAGTCACATCACTGTCACTCTGTGACAGCCTCACTTCAGCCACATGCCTGCTCTCGCTATCTCCCTCAATGCTCTGCCTATGCTCTCCTCCCTTTTCCTCGGTGCTAGCATTCTGCAAGGTGTTTTTCTGGTAAGCATTGACGAAGAATCTCGGGTCATCATCTCTGATTGGTTGGCACTTAGCTCTCGAGGATCTTCGAACATTTCCAGGTGGAATGGGGTGTGGGTAGGGTGATGGTGGTCTGAATTGAGGTGCTGGGCATCTCGCAATGGGTCGGGGGCCCATTTGGCCTGTCTGTGGGTGTGTAGCCACCAATTTTTGCACTGGATGCGAGGCATTTGACTTGTTATCAGCAGCACTCTCTCTGCTAGGTGCCGGTGTTGCCTTTGCTCGGTCTGCATCAATTTCCTCTTTGATTTCCTCATTTCCACTCCCTGGGGGCTTGTTTGAGCTTCCTGGTTCAGCTTGGGGTATGCTTGTCACTGCTTCATCTTCATACAAACCCTGTGTATCTTCGTGCAAGGTGGGTCCATCCTCCTGCTTCACCAGGCTCCCCCTTCGTCCTAATGCTCCTTCCCCTTTAGCCCTTGAGCCATTCTCCTTGAAAACAACTCATCGAGACCCTCACCCTCTGTTTCATCGAAGACCACATCCCTTGATTCAAATACTTGACCTGTGGCTCGATGCAGGCACAAATATGCCTTATGATTTTCGGCAAATCCGAGGTGAGTACACATGATCGATTTTGCATTGAGTTTGTGGCATTTTTCCTTCGGGATGTGGACATGTGCAGTGCACCCAAAGGTTCGAAGGTGGGACACTGAAGGTTTATTTCCGGTGTAGGCTTCATATGGGGTCAGCTGTCCCTTGAGTGCCCTTGTTGGTAGCTGGTTTACCAGGTGTGTCGCATGCAGTATTGCATCTCCCCAGTACTTATTCGGCAACTTTGTGTCACTAAGCATGGCTCGTGCACACTCGACAAGGGTGCGATTCATTCGTTCAGAGACACCATTCTCCTGGGGCATGTATGCATTCGTTTTTTCATGATGTATCCCCTTAGACCTTAGGTAGTTCTCAAATTCCTGTGAGCAGTATTTGCCACCACCATCCATATGAAAATAATTTGGGTGCTTGCCTGTTTCAGCCTCTGCTCGAGCGAAGTACTCTTTCATCACAGCCAATGCTTCATCCTTTGACTTCAAGAGCTTGACTACTAGGTGGTGCGACTTCCCATCGATGAATGTTATGAAGTACCGGTGCCCCCCATGAGCTTGAGTTTCCATTGGGCCACAAAGATCCGAATAGGTTCAGTGTAGAAGCCGTGGGCTTTCTAGGTTCAACTCAGTGGGTATTGCATTTCGAGATTGCTTCCCTTCGAGACACCCTTTACAAGTTTTGTTGTCATGACTGCGTGATCCAGTGACTTCCATTCCTACAACCATGTTGTGGTTTAGTAGACTCAGTATGCTTCTGGTGTTTGCATGTCTGAAACGTCGGTGCCAAGTGGTTAGAGTAGCCTTTGATGTGGGGTTGCGACATGCAAGAGCAGTAAGGGCTTCTGATGCATTGACTTCATTTGGCTGATTTATGATGTAGGCGGAGTGGCTCCCAGATATGACCAATGTCTTCAAGATATACAGGGAGTTTTGTTTGGTAGCAACTGCTACAGCTTCATTCCCAGCCATGACTTGGCAGTTATTTCCCTTGAAAACCACCTGGAGGCCCTTCATTGCTAGGGAAGGTACCGATACAAGGTTTGCATCCAGGTCTGGGACATGGTAGATGTCATGTAGCATTGTAGCACTTTCTCCATCACAGGTGCCACTCATGTCAAGTTCCACTTGACCTTTACCAATTGCCATGATTGATCTTCCATCCCCAATAACTACAGGTTCAGATGGTTCCAAGATCCGGTATGTGGCAAACCACTCTCTATGGCAACACATGTGCGCAGAGGCACCAGAGTCAACAATCCATTCCTGCAAGGATACCTTCAGGTTTGCATGTGCCATGAAGAGGCGTAAGTCTGAGTCCTTAGCCACTTGTGCAACCTTTGCTGATAGATCAGCTTTCTCCATCTTCTCCTTCTTGTCCTTGTCTGGGTCACCAGAAGGTTTACTGTCCTCGTTCTTTCTCTGTGGGCACTTGTCTCTCGTGTGTCCAGTTTCCTTGCATCCATAGCAAGTGATTTTAGACTTCCCTTTTCCCTTCCCCTGCTTCTTCTTGTTATGTCCATTATTAGGTTTCTTTGACATGAGTGCAGAGTGTGACTGTGATCCCTGGCGAGTCTGTTCCTTGATTAGAACTTGGGATACTATGGAGTCGACCGTTAACTTGTCATTGGTCGACATGAGGATTGTGCGAAGAGTGGAGTATGACTGGGGTAAGGAGATTACCATCGCTATTGCAACCAAGGACTCGTCAAGAGACTGTCCGAGTGAGCTCAAGATTAATGATTTTTGTCGCATAGCATTTAGTTGGGGTTCCATGGGACTGTCGTCGACCAAGGTGCCACGGAAGAGTTCTCTGATGAGGTAGGCAATGGTCTGTTTTCCCTTTCCTCCATAGCACTTGCTGAGCTTCTTCCAGGATTCTGCTGCTGACCTTGCATACATGACTCCACTCAGAGGCTCGTCCTTGAGAGTAAGAGTGATCTGGGCACATGCTTCTCTGTCCTTGATGGACCATTCAGCATGCTCGTCTGGGTGAGTGGCTGCATTTGGGGCAGTCTTATCTGTGCTGCCAACGACCTCCCAGAGCCCTCAAATTTCTAGGACCTTTTGGACATGAAACTTCCACATTTGATAGTTCGATCCATCGTCTGCGAGTGAGGGGATGTCGTAAAGTCGACTAGAGGGTGCAACAATTTTTCCAGAGGATGAAAGTGACATGGCAGTCACAGTCAAAGGACCAGCAGCTTGAGGCACTGTAGAAGCAGAAGGTGGGTTCGACATTATGGAATTTGCTGGTAGAGTTTTGGGATGTCTCAAGACTAAAGTTTCACTGTGGTTAGAGCTGCTTGGGGCTCATAACCTTTTGTTGTGAGACTAGGGAACAAAGACTCAGGCTTCTCAGAGTAGAAGACTGACATTCAAACTAACCTAGGGAACAAAGACTACATGTAGTTAATATCACAAAACTAGTGAAAGTAACCAGAAACCTTACCTCAGGCTTCTCAGAGTAGAAGACTGAGGTGAGGTGGAAAAAAGATTCTACCTATAAGTCAGAGTTCAGATTAAGTAAGACATTACTGTTGTAAGCTGTACAAAGTGAGAAAACTAGAGGGAAAACTCATATGTAACAATACATATTACTCAGGTCATGTGTGAACTTACACATTATTGACTCTCACATACTGACCTGCCTTGTCTGCTTACCATTATACAGACCTGCTGGGAAGAATGAACCTCACAAATTATTCAAGATGGAAGTGGATCCAGTGTTGAGGGTGGGACATAACCTTCCCAGTCTGCACAATTGGTGTAGGTGTTTTGGCAAATGATGTAGAATATGAATATTGGTTCAAGGCAAACACTAGTCAAGAAGAAACATGTAATGGCATCAGTTTCCCTTTCCTCTTGACTTTGTGCCCAGGGCCACCAATGGTTTGGTATCCAACAAGACTCAAATATCAGTTATTATTTCTTCCTGAGGTATTCATGAAACCATCTCATGGATTTTGTTTAAGGTCATTACTCAGGTGCATGCACACAGGGGGTAGTTGACATAGAGGTGCCCCAATGCTCCCCTCATGCAGTGGCAAGTCAATGATGCTGACATCAGTCTGAGTGTACTAACATTAAGTGCACTATCTCTTGCTTTACAGTGTTTTGTATCTAAGCTTGGAAGTCTGCCACAGTGCAATGTAATCATGCCACATGTCATCATTGTTTGGATCCATCTCCTTGTCAAACCTATACTTGACTTCTACAGTGACTCAAAAAACTGTCCAGATGTTTGCCACTTTTTCAAAGATTGGCCTGTAACTCTGTCCATACTTATCTATAAATCATGAAAAAATAGGGGTAGACAGCCATTGGTCAGGTGATCATGGATGCCAAATATGGTTATGATCATGTGACCCAATCTGTTACAATTAAATCACAATGGCAAGTACTCATCCAGACAGTTTTTTTGCAGGGTATCCAAATGACAATGGGTATAATATATCTAGTATTTTGTGTATCCACCCTTAGCCTTAAGCACTGCTGCAACCCTTCTAGGCATACTGTTGATCAAATTAAGGCACACATCCCTGGGAATTTCCTTCCATTCCTGTTCAATCCTCTTCCACAACTCCTCTATGCCTTTGGGGGGTTCTGGGTAGGTTCCCAGCCTTTTCTTCAGGTGATTCCAAAGGTGTTCAATGGGATTGAGATCTGTGTAGAAAAGGGCTGTAGGCAGCCTCAGTAGTGACTCAACTACTATATATATTGATGTACCTGTAGGCAGCTACAAGGTATCAGTAAGTAGTCTAATATGAAATATATGTAGGCTTACCCTCAGTAGTGACTCAACTACTGAGGGATTAGTACCAAAATTGTAGTAGTAAGTGTGCTCTAAGCACTTATGTAATCACAGGAAACTCGCACCAAATTAAGGTATCACACTGGGGTGATTCAATCTCCAACAATCTGGTGACTGTGCAGGCCAGTCTAGAAGCTCAACACCATGATCACTGAACCATTTTTTGGCCAATTTTGATGTATGCTTGGGATCTCCATCTTGTTGAAAGATGAAGTTATTGGAATCCATCCCATGTTGCTCCACAGATTGGAACAGATGGTCCCCCATAATTTTGGTATAGAGTGCTGCATCCATCCTCCCATTAATCCTGCACATTTGACCCACTCCATGCACTGTCATGCAGCCCCAAATCATCAAACTCCCCCCACCAAACTTGACAGTACCTTGAACATGTTGGTTTGTAAGAGGAGCCCCTGGCTTTTTCCACACCCAAGGCCCCCCAGATGATTGATTTTGGTCTCACCAGACCAAACAACCCTTGCCCAGTCTTCTTCAGTCCAGTGTTGGTACTTCTGTGCAAATGCATAGTGCTGTCACACATGCCAAGGCTGAAGTTGAGGCTTTTTTGCTTTCACAACAGCCTGCAGGTTCTCCTTCTTGAGGTGATTCCTGATGGTCTGGGTACTGACATCAAGCCCACCAAGTTTCTTGACTTGGGTGGTAGTATCTGCTTGCCCAGAGGTGATTAGGTGAGCAAGATGATGATGATCATGGTTGGTAAGTTTACAGGGATGACCACCAGCATTGATGGGGAGGGGTGAGATGGCCTTAGAATGAAGTTCTGAGACAGTAGAATGACCAATGTGGAGTTTGGTAGCAATTTGACAACAAGATTGGCCATCTTGAAGCATAGACAGCACAGCTAGCTGAGTCTCAGGGGAGATGGGCTTCATGGGGGATAGGGAGCATAATGTCCAGAGGTTGCACCTGATTTATGTATATTCATAACAGAGTTATATTAATTTGTTGAAATTCAGCACAGCCACACCATAATTCAACACAGCCACAGCCATCTCCACACTTCCAACCACCTGCAAAAAAACTGTCCAGATGAGTACTTGCCATTGTGGATTTAATTGTAATAGATTGGGTCACATGATCATAACCATATTTGGCATCCATGATCACCTGACCAATTGCTATCTACCCCTATTTTTTCATGATTTATAGATAATTATGGACAGAGTTACAGGCCAATCTTTGAAAAAGTGGCAAACATCTGGACAGTTTTTTGAGTCACTGTATGTCCCTGGTCAACTACATCTGATGATTTTTGGCCAACAGTGTGTTGGCATAAGTCTACAAGATGCTGATAAGCCATTACCTCCATTGAGTATGCAAGGATGCTGACCTCCATGCAGCCACCCATATGCACCTGCCTCATTCCTCATGTAAGCATTTCCACATATCAGGCACTGCACTCTGATCTCTAAGTGCCACTCTAAAATATGCCAGGACACATTGTCCCACTGCATTTCTTGTGAACATAAGGGCCAAGGACAAGCTGCATGCTCATTGTGCCTGTGTGTGAATCTGTGTGCATGCAGATGAGCATAAACACCTGCTGTACCACCAAGTGGTAATGAGCATCCTTCCTCCCAGGGGCATACTGAGTTTTGCAACAGGTTTCCTGTAGCATCAACCAGTTGGGTGGTCATATTGTTTGCTGATACAAGATTATCAGTGGTTAGGTATATCTCTGCCAGTCCTGACAACACAATTTTGCATGTGTAGCAAGTTAGTGAGGTAGTCAAGGGTTTGTCCTGCCATGTCTCAATGCTGACTGGAGAACAAGTCCCCCTATATACTCATGATAGTCATGCACTCCATTATCATCAGGTGCAGTACATTATTGGACTAATCATTTTGAGTTTCATATCCTTAAACACCATCCATCTGTTGCCTTGCATATATCTCAGAGCAAGACAAACATGTCCTCTGCCCTGATGTAGGGTAAGGGACATTTCCTAACTTGCATGTTCTCCCTGGCTTATACAGATTGTCCAAGCTACCTTGCAGCATGCTTCACTCATACAATCATTCAAGATATCTGAAATTTATGAATCCAGAAAAAAAAAGGTGGGAAGGTCACCACTGCTGGGTGTAGGACTGTGCATTTAATGCAGATTCTTCTATCTGGTGACTAGGAGATAGTAGGTGAGGTCTTTGTTAGTGTCATCTGACATGCAAATGTGAATGCATGGAGGGCATGCAAGCACAGACCAGGACAGACTTCAGTCTTGGCTGTCACTGTCTGGGTCTTGCAACCCTCCATTCTGAGGGTGACTCCCAGATATGAGCAGGGCCAATACATAGGCACTGTTTGGAACTACAAGCCATCAAGATGCCAGCTCCACCTATATTGGGTAGTCTCTTCCAGAGCAGAGTATGGTCCAGAGCATTTGATAAGCCATTGTTGTGTTCTTGAAGCAACAGTGAATATCAGGTTTGCACATTACCAGATCTGAGCACTGCATTGAGCAGCTGCTGGACCCACCCACCCCAGTGAACCAGGACAAATGAGCCACTAGGATGTCCATTCTGCCTATATTAGGCACTCACTCCTGGAGCAGATGGTGACAAGGCAAGGGCATGAGTAACCCCTATATCAATCCTGGCCTTAACTGGTAATTCACAGAACTGAATGCTGTAGGTTTTCTTGATTGCAATGAGGAAATCCTCATGATTAGTGAATCATGAGGCAATTAAAATAATATTTCCTGTTTGCTTTTCTCACATTCAGGTGGGGGTCCTTGCAGAATGACCTCATTTATGTAAGTTCAACATGCCTGTCACCAATAAAATTAATGAACATCCAACACTCTAGTAGTATGTAGAACAACCTATCTTCAGATAAGGGACATGTGCATGCAGCATGGTCACTGCCTGCATCTGTGCTGGCAGTGGCCAGCTGAGGAATAGGAAACTTCAGCCCATGATCTTCTTCAGAAGGTGAAAGTGTGTCATCCTGAAGTGGGGTGGTGCACCACTCCTGTGCATAGTGCCAGAGGGGCTGTCCAAGCCATATCCACTGAGAGTGTTATCAAAGGGCTGGCCTGAGCAAGGTGAAGTGCCAACCATAGTCTTTCCTGTCTTTCCTCCATCTACAAGTGTGGAGGAGAAGAATTATTACCTCGCCAATCTCCTTCTGGCTAGAAGCATTGTTCAGGTTCATTCACCATGAAACCAAACCCATGCCAGAAGTGCATTTGTGGAGAGCCCATGCCCTCAGCATTTTTTCCACCTTATACTAAACTACACATGCATTGGATACAACCTGGACTGAATCTGTGACCCATGGTATGAAGATGCAGCAGATGCAGGGAGTCTAGTGGATAAACAATTTGCTTTGTATGACAAGGTAGCAGGCTACCCTTGACCAAGGCTCCATCACTGAGTACTGAATGCCCAGGCTTATGGGCATAAAGGTAGTCTCATTGCCACTGCATGGACACTACACATTTGTGGGTAATGTAGGAAGGGGCCTTTCTATTACTACATGGAGTGTTACCAGCACAAGTTCCGAACAGTCACTCAACACATGCTCACCTTCATATGGCACAAGGTGCCATCAGGCTTTACTTTATGTTGTTGGATATTATGGACAATGTTAAGTTTGTAGCTCCATGCCTATGGTACACTGATCAATGTTCAACACCTAATGGTATCACCACCCCAATTCAAACACTGCATGAAGGGCCACTTATGACCTTTCTTGATATGAATTTGATAAGGATTGAGATCCTCACCTCAAGGTGTCTGTCTTGCAACTTGTCAGTCTGATGTGGAAGTCTATTCAGACTCTAGACTCCAACCAGTCTGCACTGGCACATATGATCACACATCTTTTGATGAGCAAGCATCAATGTCATTACACCTTTTATTGACACACCTGCTAATCAGGATCCCTACTACAACATCCATGACAACCAAGACTGGTATGATCCTGGCTTATCTACCCTCTGCAAATGCCCTTCTCAGATGCTGTGGATTTTTTTTAAGGTTTCTCATTTCAGATTGAGTGCACTAATATGTAATTATCCCCAACTCACCTTTTCAATATCCACCTTGTGGGGCACTCTTCTTCACTATCTCTATGATGCAGCCCTGTGCTCATGCCTTCACTAGATGTGGCACATTGTCAACAAGGGCAGCTTCCTCACCATTTGAAAGGAAATTCTTTCACAGCAACATTGCATGTTGTTCACAGTAAATCTACTTGTCTTCATTTTGACACTGTTGTAACATTTCACAACTTGTTAACATGTTACTCTTATTGGCTGTCTCTAAAGCTACTTCCCACTCCTTGGTGTGGCCCAATTAACACCCAACAGCAGGACATTTTTGGGAGACCAGGCTGGATCCACTGAGTATATGGGTACCCCACTTAGGAGCTACATACTCAGTAAAGTTTTCCTTGCTTGGTGTACTTTCCTGCACAACCACCAATGGCTAATGGAGCCTGGCACCCAAGGCACACTTGCTACCATCCATCATCCAAATGTGAACAATGCCATGTATCATGGACCCATTTGCAAGGTTTTATCCAATAAAATCCAGAGCCCATAACAATGGCTGGATCCTAACAGACATGAGGTGTTCTCACTTGCTGAGGTTCCATGGAAGAAAGTATGCTCATCACAAAAATTGTTTTCTACACCAAGATCACTGACTACCTAGTAGGGTCACTGTGTGCTCCCCAGGAATTTGAATTTCCCTGCCAACACCACCAAACCAATTTGTACCCAACCAGGTCACCACCTTTTGTAGTGTGGCACAGGACAACACACATTGTCAGTCAGTGATCCTGTCTCCTGGAAGGACCAGTTCATACACCCTTACTATGACACAAACCCAACTAGCTTGTGGAGCAGTGCACAGACAATAAGGGACACCATCACTCTGGTCAGCCCCACATGGATACCTGACCCCAGCAACACCAGCTCCCCTGAGTTTCAGCATCTCTGTGTGTGCATGATATCATCCTCACTGGAGTCTCTGAATAGGTCTTACTGTGTCCACAGAGTCATTCTCCTTTCCTTCATTAAGTCCAGTTGTGTGGATGACAGAGTCAGGACTGCAATGTGTAGTAGGCATTTGAGATTCAAGTCTGTACATGAGATACTGTGACTCATGTACATACATATCTGCCAATCTACCATACAGGATGCTGGTAGGAGAGTTAACACTAAAACACACATCATAGTGCATTGATCTGGAGTGGAAACCACCTGTGTAAACAATCACCTTAAAGGTGCTGAAGTACAGGGCTTGGCTGAGGACTCCACACAAAGTGTGCCAAAGGATCAAGCATGGCCCCCAGCTCAGGTATGCTGAGGAGTCAAGGACATGCATTCCCACTTTTTATCTTCCCAACTAGGTACACAACGAGTACATAGTACCTCTCTCTACCCTCAGTCTGCAGACAGAGTGTGAGTGCATCCATATAGATATGCTGGATGGACTATAAACCAATAAGACACAGTTCTAATACACTTCTCATAATGTCTTCCACACCTATTCAGCTCAGCTAAGTGGATTAAGTCAGTTAGCACTTAAACAGACCTCAGACTGTACACATTACACCATCACATGTCACCAGCATCCACACACATTCTTGCTTAGCACTGCATGCACACTTCCTTTCACCTGCTTAGCTGGATTCATACTTGCACTGGATAGATTTTTACACCTGTGATGTGAAGTGATGTGATTACACTATATTAGGGTGGGTCCATCTGCACCATAGCAGCAGACACTGGAAAATAAAAAGGGACCTGTCATGCCAAGTCTACAGAAGTGGACTGTACAGTAAACAGTCTGAATTGGACTTGAGCCTATTGGTGCTTCAAGGAATGTACAATTCAGAGTTCAGGTCAGAGACAGACTGGCACATGTGTCATGTGGGGAGGTTTGGCTTCCAGGGGTAGGGTGTTGGCAATGATGTGATCAGGAAAGGCTGTCAAAGACCTGAAGACCTCTGTGATGTGCCAGCAAGGGGTCACTGCATGTCTGCATACTACTCAATGAGGAGATGAAAAAGACCTCCATGGCATTGAAACAATCATCCCAATGGACACAGAAAAAGAAAAACCCACACTGATTGATCAACCTGCACACAGTCATTAGTCATTTTCCACCCACTGTTCACATAGGGAAGATTTCTTTCCAATGAAAGGCCCATGAACTGATCACCATCCTGGCAGCTGGCTGAATGTAATATGCACCAACCCTCTTGCAGGTTGATCCATTATGTCCAGGCATCAGCAAATTCACACATTACTATTTTCATACTATTTGGCACTATTTTTGTACTATTTGTACTATTTGCACCAAATAGTTGAAATAGTCAAATTAGTAGATTCATCTGCTAAATTTACTATTTTTTGGACTATTTTCAACTATTTTGACTATTCCTGGACCACTTCTACTATTTCAACTTGTTATCAATCATAGCATTGTTAGCACTTATTTTCACTATTCCAGCTTTTTGTTCAGTTCACCCTGCAGGTAGTGAATGAAATGCAATGCATTCATTGTAAAGTGCAGTTCCAAACAAGCAAGTGTCCTAAAACAAATGTGACAAGCAACTCAAACAGGTTGACTACTGAGTGAGGTGGGGGGGGAAGCAAAAAGTACATGCAAACATAACAGAAAAATAGTGTTGAATGCAAGGTCCAAAAGGTCGGGTCCTATCAACTAGTTGTCAGTAGTGTGCATAAACAATGGCATGACTTATGGAGATTAGCAATTAATAATGCAGCAGTATCTTTCTCATCAGATTGAACAGTCCCTTCCTCTGAGATCACCTGCTTGCTGAATGCCAACTTGTCCAACAGCTTAGAACACTTTGACTGGACCTCAGGGAGAGACAGCACAGCAGAATTTATATCTGAAACCAGAAAGTGAGAAATGACAGTAATTGTGGTGGATCCAAAGTTGCTGCACCACTGACAAAGTTGTTGAGATGCCTGTCCAAGGAGGCATGCATCAAGCAACAAGGAAGATAATATTACAGTTCAAATAAATTTAAAAAACATACCATCTTGATGCACACATCCTCAGCAGGCCACATATGAAAGTGTGGGCACCAAGAGAGTTCCAGGAGAGGTTCAACCAAAACAAGGTTGAAATGTTGACTCAGACTCTCATGTCAAACAGTTGAAAACAAGAACTGATGGGTGGCTGGGAGATTTCATTGGCTCCATGTGTCTCTGCCACACCTGCCAGCATATTAAGAAGCCAACACCAGGTGACCTTGCTGCAAGCAAGGTGACATATTAATAAGGTCAGTGACTGGCAGATTCTGTTTATGTTTTTTTAATGGATATTTTTGTGCTTGGATCCACTTTTCCCCCTCCTCCTCAACACTGATCATGCAATATCTTGTCCCCTGATGCATCTACCCTCTCACAAATCAGGATCCTTGCTCTCCTCACTAAGACCTTTCAAATGGTGCCTTTTGCATTGCTGTTGCTGCTGCTGTTCCAGAGATATAGGTATTTTTGTGGATGCAGGAGCTGTTGGACAAATTTGCAAATATCTCAGGATTGGGTGCATGTATTCCCTCAATTCCTTGTTCTCCAACCTCTCCCCACTCCCCTTGAGTGTTCCCCTGTGTTTTGTGCCACTGTGCTCAGCTGTTATTTGTCAGTGCATACCCTTCCTCCTACCCCCTACCCTGTTTAGGGCATAACTCAGGCAATTCTGGTCCAAATCATTTGCTTTTTTTAGACATGACTCTACTAGTCGAATACCAGATGATATATGAGCTGTTGCATGTGCATTCATGGTTCCAAAGTTATTTAAGTTTTTGTGTTTGAGCAGGGTTAGGCAGTCAGGATGGCATATCTTGCCTGTTTTCACACTGGGCCTTTCAGTTTTTTGCATGCTGGCATTAGATAGATACATGTAGATGAATAACTATTTTGACTATAAGGACTTTTTTTTTCTTTTACTATTTTTACTATTTGACTATGGCAGTAGTGTTTTACTTTCACAACTCACTATTTTGACTATAGGGACTTTTTTTTTTTGACTATTTTGACTATTTTTACTATTTGACTATGGCAGCAGTGTTTACTTTTGTGACTTTGATAAATAGTGCAAGAAGCATGAAAAGTGTAAAAAAGCTGTAAGTAGTGCAAAATAGCATAAAAATAGTCAAAATAGCATTTTGCAGATTTGCTGATGGGGGATATTGCTGTGGTGACATTCGTCGTGGGAGGTAGGTACTTACTCTGGGTGGGTAATCGCAGTCTGTTACGTTTTGCATGCATGGAGTCAGAACCCTTCATCTTTTGTACCACAATGCATCGTACACGTCCTGAAAGACGACAAGGAACCTAATGGACGGTCATAATGCTGATGTAGTCGCGCATGTCGAGAATAGCTACTTGATCATCAGACTGAATTAGCAGTGTAGTAGCCAGCGATTTTGCGTGATCGAGTGGAAATAGCGATTTGCAGGAGATTCATGTTTGTGTCGGTTGGCGAATCAGTCCGTCCGCCTTTGAGACTTAGAGCACCAGGTTTCTTACCCCGAGTCTATGGGCGCACAGCTTCAATGGGAGGGGTCGATCTGTCTCCTAGGAAAGAGTGGTGCAATCCTCTGACGAGAAGGTAAGCACAACCGATTGCTAAGTTATTAGGCGCACGCTACTGTAATCTACCAATTGGATTGTCGTCCTCACGTACAGCCCGTATCATTGCAGCTCGCCAGATTCTGCTATATGTCGGCCCTCAGTCAGTGTCAATGCCTCGATCGGCACCCTTCTGTGCTGATACGCTGGCATGTTGAGAGTTGCGGCAGGATGAAGCAGTGAATCGACCACACACAGATTTGGGAGGAATGTCCGGCGTGCAGAGGGATCTTGAATTACCTTAGAAAGAACCTCGTGAAGCTCCTCGTATGTGAAAAACGGACTTGTGCGTGGAGGAATTAGGATCGATGACGTGTCCGCTCGAAAAGTTGCGTGGTAATAGCAAATCGAAAATTTCTATACAGTTATTCAGAATCCTATACAATCTGGTCTGGGTATCTAGTGCAAAGCACTTACAATCCTTTTTCTAGTTGGGCCGGATGGCATCCTCCCAGTGGTTGTAAACAGTTGTCCTAATTGTCTGTTGAACTTTGAGGTTGACCATGAAATCGTAGAAATTCGCGTCTCTTTGGGTTATACCTGTTGCAGTAGCCTGTGTCTGGGTATGAATGCAGCTGGTGGGAAAAAGCATCGCGAACTAACAAGCATGCCATTCTACACAAACAATCTGACATCACGACTATGTCCGCTGGGTACCAGCTTCGAAGTACAAGTTCTAGTTCGTAGGTGGGCGGATCGCCGGTTGTACAACCACCGAATACGCTTTCAACGCTGAGGGCGTGCGTAATGAAATCAGAAGATTTCAAGAGAAGGTAGACATTCACTGATGTACATTTTGAGTGCGGAGCGGTAACACCCACGAAGCGTTCTGTAAGGTCTATTTTGGCAGACCCGAACATATCTAGAAGAGAAGGCTTACCTTCGGCGACGAAAAATCCAGCTCGGGAAAGACAGCTTTGTGTTCTCTAATGACAGACCTTATTCGTTCGTCCGCTCCCCAGCGGTTGCTATGTCCTCATATTCATTATCGTTATTAATAGCGTACTATGGGATTCCCTATCATCGAGTCATCCAAGTCGAAGTTGTTCCTTCAAGACAAACACGCTATGATCATGTCATCAGATTGCAGGTAATCTTCGACTCCTTTCCCAAAGTTCTCACGAAAGTTGATTTGGGAGATACGCGAGGAAAAGATGGGTAGCAATTGGATAATTAAAAGGCTAGAATATTATCTGAATTGAAAGGACGGAATACGCTGTCATTATTGACCATGCTCACTGTGAGTGACTCAGGTCCTAGAAGTACAACAGTTGCAAAATCTTGGTTGAATGGTCTGGTCACGTGCGAATTGCAATATCTTTTTCCCCTATGGTCACACGCACCAAAACCAACAGCTCCAATGCATTGCCGTTAGTAACAAACCCCGGGGGATGATCGCCAAGGAGATCTCTGGTCGTCTTGATACCACCTCAGCGTTCAGCGATGGCCAAATTTCGGCGATAGTCACTTTCTAGCCCGCCAGAAATTTTGTTAGGGAGAGTTTGGTTATGGTTATACATCGTCTTTCGAAGTTCTCCCGTAGGGTGTTTAGGCGCAAGTCACAACTGTTGCACTATTACCAGGAGCAGGAGGGTGGTGTTACATACTGAGAAGCAGAAAGGTAGAGTACAATCCAGAAAGGGTCTTACATAACTTAACAACACCGAACAATTACAAAACAACGGCCGTTCCAAATCTTAGATATCGGTACTGGGCCCCTCGACAGCTTGTGATTGGTAAACACCGTGAAATCCAAAACCTACAGCACAGTCCATGTTCGCCCTTCCTACCTCCTTCATCGTCTTCGCATCCAGCACTAGTAGGTAGCTCTTCTCCGTGAACCCATCCAAGACCACACTCAACAGTACTCCGTCATCCTCAGCGGTTCCATTTGGGCTAGGGACGAAGACAGCCTCGCCAGGGCTGTGACCATGCACTGAAAAGTATGCTGCTGTTTGCGTCTCCATGTCGTATTTGACAAGACCATCGAAAAATGTGCTCAAGCCGCGGTCGCAGGCGCCAAAAATGTACCGGGATGGCCTGGTGAGAAAGCGAGCATTAATAACGGGGAGATCACAAGAATGATCACGTTTAGCTGTGTGCACTGTCACTGCATCTCGGAACACGGCTGGATCGCCTGTGTCCACTGAAGGCAATCGCCAACGACGTAAGAATACGTCACAACTTCTGCGTTTGTCCCCTGCGTAGTTAAGTGAGGAAGGGCAAGAGGACTTGATATTGTTGTAATAGAATCTCTTGAGCACGTCGAGATTCTTGTATATGGAGAGATCAGCGACGACGTCGGTATGAAGAGGATCTGCCGGAGAGGGCTCTTCCCATGCGTTTATGGTGTGGAAACAAAAGAAGGGATCGCACTTGTATTTGGCTACGACCCCCTTTCCTTGCTTGCGGTCGATCACATACCAGAGTGCTTTCTGGTTCGGATCGAAGGGAGATATTGCATCGAGCATATTTTTCTCCCACAGAATCTTCAAGCCGCCCCATGCGTAACGGCCGCTCCAAATGCACAGTATATAGTAATTCTCGGTGATGAGGGAGGAATGCAGGTACGCTCCCGGGGCGTCGGTAATTGTCGCCAAGATCTCAGTCTGTCCAGTGGCTGCAGACACACGGAACGCCCGGTATATGGGATTACGCCCAAGAGCCAAATTGTAGTTGAAGATGTCGCCAGTCACGGGATCCGATTTTGCGTGAGCAGCAGACATGTTACCAGATAGCTCGGGGTGCAGTGCCTTCTGTGAGACAATGCCTCGGGGTTCAAGCGTCTCAGGATCAATATGCCGCATGATGGCAACATCGGACTTGACCAAGAGGGTATGGATGCCAGACGCATGTCCACCTCCCTTCTTGCTTTCAGCTGCTTGCGGGTCACTGAGCCCGGGAGGACTTATGGATAATGTGACACCAATATTGTTCTGCTCCTGCGGTCGAGGAGGATCGGGGATAAATACACTCATAACTTTCTTGAAGAAGCTGGTGCATGGATCGCGCATCTGCCCGAAACTGAAGCCATCCATATTCCCAGTGAGGCGGATGTTCTCTATCAGAGGATCAACACTCCGACGAGAATTATACACGACACGCGTCGAGGAGCCTGTTTGGATGATCTGGAAGCGGTGGTTCTGAGAGAAACCATCGAACCAGTGGTCGACGGCAAAGGTTGTGTCCTTGTTTGTTTTCACTTGGCGGCCACCAGGTCCTGTCCTATAAAGGGTCCCAGAAACATAGGAAGGGATGTGGCCCGAGACGCTGAGCTCGACTGGCTCGCGTTCCTCGTGAATGACTTCGAACTGCGAGACGGTCAGGTTAACGATCATGGGCAGCACAACATCCCAGACATACCCCGGTATCATTTGGCCAGTCGTTAAAGTGTTTCGTAGCGTTGGGTGTCATCGTGAAGTTGTCGGTCACACGTACTTCTCGGTAGTACCTGCCCTTTTATTGGCAACATGGGAGTATTGCCACTAGGCACTGCCGTAGCATAGCATCTCCTGTCGACGCATCAAACTCTGATGCGAAGTGCAACTATAACTTTTACACCGCACGCCAACTTCTCCAGGACCACAATACTAGACATGGTCCGTGTCCTGTGCGAAGCCTGGATTTATTAGCAAGGATGATCAATGCCTGGCAATCAACACTCATTTAATCCCATTTATGATTTAATCCTAATCCTATACAGAAGTTCATAACGCTCTATTTCAATGGCCAAGCCATGATTGCATCTATGACTGCCACGAGCTTAGCAATGTAGACGCCTACGTATGGCTCCGAACAGTTGCGACCCTCAGGCAGCGATTACTGTACTTAACCTTGTTGAACGTGGCGGTCCACCCGGGTGCTTCGATGGCTCGCAAATGGTGTCGAGGGACCCAGCAGCAAGCTGCACTGCCTGGGCAACCAACCCCGAAGTTTGTTTTGCCAGAGTCTTCGAAGGCGGGCCCCTTCACAAAGCCCATACCTTCAACAGGTCCACGTGTGTTACGTCTTCATCGTATTGTCTCTGCTCAAGCCATCAATGGGCATGAAGGCCCTTTCCATCCATACACCTATGATGAGTTATATATGTTGAGGCTTGAGCATAGTATGATCCAGAGCGAGCAAGTACGAGACTAAACAAATCTCTTTAGAACATGAAAACGATCACAATACTGCCGGACACCTCTCAACTTTTGCTTCGTTCCACCATCAGGTATCAGTAGTGGGACCCTCTGCAGCTTGTGATCGGTCAGCCCCGTGGAAACCAAAGCCTACAGCAAAGTCCATGCTCGCTCTGCCTACTTCTTTCATCGTTTTCGCATTCAGTACTAGCAGGTAACTCTTCTCTGGAAGCTCACACTCAATAGCACTCCATCATCCTCGGCGGTTCCATCAGGGCTAGGGACGAAGATAACCTCGCTATGGCTGTGGTCGTGTATGGAAAAGAATGTTGCTCTCTGCACCTGCACGTCGTGTTTGACAAGGCCATCGAAGAACGTGCTCAGGGCGCGGTCACAGGCACCGTAGACGTAGCGCGACGGCTTAGTGAGGAAGTGTGGGTTGATGATGGGGAATTCACAGGAGTGGTTGTGTTCAACTGTGTGCACTACCACAGCATCCAGGGGCTTGCATGAGTTGGCTGTGCCAACAGAAGGCAACCGCCAGCAGCGGAAGAATATGTCGCAACCTCCGGATTTTTCGCCTGTAAAATAGAATGAAGCAGAAGTCGACTCGAGGTTGCTGTAATAGGATGTCGAGGTTCCTGTATATGGAGAGGTTGGTGACGATGTCTGTATGAAGTGGATCAGTCGCGGAGGGTTCTTCCCATGCGTTTATGGTGTAGAAGCAAAAGAAGGGGTCGCACTCGTATTTGGCTACGACCCCTTTGCCTCGCTTGCGGTCGATCACATACCGGAGTGCTTTGTTGTTGGGTCGAGGGGAGATATCGCATCAAGGAGATTTTTTCCCATAGAATCTTCAAACTGCCCCCTGTACAACGACCGCTTCAAATACACAGAATGAAGTAATTCTGTGGCGAGGGAAGGGTGTAGATATGCGCCCGGGGCATCCGGATCGTTACCATTATAACCAAGGACCAGGTTGTAGTTGTAGACATCGCCAGTTACTGAGTCCGACTTTGGGTGTGTAGCAGGAAGGTTGCCGGTTAATTTCGGGTGCAATGTCACTTGTGAGATGACGACACCTCTGGATTCAAGCGTCTCGGGATCAACATGCCGCACGGGGTGTCAGTCTTGGCCAAGAGCGTGTGAATGCTGTACCCATGTCCGCAAGTTTCTTTTTGTTCTCGGTTGCTTGAGGGTCACTGTACCCTCGAGGATTTATGGACGGAGTGACAACAATGCTGGCCTGATTCTGCGGTCGAGGAGGATCAGGCTCATAACTTTCTTGAAGATGCTAGTGTATGGGTCGCGTTTCTGTCCGAAACTGAAGCCGGTCATGTTCCACGTGCGGCGGATATTCTCTATCAGAGGATCAACACTCCAACGAGATTTATACACAAGGTGCGTCAAGGTACCCTTTTGGATGGTCTGGAAGCGATGGTTCATGGAACCAGTGGTCGAGGGCGAAGATTGTGTTTTTGTCTGTTTTGATTTGGTGACCGCCAGGACCCGTTCTATAAAGGGTCCCAGAAACATAGGAAGGGATGTGTCCGGAGACAGTGAGCTCGATTGGGCTCGCGTTCCTCGTGAAGAATTCCAAACTGCAAGAGGGTGCATAAACCGCCGTTCTCGGACATACCCCCGTACCATTTCGTTAGTCATTGAAGTGTTTTGCGGAAGATGTAGTGTTGAATGCCATGGCTAAAGAAGCTATCGGCTCCAGGGAGTAGCGTGTCGCAGAAGTGCTGAGTTCCGCCTTTTATCCATGTACAAACTACACCACCGTAGAGTGGCATCTCGTGTGTTTCAGCGACTTTCTGCAGTCGTACGTTGATGGGGCGCCACCGCAGCTAAGATCCGCACATGTATACCTAACTTCCGAGTCTGAGCAGGCATCGGGCACAAATATGCACATCTTGCAGAGGCATGACCCTGATGACGAATCACCCAGTATTTTTAGGAGCAGCTTGGCATTCTGATGGCCATTGGTCCGGCATGGTAGACGCGCTCATGTAGCCGGATCCACACAAAACCGGGGCCAGAACAAAGCGAACTATGGAAAGTCGAGGATTATCAAAAGTGAGTGGGTCAGACCCGGTGGTCATTGAGCGATCCTGCTGCATCGTCAGGAGTGTGGAAGAGTTGTGCCTCCACCTCCTCACAGTTTCTCCTCCGTGGCAGAGAATAAGGGACCAGGCTGTCCCTGCACTCCACTGATGAGCGGCTCCTCGGGTAGCAGCCAGGTGTAGTGGACTGCCTCGAAAAGTCGCTCATCTTTCTGTTTTTTGTCACCGCGGGTAGATTAATGACATACGTAGGCGGTTATTTTGGAAACGATACCTCACCCTCTTTGCCGACAGGAGTCGTCAGCCAGGTCACCAACTTTTCCAGATGCAGAACAAGGGCGTTCCTGCTGTGGCGTTTGCAATCGGTATGGAGCCCAGAGTTCACTAGAAGTATGATCACTCAAAATCGCGTGAATAACCGGAACGGGAGGACACCAACACCAATAGGAAGTGATACGTTCCGGGACTTGTCCTTTCAACCGGACGGAACGCCGTGCCCTGAATGGAATGCAAGAGGAGTCGCCTTCACACCGATTTTACTTGGAGCCGGAAGTGCCGGGAGTTGCACGGACGGCCAGAAACTGCGCCTAGCCTTGGCCAGTTCTGGTAAAACTATCTGAATGTGCGGTGCCAGTGTCGTGTGCATCATCGACATGTTCCGCAAGTCGACAGGTCATAACTCAGCCGTGTTATCGAAAATCTGCTTTCTATTTTGTTGCAAATTAGAGGATGGTTTTCTTGCTGGTACTGATGTAAATTCCACGTGTGATCAACTATCCCAGGAAAATGAACCTGAGCGGCATCCTGCGCCATTTCCGAAGTACTTGTGTTGAAGCTGTGTCAGTGCTCGCACAGACTCCCGACCTGGTACTTTTGACCCCGGAGAACATCATGCATGTTCCCGTCTTTAAGTAACACGCGAACCGCAAATTGCGGTGTACCGATAGTCTTGTTTTGTGAAAACCGGTCCACACGGACCATACAATGTGCTGTATTAGGGTTAGGGTTTGCGTGACACGCGTCAGCTCATACCACTCTGCCTCGACACTCGTGGTCTTCAAATCAGCTACGATGCCGCTGGAGGCTACCATGATGATTGTTGACAACTCGGAGTACATGCGGAATGGAGACTACATGCCATCGCGTTTCGAGGCTCAGGCTGACGCTGTCAACACTATCGTCCAAACCAAGATTGATTCCAATCCAGAAAACACGGTCGGTGTCATGACTATGGCCCACAAGGGGTAAGTTCGTTTCATACTTTGTCATCCCCTTCGTGGACTGAGTTCTCCGCAGCCCAGAAGTACTTGTCACACATTCTAAAGAACTTGGCCAAGTAATCAAAGGACTCCACACTGCATCACTGAACATGGGCGGGTACATTGACATTCCGACGGCCATCAATATCGCCCAATTGGCATTAAAGCACCGCGAAAACAAGAATCTCCGCCAACGAATCATAGTGTTTGTCGGGTCACCCTTACAGGGCGCCGCGGGGGATGAACGAGAGATGGTAAGGCTGGCCAAGAAGCTAAAGAAGAATAATATCGCGGTCGACCTTATCTTATTTGGTGACGGTATTGAGGAGGGCGAACCAAGCGTTCTGAAGGCTTTCATCGAGAACGTATCAAGTGCCGATAACTCGTACGCCTCGTGTCATCCCTTGGCTGAATGTGCGTCATAACGTTTCCATTTCAGACATCTTGTGTCAGTGCCGCCTGGTCCACACCTTCTCTCCGACGCGATCGTTTCGTCACCGATCCTGGCGGAGGATCGCGGTATACCGCCGGGAACTATGGTTGCCGCAGGTCCCTCCGGCACAAGTGGCACGAGCGATTTTGAATTCGGCGTCGACCCCAATCTCGATCCTGAACTTGCGATGGTGAATATTTGTGTTGCCGTGTCGGGTTTTTTTGGGTCTGACTGCTCCTCAGGCATTACGCATGTCCATGGAAGAAGAACGGGCTCGCCAGATCGCCGAGGAACAAGCACGTCAGGCTACTACCGGTGCTTCTCAAACTACTCCCTCTGGTGATGTTGCTACTGGTGATGTTGATGAGGACGCCATGCTCCAACAAGCACTTGCCATGTCAGAGGGTCGGGACGTAGATATGGGGGGAGAAGAACCCGAGGAGTTGGATGAGGAAGAGGAGATTGCACGCGCCATTGAGATGAGTATGAAGCAGGATCAGGATGATCAGGAGGAACACAAGAAATAGTAGGTATAGTGGCAAGAAGGCATAGGTGACCTTGTCTCACTTGTATCATTTACACCACAATCCTTGTTCACTTGACGAATGTCTGAGTAGGATGCTTCATTTCCGCCCATCGACTTCGAAGTTGTCTCCAACGTAAAGTACTGCGGACTGCCGGCGAATAAACATTCCGTGCCATTTTGTGAGTCGTCGCCCACACCCGTCGGAAACTTTTGCTTGCCTTATTTCTGTCTCCCTTTCAATTATCTATGAGAGGTTTGTTTTGCACTTGCCCTTTGTGTAATCCGTCATGACTATTTTAGTTCATATTACGCCACTTAAGTGCACCGCAAGTAGATCAAGAGAATACCGATCAGGCGGCTGTCGGCCACTAAGCAGCACCCATGTCGCCCAGTTGCGTTGCTTTCGACATAGCAAGGCAATCACTTAGATACCCCTCCTCCCAGTCATGAGCGTTAGTTGGCCAAGGGGACACTACCTTTTGAGAGCACCCCCTTGGAAACGACATAGCCAACAGTCCATATGAATAACTTCCGATACCAGTAGGTGCTGGTTTCCACATGCTCTTTCGCCTTCGCCGTATATCCCGCGGCCAATGCCCCGGTAATCATTCTTGTCCGACCCCTGCGAACGATGATTCCAGTTCACGAATTTTTTGGAAAAGATATAAGAAGGACAGAGGTAAATACCCTGCAGTGCCCAGAAAACATTCAATCACCTTCCCTCACAACAAGAATTACCCAATTTTGTGATGGACCGTACGTTCTCCGACTTTATCCAATTCCTTCGCGCCGTTAAATGGACAGAATAGATTTTCGCCAGCAGCTCAATAACTACGTGCAAAGGAGGTATGGTGGCACTAAAAAAATCGACTGGGACGACATCAGAAGTGGTCCCGACCACCAGCCAACATGGGAAAGTAGAGCTATATGTGAGTCGCATTTTTTCGGGGGTCAGTTCAAGTTCTTCATGACACATGTCTGGTACGTTTAGTCGATGGGTATGAGGTCGGCCGTGGCCAGGGACCTTCTAAAGCAGCAGCGCAAGAGGCAGCCTCCAATCAAGCTTTAACGTATTTCCGCAACCGCGAGACGTGACCTGTTGGCAATCAGAGCAACGCAAGTAGCAATCCGTCCTCCCGGTCTCAATGACGATAGATTTTCTTGTGCTTTCCGGTGGTATTGCCGATATCTGTGTATGGTCCCAAATTGTAGAATGTTTGTGTGTACAAGCTGTTGTCGTTCCCTGTCGCATGATTATAAAATATAGAATGTGCCCTCTGACACAAAGATGAAAGCTTGAGTTGAATTAATCACTCGCCTTTTTCCCTAGCAGACAGAATGATCCGATACTATAAAGCCAACGAACCACCCAATAGCATGGGATACGACCCAGTTGGATCGTCAACATTAGCACCGGAGCACAAATTTTAGAATTTCAGAGACGCTACTCGTCGGGCCGATTATAGAATGCCGCGACGGGGAAGCTGATTAGTCAAAGCCTTGTAAGCCCTCCGTATTCAAAAGGGTACATGCACGACTCGAGAAGACATGGCGATCCATGATGGCATTCGGCAACCAATTAAAAAACAGTGGTGATGCATGGAATGGAGAGTCCCACCCCGACGGTAGTCGTAGTGTGCCGGGCTGTTTGGTTCAAAGTCTTCGGCTAGCGAATCCAGGCGAGTACTTTAATGTGCAGACCTACGTGAAAAAGATTTGTATTCCTTAGTGTGATCACGCAAGACAGAACCACCGTGACGATGTGGCTGTCATAAATAAAAAGCCGATGCTACGGCGATACGTGTGACCGAAAGTTGTAATAAGCAGGGCGTAAATCTGTGGACTGGGTATCACGGGCTCGGTGATAGTGTTGGGACAGCCCGAGGACAGCACCTCGGGTTGCTCGAGTTGAAAACGATAATGGGCAAATTATGTCCGCCATAGCTTCCGGGACAATGCAGCTTGTCCAGTACAGGTTGCCTATGTATTTGCTCAGGGGGGCGACAAATTACGCTGAGACAGACTAACCACACGAGTCGCGCAACAAACACATTCCTGTCCACACTCCCCGAACCTCGCACGCACCTGTTGTTGTAACAAGATATAATCATATCTTCAAATGGGTAAGAAACGACCGAGCAGTGGCGAGGCGCTGATAGACAAGATGGACAGGGCGATTTGCGGCAAATAATTTATTCATCCTAGTTCGGAGCCCGATGCAGTCATAAATACCATACCAAGCCGTGAACGCACCGTCAATTCCTTGGAAGAAGGGATGTTATAGGACAAAGTTTTTCACAGCTCCACCCAAGGATAGTACAAGTACGACGTACTTTAGAAGTTCCGCGGGCAGCAGATTGCCCGTCGTGTCCTTAGGAGGCCGGTACCTATTGATCTTCCGTGCCTGTCATCCTCGCCGAGCCCTCGAGTTTGAGCTACCAAAACGGTTCGTTTTGGATCCTGAACACCCGTAAGTAGCACAGTCTGCTTTTGAGTTCCGGTCACCGGCCCATTATGGGGGACTGCCAACCCGTGGGACGCCACTGATCGGGGTATGCAAAGCTCAATAAACCCACTTCCTGATGGACAAAATACCGCGACTTGTCGGATAATTGTCGACCTGTTTCAATCATGCCTGGGAACGGCTGACAATAAGGATACCTGTCTCGCCAGTCAGTGTGTCATGCAATTTAGTTGCTTTGAGTCAAAGTCTTGTAATAAACCTACCTAGCACAGCCACAGCAGCAGCACGCGCCAAACAGTTGTGTCTCAGCAGTTCACGACAACCACGCCATGACATCCTCACACATAGCATCGCAAGAGGAACTCAAGGCTGCAAAGGTTCCCGTAGCCTGGAGGGACCAGTGCTCCTCGTAAGTACGCTGTAATTGAGAAGTGTTTTGGCCGTTGGGCGTCCCTCCAAGCTCACCCGGGTCCGCTGGACAATTGCAGACTGCTGATACCATTGAACGTTTGCCGGAGACAAACTTACTACCTCCCATGGCAGTGTGAAAACGAGCGCCATTCGTACGAGAAGTGGGTGCTATATCCTAAGACCTGGGTGAATCGATCGCTGACCGTATTCTCCCCGGGCGACAGGTGTCAATATGATGAGTGAGTTCGCAAACAATGTTTACTTGACGCTGGATGTTCACCTTCCTTCCAACGTAGCATGATGCGACGGATGAAGAAGATGTCGAAACTAAAGCTTCAACAAGCGGAGGAATTAGAGGACGCTTAGACCGGTGCATCATACCCACACAACTCTGTGCATCTTCGTACGGTTCGTTGCACGTACCTCCATTCTGCGAGTTGTGATAGTGAATTGCCAATGCCGTGAATACATGGGAGAGGAATAAGGGAGTCTAAATAAATTGTGCAACGCTCCACATCCCCTTACTACCAGCGTCGGTCGACTTATACCTTCCTGCCGGTCTCTTTTTCATATTCTTCAATCTCTCTCTTCACCCTTTCGACGACTTCTTCGCTTGTCGTGCTCTGACCAAATGCTTCTACGAACTGGCCTTTCGGGTCCATGAGGTAAACATATATGGAGTGGTCGACCAGATAGTCGCCTTTCGGATCTGCGTCAGGAGGAGTCGAGAAGTAGACACGATATGCCTTGCATACGTTCTTCGTGGTCGCATAGTCACCCATAAGGCCGATGATGTGGGGATGAAAGTCCGCCAGGTAACGCTTCATTTGTGGGGTGGTGTCTCTTGCGGGATCGACCGAGATGAAAACGGATTGAAAAATGTTCCCGTACTGCTTTTCTGTCGATATTAACGGGCCATGGTAAAAGGCGAGATCATGAAATCAAAAGCTCAGATTTATATGGACTTACCTAGCGGAGTGATGACTGCCCCGATCTTATCCAGTTCGGCAGGACAGATGTCAGGACAGTTGGTGAAACCAAAATACACAAAGTTCCATTTTCCGAGCAGGTCCTTGTCTGAAAAGGGCTTGTTCTCGTGCGACGTCAGCGTAAAAGGACCTCCGACATGTGCTCGACCAACGGTACGGGACTCTAGTTCCTTCTCTGTCATGAAAGGACGAGTGATATGTCGTAGGTATTAACATTGGGCAACGTACTTACGTTTTTGCTCGAGGAGTTTCTGCTTTTCGTGCTGGAAATAGTAGTACAGCCCGATGCCCGTTGCCACGAACAGCACGGCAGCTTTGGGAGTGAACACCTACAGCGAGACATAAGTGAAGCTACCGCCCGACTAGAAGATGGTCTCGCCTCACCCCGACCGTGGGTCTATCCTGGGCACCTGTGGGCGAGTTACGGCGAATTTCGGAATAAGGCCGTCTCTGCGCTCGCGTCCACCTCGCTGAAGATCTTAGAACGGATAATCCGTTACTATTCCGTAGGCATGAGCAGCGAATTGTAGGCACGAATTTGAGCATGTCGCCTATGAACGTTTCACCAAAGTAACTATTAGCTTATAGACGAGCGATCATGACTACGTAATGATAAATTACTCGTGCTTTATGTCCACCACCACACCGTCTAAGCTTCAAGGTCAGTGAATGAGAACGATGATGAACCGCGCCAACGATAAAGTCTCTGACAAATTTAGATGTTTTGCATGGACTATCGAGTACTTGGCCATGGCAGAAGGCTCAACTCGGACAACTATTGACTGGTGTCCGTTCTCCTGAAAGGTGAAGATAAGACGGAACTCCACAACATTCCCGGGAGAAGTTTAGCTAGATGATCCGCCAGGTGTTGTATCTTTTGTGACTAAGTTTAAGTAGTTTCTGATTGTCTTCACTGTGTCACCCCTTACAGGCAGGCGGAAGTTTCGAGAGAAGATGGTTGTTCCGTCTCGACTCAGAGAATGGACCTCAGAGCGGCCGCGTAGAGTTTGGGTTGGTCATATACTGGTATTGGGGCTCTACGACCTAGTCTTGGAAAGACCACTCGGCGGGGGCAAACATCGTGAGTGCGACCTTGCTCGACGCCCAGCGGTTCTATAGAGAAGCCATTTCACAGACTCAACACCGCAGACTGATACACCTATGTACAATCAGCAGCCAAAGAACTCGAAAGTTCCTTAAACGCCTGAATCTTGTTCACCCGTCCCGTGTCAGAGGTTCGCTTTCAAAACCACAGACCCAAGTCAATGGAGATCATCGACAACGGTGCACCCCGAGACTATGCAGGCATCGGTGAGCAAGTCTCTCATGTACTATTATTTAGTCGACTAACCGAGGTGTCCCAACACTTTCCAAAGCGCTCGGATACTACGCCAGTCTAACCGTACGTCCACTCTTCAGGATATCGTACTGGTCGAAGGCGCTCACGGTCATGCTCACATCTAAGCCCAAAGGTCAGAGCATACATGTAAGCTTGCGGGGCGTCATGACAATTATCAACTTGAACACAATGAGCAAACGCATTGAGCTCCCTCAGCTGCTTGCAAAAAGAGGGCCCGCAGCTACCTCTGTCTCGATACAGAGTTGAGCCTAGTATGCAGCAGTAGCAGCAGCAGCTTCTTCTCCTCCTCCTCATTCATCTGATCCACGACCCCCGTTAGTTTCGCCCCACGATGTCGAAGTTCTAACTTTGCTCACCTGGCAAGTGGTAAGGACACGGATCGTTACTGGTGGAATGTAGTGTCCATACCTCCTGACCATACACCTGCAGCTGTGGACGAGCACCTGAGGGAATATTTTGTACAGGCCATGTCACCCGTGCACACCTCGTTTACCTTAATCTCGGCATCATTTTCCTCGACTTATAGCACATGTCATCGGGGAACCGTTCGCTGATAATTCTGAATTGTGAGCTGTTAGTGAGGATTTAGCATCGTCATCATTCTCTTCTGGAGGTGGGCGAGATGATTGTTGGAGATGGCGATGAGTTTCTTCGCCGCCTGAGTCTAACAGTTCGTCGTCACTGAGATCAATAATATCTTGGTAAGGAGATAACAAATTTTCGTCACTGTCACTTGGAACACTGCTTGCCTCCCCTTCCCACAGACCTCCACTACCCTCTGGGACAGGTCCATAGCATGGCCACACTCAAGGGGCCGCGTGTTGGAAGTTGTTCGCCCACGCGCTCGAGAGGTGAGCGCTCACCCTCACTGTGGGTCTTGATCGCCATCACGCTCTCGGAATGCACGATCACGGGTAGGCTTTAGAGGTGGATTCGAGGTGATCTCGCGGTCGCAATCGCTCTCGATCGCCTTCACCGTAAAGGAACATACATTCGCACGCACGTTCACTCGGGAGGTAGGCGCTCGCACCCACACTTGAAGGACCCCGCCCTCGAGAAGGTCGTGACTACTCCATGGGTCGTCCGAATCCACGCATAGCCACATCGAAGGCGATGTCAGTTCAACGGTTGATATCAGGAAACATATACTGTACAACATCGATAGACAGTGCTCGATGTGTAAAACAAAGCAACGTGTTGCAGCATTTCTCAAACATTTCTTATTCACAGTACCTAGTAAGTGTGTCAGATGCGTAATGAATGCGAGGCGACAGAGTTGATACCGTCGTTCGCCAAAGTCACCAAGACCTGGAATGATGAATGCCTTCTCATTGAGTCCTTTGTCTATCCAGCCGGTTATCTGTAGCAAGTGGATCAGGTATGATAAAGGCTTCGCGTAGTCGTCGGTACAACTCCACTCACAACGCGTAGCGAGGGGAACTTGGTACAGAACCTCTTCAGGCCCTCAGGCGCTGCGATCTTTTGCTTGTTTAGCTGCGAGCCCCCCGGGGTTCGGAAAGAGGAAACAAATCACCAGATTGATGAATATGATTCGTTCTTCTGGCACGCCTTGCTCCTTCAGTATTTCTACAGCTTTAATCGCAGATCCACCAGTCGCTGACAACGGTGATCACTGAGAAGTGAATCGAGGTGTGTCCGCCAATGCTTACCGAGCATGGGATCGAGTAAGAGAACGTATCGTTGAGCAATATCTTCTGGGAACTGCAATCGGTTCGGGCTGTCAAAACGCACACGACGGGCTCGCGGTTTCAGGTACCTTGCAGTAGAAAAGCTTTGGTTGAGCAGTTTCCTCGTCCTGATAGAACCTCAGAGATTAGCGTGTGAGACAACTGATGGCGCGCACCCTCTGGATGAGAATTTTGCCTATGCGGACGCTTCGACAAACTTCCCGTAAACCTGCCTCCATTGCCTGGGTGCAAATGCTCAAAGTATGTTTATCGCATTCCACTCGATATAGCTACCTCTCCAGCACGCAAGATGGATACGCCGCATATCTTTCCCTCGAAGCCAACCCCTTCGTAGATTGATCCCTGTGAAGGTTATCCGGATCAGCGGGACTAAGGAAGGGAGTGATACAGACTGTAGGCGTTTCGATGGTCTTTGGAACAACGGGGAGGTGGTTGAGGCCCTCTTCGACAAGAAGCCGGATGATGCGGTCTGAGTAGAAGAGGAAATCGCCCCTGCTGGTTGTCTTGTCCCTGATGATCGTGTACAGCGCCTCGAGTTGGGCAGTCTGAGGAAGTGTGAATACAGACGGAGGCAGGGCTGCGGGCGTCGACTGGGACGTCGGGGCCGTCGTCATCTTGCGGGTATCACTCAAGAGCGATGTCGTCCCGAGGTGTAAATACATTATTTAATGTGTGTAGACCATATCAGGGTAGAAAGCCCCTATGCCAGTGGCGGGAAGGCTGACATGGCACTTCTGTTGCAAGTCTCGCTCGTTTCTTGTCCTTTCGCACCTTGCTGGTCATGGTGCCCTGTCACTTCCTTCCCTGCAAGAAGTTTGGTAAGAGAACGGTGCGTACACCAGATCTCGCCTTCTCATTGTATACCTAAACGCAAGCAGACCGCTCTACTAGACACCCCAGCAAAGCATCCAAGCCCTGGTGGCCGTTGTTCCCTGAATATCTCCACACCTCACTTGATCTCGTCGACAAACATCCTACCTGACACTTGGCGTTCAAAATCCACTCGCAGCATGCGGAAGACAGTCGTTGGGGCCGCTGAGAGTTTCTCCCATTCAGCGGAACCCCCTGTCGCTGCAAGCGACGCCGTTGAATTGCATAGTCCTCAAGCGGCGTGCATGAACCCATACATCAACGTGGTGATTTCAATTACAAGTGCTTTATCACAGCTGACTGTCTGCGTAGGATCGACCCAGTTCACCTGATGACACCCTCGAGTCTCAAAGCAAGCCACCCATTGCCGACGACGCTTACACCACAGAATCTGCAGACACTCAACTTCATCTCGCCCTGCTTTCCCCTCCGAGTATCCCTCGAGTTGGCCTTCGGCGGAGGGCTACCATCAGAGTGGCTGGTTCTGCCGTGTTAAAGACACGGACTGCAGAAAATCGGCTTGCGGCGTACAATAAACTTTCGCATGGGTCTCGACCGCACGCATCGTCCACTCCTTCCGCAGCCCGGAGTGACAGACGCCGCGGTGAACGTTCCGAAAGAGATAGTACTGTGCCCTCCCGCAGTAAGGAGAACGAAGGGTTCGATGGACTTTACAGTCGGGATTGTCAGACATCGGCTTGGACTCGTCCCGTTACTCGTCGGCGCAGGCCACACACGACTGCGATGACAGCAGATACGCCGGGAAACTGCCAGAGTATGTCGAAAGCGGCAAGCGGGAATAATTCTGAGAACCGTGTTCTTTGCGACATCACCAATGCGTTCGAAGGGACGTCTACGAATGCAGGGACAATGCACCGAGTCCCTCGATTGCCAAGCCAGCGACTGCGCCGTCGACCGCGCATTCCGTCGGAGCTTCTGAAAACCGATGAGAACGCCTCACAGACGCCCAGTATGTTGATCTTTATCTTCGCGGGAAATCTTTCGATCTGCTGACCATCCAGTTGAGAGGTGAGCGACGGGAGATGGAGCGGTCATCATGATGGTATTCATATTCGTTCCCTCCATGGGTGACTTCTGCCAGTTTCACGCTCCTGATGATATGGCCTCTGGCAGTCCAAATCTACGGAACGTTTTCAAGCTGTGTTTTAATAGGAATCGTTGGTGTGCATGTGCAGTGCGTCCATAACGCGTGCTCAAGCGATCGTTTCCAAAGAGGATTAAAGTTTTGCATGGAAATCATGCCACTTGGAGATGGGTGATAGTTGATTCTTCTCGGATTGGACCAAAGTTTTTCTCGTCTACTACTCTATAATTCTTGTATTGGATCATGTCATACCTTAGTACGGATGAATTGTCCCCAGTGTAGCGATCCATTGCTGAGAAGGAAAGTATCGACTGTTGCAAGCACGCGGGCGAGTGCAGTGGTAGGTAAAGGACAACTCGTTTGAACTCTGACGCTTCCCTCCTCGGCTCCAGCAACGAAACCCGTCGAGGTGGCTCCAAAAAGGTTCTGTCATTAGTACTTGCTGATGCCCCTGAAAGAACGCCAGCATAATTACCTCGAGCAACAATTGAACCATGTTCGCCTCCCGTGTGTATGACACCCTTATTTGGCCCTTCTGGCGTATTTCCTCCGCTGTGACTGGCTCACGGGGCGCTACCATTCATTACTTCATTGCACCAAACGCACGGATGCGCGCAGGTCCTCCTGTCGTGTTCACGCTGGAATATCTTCCACTGTCCGAATATATCCTATCGCCTTCCAATATCGTGTGTGGGTCATACGGTTTCAGGCGTTCAAGTGGATTCCATCCTTCGGCCGTCAATGTTTATGCGAAGATCATTTCGGGAGCAATCCACACATGCAGGATACCCTGACGCACGAGCTGATACACATGTATGTATGCCCATGGCGAGCCTTACGTTGATTGGAATGATTTTCAGACACCATGGGTGCAGCGAAGTGAGTGTACCCCTTCGCCGTTGAGCAGAAATGGGATGGCAGGGTTTAGCTAACACATAAACACATAATAACTCTCAAGAACTTGTGCGTCAACAGGGGACTGCAGGTTCATGGATGGGGTAGGGAGAGGAAACGTGTCCCTTTCGGAACGGTCTGGTTTGGAATTGATCCGCGGAGGACTCATGCTCGACTTTTTCTTTTGCTTTCCTTTTTTTTCTTCTTCTCCTGACTAGGTGTGCGGACGCCGAATGGTTTTACTTTCTGTACGAGGTCATCCCAAGCTTGACCCTGGCCAGACTGCAGCTGGCGTACAGTGAACGAGGTCTCATGAGAAATTTGTTTTAATGACAGGAGGGCGCCTAATGAAGCGAGGATCTCGACTATATATTTATATGGCAGAGAGCTGAAGAATGCATTCCAGATCAATCGATAAGGATAGGCGCACTCGTGGGCAGCCAACTTGCCCCGTCTGGAAAGAAAGAAGAGGGACACGTTAAGCGCGTTCGTGCTAAGAGGAGTTCATTCAACGTTCCACCCGGTTATGTACTGATCGGTGGCAGAGATGTGGCCTATATATCCACTAACGTACTGATAGACGCCACGAGTCCTGGCGCGCAGTAGGGCCCCTGCGTCTAACAGTAGGCTAGCCTAGGAGTGGAAGGGAATGGAAGGGTCATGGAAACCTCAAGGCCTCACGAGAGCTCCGTGGATATCGGTGCGGTTAGGTACCTATAAATTAAAGGAAAAACTCATGGGGCTTGCAGGATCGTTCTCGCTCTCTTTCCCCTCTGCCTCTTCTCGACCATGTTCGCCCAGATCCTGTCCGTTATTTTCTTTCTTACTAGTCCAACTCTTTGTTGACGCACTGATAGTGCCGTTGCTCTTGCTCTTCCTGCTGTTTTCGCACTCAGCCTTGATGCCCTGACTAATGCTATCAGTGGCCAACAAACCACGGTCACCTGGCAGTCCAACGGCTCAGACCCTAGTGCCTTCTCTCTTCTACTGGCCAACCCTGTCTTCCACGACACGTTTGCCATCGCGAACAACGTCGGAACTTCCCAGGGCTTCCTTTCATTGGTGCTTCCTGAAGTCCCTGCCGGGTACGTCTGTCTCACTCTGCTCGTTGTCCATGCATAACTCCGATGTTGTACAGCCTCAGCTACATTCTCCAGGCCATCGACCCAGGGTACGCCCCTCTTTTTCCCTCGCACTGTACAAAATGGTGGGGCTAACAACTGTCTTCCCTGTTATATCGTAACGTAGCAACGTGAATGTCGTGTATGGTACCAGTCCGTCGTTCGGCATCGCATCTTCCCCGAACACGACTACAACCACGACCACGACCACGACCACGACCACAGCCACGACTACAACAGCGACGACTTCGGGTTCTTCATCGACGTGAGCTACTCTCAGTCGCTGATTTCAGTTATTGATAGAATTTTGTTTAGCGCTTCCGTCACCGTTGTATCTGTCGGCACGACGACTGTACCTGCTTCCAACGGAGCTACCACGACCGCTTCCTCCACGACGTCGCCTACCAGCTCCAACGGTGTTCCGTACAAGTTTAACTTTGCTGCGGCTCCCGTTGCTGTCGCTGTTCTCTCCGCCATTGCTGGTGCTGCTGTGCTCTTCTAAATAGGACTTCCTGCATCTTTCCATCTGCATCCTCTCGCTAGGTTGATGTTTCTGGCTTGGTGGCGTTGGTCTCTGCATTTACATAAGCGGCAATTTTGGTTGTGTCATAGACACTTTTCTCTACAGGATGGCTGTTTTTGTGACATTATGTTTCCAAGCCCACATATTGTATAATTGCATTGATTCCCACGAGCATGAGTCCTTCACATTGTCCGAAACGAAGCAGTCGTAACGCCCGCCTAGCTCAATCGGATAGAGCGTCAGACTCTTATCACTAGGCAATCTGAAGGCTGCGAGTTCGACCCTCGCGGTGGGCTACTGGTTGAATTTTTTATTTTAATTTGTCCTCCTTTCTTCTTTTGTCCACGTTGCTTTTCAACTCTCCCGAAAAAGGGGATGCTCCGCGCCAGCCAATGGAAGCGCGTTCTCAGTGTCCTAGGATCTTATCACCGCACACTATCACCCGCGGTCAGAGTCAACCCCAAGCTGCGAACGAGAATGGCTTCCTTCCTAGCAGAACGGTACCTGGCTGACAAGGCTCCCCCGATCTGCAGAGTAGAGGTTGCAAAGGCTTTTGATCAGTTGACGTGCGTCTTCCCGCTTTGATGGGCTGTAACAGGTATCTGATTACGACCGATAGGTCGAGAGAGAAGCTCTACGCCCATTATATTGGACAAGCTTCTTGGGCAGGAGCTCGCGTCATCCAGGGTCAATGGACAGCTCAAGCACAGACTCTCTACGACCTGCTTGTCCTCACCTTCGGCGCCAACGGAAAACTCGCCGATCTGGAGGCTTTGAAACAACAGTCAGGTGTGAGCGAACAAGACTTTGATGACGCTGTCCAGTATAGCGCTCAGGTGCGTCTGACTTAGTATGGCAGCTTTCTGAGTGTGTGTAACTCGAAATCCCCAAGGTCATGCACAACCTGGTTAACTATAAAAGCTTCGGATTTACGAAGTTCGTGCCCCGCCTTCCGGTTGGCGAATTTGCAAAAATTATAGCGGCTTCGACAAACGCAGCCAATGCGGTGCCTCTGTGGGAGACGGCAAGTGGCCTCCGTCGTTTCCTCATCCTCTTGTCTGCTGATGCCTTGTCAAATTAGCTTAAGGACCACATATATTCTACGACCCCTGAGAACTCGCTATTCATCGGGAAGCGCAGCGAAGGCCACGTGTCGAACTACTACTTAGGCGAAGTTATCACTGACGAAGAGGTCTCAGCGGTTCAGACAGCTGCGGAAAAGATTGGCGTCGACATTCTCAATACCCGGTATTTTTAATCCATATATTGAGCAGCCATGTGCTCACCTCATAACAATAGAGTGCGTAAGAATGGACCGGGCGACTTCACCCTCCTTGTCGCGTCCGCCAGCAAGCAGCCGCCAATGCTACATGATATCAGTATAGCTTCCGAAACAGCAAAATTAACTGTTGAATATGGGGACTTCTCAGAGCCGCTCTCCAAAGTCATCACTGCGCTTCAAGAGGTACTAGATCACTCCTTCTGCCTTTTGCTTTGTAACCGTGAGCTTTTTGCTTGACAGGCAAAGAAATATACCGCCAATGAAACACAAACGCAAATGTTGGAGTGCTACATCAAGTCGTACGTGCTTATTATCTGGTATTCTTGGTTGATATAAACTGTCTGGCCAGCTTTGAGACCGGCTCAATCGAAGAGCACAAAAAGGGGTCGACATATTGGGTCAAAGATATTGGACCTGTCGTCGAGAGCTACATCGGATTCATAGAGACCTATGTCGATCCTTATGGTGGACGCGCCGAGTGGGAAGGTGAGTGAAAACGACGGTGGAAAACAGTATTTTAACACTGTAAAGGCTTTACTGCCATCGTCAACAAGGAGTTAAGCAGCAAGTACGACGTGCTGGTCAACGACGCGCCGGAGCTTATCAAGGTTCTGCCATGGGGGAAAGACTTTGAGGTCGATGTGTTCCGAAAGCCAGATTTCACTGCACTAGAGATTGTCCACTTTGCTACGGGAGGTCAGTTGTGTTGCTTTTGTATCCTTCGCGCAACATTGAGATTCATTCTAATAGGTATACCCGCCGGGATCAATGCAAGTGCTGCTACTATCTGCTTTCCCTTTCCTTTCCTAATCCACCGAATTTCCAGATACCTGTAATGACCGATTTCGCTTCCACTTCACACTGACCCTTACCCGTATTGCTAAGAACTATTATAACATACGAGAATCGACCGGTTTTAAAAATGTCTCTCTTGCGGTGAGTAACCGACATGTTTTGGTAAAGGGCGTATTCAATGGTCCGCCTAGAATATCCTCAGCGCCAAAGCGCCCAGTAAGCTCTATCTCATACCTTCCAGGCTTAGTAGCGTGACTCATCCTTGCAGACGAGGTCGTGACTTTTATCCACCCTGATGATCTTGACCTGTATAATGCTTGGGATGCAAGAGCATTCGAACTGCAGGTTGCGAACCATGAATTACTGGGACACGGTTCTGGGAAATTGTTCCAGGAGGCTGCAGATGGTTCGAAGAACTTTGATCCGGAAAAGGCGTGTTTGGCTTGGGAATTTCGTTCTCGATGTTAACCTTGACAGCAGGTCATCAATCCGCTCACCGGGAAACCTGTGTAAGTAATCAAGTTTCTGTCCCGTTCTTTCCAAAGGGTTACACTACCTCAGTGAGACGTGGTATAAACCTGGTCAAACTCCAGACTCTGTTCTGGGAGAGGTCTCCTCTTCCATGGAAGAATGTCGCGCTGAAACTGTAGCATTATACCGTGAGTTTCGATGTTGATCTTGTTTTCAGCAGGCAATTGATACATCTTGTATAGTTGCAAACCACCCTACCATTCTGAAGATCTTTGGGGTGATATTCACGTTCCCGTCTCTCAGTCGACAATGTATTGACTTTATGAACAGTACACGGACAAGAAAGACGTAGACGATATCGTCTTTATCACCTTCCTTCTCATGGCACGCGCTGGTCTGCGTGGACTAGAGTTCTATGATCCGATCACCAAAAAGCATGGTCAAGCTCATATGCAAGCTCGGTGGGCACACAAAACTCCGTTTATGTTTCTATGGATACGGAAGGACTGACTCTTCTTTCGATACTAGGTTAGGAATCACCACCTTCATGGTGAACGAAGGTTTGGTACGCCTCGAGGAAGTTCGTGGACCAAACGGCGAGTTAGAGAACATCTACGCCAGGGTACGTGTTCCTCCTTAGATTTGCCACCCTACACCACACAATATCAACTATGCTTTGTCCAGGTGGATCGCGAGAAAGTACTCAAAGAAGGACAATCGATCATGGCAAAACTTCTGCTCGAACTGCAAGTTCGGAAGAGTACCGCAGATGGACCAGGCGCGAGGGCATTCTATACCGAGTTGACGACGCCGTTACCGGGATGGACTGGAGAAATCAGGGATGTGGTGTTGAAGATGAAGCAGCCGCGCAAGATGATGTTGCAACCGAATACTTTCGTTGTTGGTGGCGAGGTGGTCCTGAAGGAATACCCACTTACTGCGGCTGGTATGATCGAGAGTTTAATCGAGAGAAACCTTTAATCTGTCTTTGGGACGAAGTCGACTAAATGATTACTTGTAATACAACGAGGCGGAAGGACTCACTGGAAATGGGTAAGTATGTATGTAGATACAATTATGTAAGGGCCCATCTCCTTGGTACCATCCCATAAGAAACAGGACCTAAGTTACTCTTCCGTCTTGCGCCGACCGACTCCATGCAACCGTGTCGAGGACACCAGACCCTCGGGGACTGTCTGCAGCGCTTCCCAGGTCTGCCAGTCGACGGTCCCAGCCGATCGTTCTGGATGTATCCGCCTTCGCCGATCGCGAAGCACTGTTCGGAGATACCGGATTATGCTGATTTCGTCGTGATCGGTTCAGGTATTACTGGAACGTCTGTTGCGAGGAGGTTATTGGAGGGGTGTCGGAGGGCTGGTTGGGATGGCGTGCGGGTTCTGATGTTGGAGGCCAGGGATGCATGTTCGGGTGCGACGGGGAGGTACGCTATCGCATAGTATTGGTTCGTGGAGTCCTGTGGGACATGACTCTCCCTCCCCCTTTCCAGACTTATTCACTACAGAAATGGTGGTCACATTTTGCCGCCTTTATACCATGATTAGACGGCATTACAAGAACAATATAGAGAGGTTATAGCACAGAAGGTAATAAAATTCCAGCTTGCGCACCTTCAGGAACTCCGGCGGGTCGCAGAAGAGGAGGGCATTCTAGAGTTGTCTGAATGGCGAGCGGTCGACTCCGTGGATGTGTATTATGACAGCTGTTCTTTTACCAACACCAAGGCCAAGCTATCAAAGTATCAGCAGGATTTACCTTTCAAAGCGTCACATCATCGAGTGTATAAGGCTGCCGAGGCGATAGAGGTACAGTAATAAGGCTTGAACTCCTTCAATATTGATTCATTACCGAAAGCTGTTTAAAAAATAGACGTTCTATCTCGCAGGCGACGTCGCGGGGTGTATCGTTGGTGGTGCAGGTATGTTGCTGGATCACTTACATAACGTCCAACGAGAACTATAGGATGTACCTAAGCCTGTACAATCTATCAACAGCTGGTGCTAGACTTGATGGGTTACAGTGAGTTTTACGTCGCGTAGTCATTCAGGGGCAGTTAGGAAGGATCATAGATTATTGCTGCCATACTTCACACTATCAAAGGCTGTACATATATGGGTCTGGATGGCAACTGGAACAGGTATATGTGACTTATGTCTAAGCCTATGTGTTGTAGATAATTGCGACGACTATTGGGTGATTCACGGATTACAACAACCCTCCGGCACTTTGTGTCACCGAGTGGATCTCATTCTAACGTCGGAGTAAACGATTTGAGGCAATGGTAGCTGATGAAAAGCATACCAGACTCTACGGATGACAGCAATCAAGCGGCGCATGTGGATGTTGGCCCGTCAAGTCAACCAATGGAATACCAGTATTGCAAAACTCTGCCATCCACTTTGAATACAGTACTTACGAGGGACGCGACATCCTCGTTTGTTCACCCATCAGGAATCAGAAGTCCCATTAATCGGAGACAAGATCAGCGTACAAGGCTTAATGAACAACATTCGACTGAAGAAGTGAATTGAATCACGAGAAGGTAAATCAAGCATGGCGGCAAAACGAGTATCAATGAAAAAACAATAGATGTAGACAGCGCCGTAGGAATCATGGTGGCGGGGCTCAGCTAAACACTAATGGTGAACGGCTCGGTTTGCGCATATACAATGCCAGAGTCACTGATTCACATACGAAGTTAGTGATGTGCAGTTGTGAGGAAATGTAATATATTACCTTGGATCGACTGCCTGGATTATATAGGAGTGTCTACAAAATATATCTGAGATACGACTGGTGTGATGAGGTAGTGATGCACGCACGTCGGATCTAGACCTGCGGGTAGCGTAACAGTTGTCGAGAGTAATGCAGTCTCTACGTTGTTTTCAAGATCATAGGTGACAGAGTTCACCACCCCCAAACCAAAGGCGGGAGGATCGCCGGCAACAGTCGTCCACACTAATGTAAGTGGCTGGCCACTCACAGCAGCACTCGGGGTCACGAGGGTGAGGGCGGCTACAAGGGGAAGGGTAACAACGGTGAGTCTGCGTTGCGAAAAGCAGATTAACTGTTAGTATTCATGCAAGATTTGGTAGCACGTACAGCAACTGAGCAAACATTCTATTGTTCATAGAGGACGTCCAAGACAACATGAAAGACGGCAGCTGAGCCAAGTTCGAAGAGGGAACGTCTTTTTATATAAGTACCACTCTGCACAATGCCCCAGTGGGTTCCACTTCCAGTGCCACTTGTTCGGCTCGAATCAGAGTTCGTATTGAATACTAATCACTGAAATGTTCCCTAAACCATTCTGGGAATGGTGCATGCAGGACCGTTTATTAGGTGCATCTGTAAAAGCTAAGCGCTCGCTTCCTGGCAGGTGTCTGCAAAATGAAAAACAAGGAAACCTACCCGAGCCATTACTGACCGTGATAGCGGCCCATTTGGCAGGTGCTCGGTTAGCCTCCGCTTGAGTGCATAACCACCAATCAGAGCTCAGCATCATTTAAGCGCAATGCAAATGCAAACGTAATTTTACCGTTTTGCAGATGGCGGCCCAACTACTAGTAAGAAGCGAGACCCTGACAGGCCCCGTAACGGAAAGTTCTTATGTTCAACTTCCATAGAAGGAATTGTGCTGGCCAGAAATGAGGTGTGTGTAGATAAGTATCGTGGACAACTACATACTATATGTAATGTAAAGGTCCTGGTGATACCCCACGGCGCCGTTGTTTCGCAGGGACGTTAAAGGTCACATATCCTTGGTATAATCCATAAGAAACGCCATCGTCTCGCGCTGGCCGACTTCATGCAAACGTTACTGCGGAGATACCAAGCCCTCAGGGAACGTCTGCAGCGCTCCCCGGGTCTGCCAGCCGACGGTCCCAGCCGATCGTTCTGGATGTATCCGCCTTCGCCGATAGCGAAGCACCGCTCGGAGATACCAGATTATGCTGATTTCGTCGTGATTGGTTCAGGTATTACTGGAACGTCTGTTACGAGAAGGCTATTGGAGAGGTGTCGGAGGGCTGGTTGGGATGGCGTGCGGGTTTTGATGTTGGAGGCCAGGGATGCATGTTCGGGTGCGACGGGGAGGTACGCTATCGCATAGTATTGGGTCGTGGAGTCCAGTGGGATGTGTCCCCTTTCCAAACTTATTCACTACAGAAATGGTGGTCACATTTTGCCTCCTTTATACCACGATTGGGCGACATTACAAGAACAGTACGGAGAGGTTATAGCACAGAAGGTGATAAAATTCCGGCTTGCGCACCTTCAGGAACTCCAGCAGGTTGCAGAAGAGGGGGGCATTCTAGAGGTGTCCGAATGGCGAGCAGTCGACTCCGTGGATGTGTATTATGACAGCTGTTCTTTTACCAACGCCAAGGCCAAGCTATCAAAGTATCAGCAGGATTTACCTTTCGAAGCGTCACATCATCGAGTGTATGAGGCTGCAGAGGCGATAAAGGTACAGTAAATAAGTCTTGATCGACTTCGAACCCTGTCGTATTGATTTACATATTACTGAAATCTTTAAAAAATAGACGTTCCATCTCGCAGACGATGTCGCAGGGTGTATTGCTGGTGGTGCAGGTGCCATTCATCCATATAGATTTGTAACTGGCATCCTTTCGAACCTCCTTGCGCGATATCCAGAGAAGTGAGCTTAGAGTCTCTCGGGTTTCCTTGCTTCTTCATCCACGCGTATATCTAACGGCATATCTACTGCCAGCTTTTTCCTCTGCACGAACACTCCTTGTGTTTCCGTATCAGGTCCCTCGTCTTCGACCAGTTGCTACACCGTGATGATGCCCCAAGGACAAACGCACACTCCACATGTCATCCATGCCACCAATGGCTGGTATTCATACCTGCTCGAGCCAATGCGCACCAAGATCGTACCTGTCTGGGGTAACATGAGTGCACAGCAGCCAGGACGGTCGCTTCCACCCACGACCGTCTCGCATTCATACATGTTCTACCACCCATCCGGGGGATATGACTACCTTACCCAGCTCCCCAACGGGGACTGTGAGTTGATGCTTGGGGCTGGGTTCATGCAATCTACGTATCCCAATGAGGTTGGGAACGCAGACGATAGTACGTACAACAAATCCACCGGGGCTCGTCTGGGAGATGCGCTACCGAGATATTTCGGGGAGAAGAATTGGGGTCTAGAAGCTCAACCGACTGGTCACAGCGACAACGACGAACACTTGGGAACTGAATGGATTCAGGGAAGAACTAAGGCAATGTGGAGCGGTATCATCGGTGCCTCGATCGACTTGATGCCGTGGGTCGGACGCCTGCCGAGGACAGTATCGGGTCGGCCGGAACCTCCTGTACTATCTTCTCCCTGGATTTCAGGGGTGCGTGCAAGGGAAGCTGAGGCATTCTTTGGGGCAGCCCCTGGAGAATGGATAGCAGCAGGTTACACCGGCGAGAGAATGGTACATGCATGGCTAAGTGGCAAAGCGCTTGCAGGAATGATTTTAGGTTTCTGTCTCGTTCTTTTCGAGGGGTTACACTACCCCAGTGAGACGTGGTATAAACCTGGTCAAACTCCGGACTCCGTTCTCGGAGAGGTCTCCTCTTCCATGGAAGAATGTCGCGCTGAAACTGTAGCATTACACCGTGAGCTGCGATGTTGATCTTGTTTTCAGCAAGTAATCGATACATCTTGTATAGTCGCAAACCACCCTACCATTCTGAAGATCTTTGGGGTGATACTCACGTTCCCGTCTCTCAGTCAACAATGCAGACAAGAAAGACGTAGACGATATCGTCTTTATCACCTTGCTTCTCATGGCACGCGCTGGTCTGCATGGACTAGAGTTCTATGATCCGATCACCAAAAAGCATGGTCAAGCTCATATGCAAGCTCGGTGGTACACAAAACTCCGTTTATGTTTCTATGGATACGGAAGGACTGACCCTTCTTTCGATACTAGGTTAGGAATCACCACCTTCATGGTGAATGGAGGTTTGGTGCACCTCGAGGAAGTTCGCGGACCAAACGGCGAGTTAGAGAACACCTACGCCAGGGTACGTGTCCCTCCTTAGATTCGCCACCTTAGACCATGCAATATCAACTATGCGTTGCCCAGGTGGATCGCGAGAAAGTACTCAAAGAAGGACAATCGATCATGGCAAAACTTCTGCTCGAACTGCAAGTCCGGAAGAGTACCGCAGATGGACCAGGCGCGAGGGCATTCTACCGAGTTGACCACGCCGTTACCAGGATGGACTGGAGAAATCAGGGATGTGGTGTTGAAGATGAAGCAGCCACGCAAGATGATGTTGCAACCGAATACCTTCGTTGTTGGTGGCGAAGTGGTCCTGAAGGCATACCCACTTACTGCGGCTGGTATGATTGAAAGTTTAATTGAGAGAAACCTTTAATCTGTCTTTGCGACTAAATGATTACTTGTAACACAACGGGCCGGAAGGAATTACACTGAAGTGGGGTAAGTATGTAGATACAATTACTCATAGGTACCTGGTCAATTTACCCCATCCCATTTCCTTGGAACCATCCCATGAGAAACACGACCTTACTCTTCCGTCTCGCGCCCACCAACTTCATGCAACCATTTCGGGGATACCAGACCCTCAAAGACCGTCTGCAGCACTCCCCGGGTCTGCCTGTCGATGATCCCAGCCCATCGTTCTGGATGTATCCACCTTCGCCGACAGCGAAGCACTGTTCGGAGATACCGGATTACGCTGATTTCATCGTGATCGGTTCAGGTACTGCTGGAACGTCTGTTACGAGGAGGCTATTGGAGGGGTGTCGGAGGGCTGGTTGGGATGGCGTGCGGGTTTTGATGTTGGAGGCCAGAGATGCCTGTTCGGGTGTGATGGGGAGGTACGCTATCGCATAGTATTGGCTCGTGGAGTCCTGCAGAACATGACCCTTTCCATCCCTATTTGCTGCAGAAATGGCGGTCACATTTCGCCACCTCTATACCATGGCTCGGCGGTATTACAAGAACAGTATGGAGAGGTTATAGCACAGAAGGTAATAAAATTCCGGCTTGCGCACCTCCAGGAACTCCGGCGGGTTGCAGAAGAAGAGGGTATTCTAGAGGTGTCCGAATGTGAGCGCATCAACTCCGTGGATGTGCATTACGATAGCCATTCTTTTACCAATGCCAAGGCTAAGCTATCAAAGTATCAGCAGGACTTACCTTTCGAAGCGTCACATCATCGAGTGTGTAAGGCTTCCGAGGCGATAGAGGTACGGTAAATAAGGCTTGAACTCCTTCAATATCGATTCATTACCGAAAGCTGTTTGAAAAAATAGACGTTCTATCTCGCAGGCGATGTCGCGGGGTGTATGCTGGATCACTTACATAAGCTGATTCAACGTCCAAGGAGAACTAGAGTACCTAAGCCTGTGTAATCTATCAGCAACTGGTGCTAGACTTGATGGGTTACAGTGAGTTTTACGTCGCGCAGTCGTTCAGGGGCAGTTAGGAGGTATCATAGATTATTGCTGCCATACTTCACACTATCAAAGGCTATACATAGGGTCTAGATGGCAACTGGAACAGGTATATGTGACCTATGTCTAACGTGTTGTAAATAAGTGCGACGAGGACTATTGGGTGATCGACGGATGACAACAATCAAACGGCGCATGTGGATGTTGGCCCGTCAAGTTAACCAATGGAATATCGGTATTGCAAAACTCTGCCATCCATTTTGAATACAGTGCTTACGAGGGACGTGACATCCTCGTTTGTTCACCCGACAGGAATCAGAAGTCCTATTGGATATACCATCAGAGACAAGATCAGCATACAAGGCTTGGACAGCATTCGACTGAAGAAGTAAATTCGATTACGAGAAGGTAAATCAAGCCTGGCGGCAAAATGTGTCAGTAAAACAACAACAGATGTATAGGCAGCGCCGCAGGAATTGCAGTGGTGGGGATTAGCTAAACGCTGATGTAGAATTTCCCGGTTTGCGCATATACAATGGTAGGGTCACTGATTCACATATGAAGTTAGTGATGTACAGTCGTGAGGAAATGTAATATATTACCTTTGATCGACTGCCTGGATTGTATAGGAGTGTCTACAAAATATGTCTGAGATACGACTGGTGTGATAAAGTAATAATTCGCGCACGTCGCACCTTGAACTACGGGTAGCGTAACAGTTGTCGAGAGTAATGCAACGTCTACGTTGTCTTGAAGAACAAGTTTGGCAGAGTTTGTCAGAAGCAAAATAAAGGTGGGAGGATCGCCGGTAACAGTCGTCCACAGCAATGTAAGTGGCTGGCCACTCACAGCAACACTCGGAGTCACGAGGGTGAGGGCCGATACAAGGGGAAGGGTAACAACGGTGAGTCTGCGTTGCGAAAAGCAGATTAACTGTTAGTATTCATGCAAGATTTGGCAGCACTTACAGCAACTGGGCAAACATTCTGTTGTTCATAGAGGACGTCCAAGACAACACGAAAGACGGCAGCTGAGCCAAGTTCGAAGATCTGGGCACGTTTTTATATACGTACCACTCTGCACGATGCCCCAGTGGGTTCCACTTCCAGTGCCACTTGTTCGGCTCGAATCAGAGTTCGTATTGAATACATCACTGAAATGTTCCCTAAACCATTCTGGGAATGGTGCATGCAGGACCGTTTAGAGTCAGTTCGGAATGTGTAGAAAGTAGTTAGCCGAAATAGTGGGCAGCTGCTATTCCGGCTAATCATTCTCAAGACTTTGCGGCATCTTCGGCGCAGCTCAACTGAATATTTGGAGCCTGAACCTTCACTTTCCCAGGATGGCTTTCTATTGCAAACCTCAATCCCAGCTCAACATCAGGCATATTCATCATCTCCTTCTTGGCCTCAGTGCATTCATTGTACTCTGCAGCATCAAGACCTTTCAGATCATGAGTGTGCAGAGTGCTCCAAAGAGAACTCATGCACACTGGTCGGTCGATGAAACAAATCAGATGCTTGATCTCTTGATCTGGAACAAGGCAAGGATGGGTCAAGTGTCCTCATTCCCAGCAAGTGTCTATGCAGAGGTAGTGAAGCAACTTGGCCCTGATAAGAATGGTACCATGGTGGGGTCAAAATGGAACTCAGTAAGTCTCATTCCATTCATCTGTCTTGTGCTGCTAATCAGGATGCATCAACAGCTCAAAAGAACTTGGAGAGCGATAACCACTTATAACTGTTGCTCTGGTTGCAGTTTTCATGTGACACATGGTGCAGATGTGCAAAGTCAGGCTGAACAAGAAGCATGGGATGCATTTGTTGCGACTGATTCATCCAAGGTGAGTAGTATCAAAAAAATATTCAAGAAATGTGTACAAACTCCAGTTCAGAGTAAAGAAATGAGCCAGTTCCAAAACAAAGGTTGGCCCTTCTATGACAAAATGTTAGAGCTTTGCCCCAGTGGTTCTGGTGCTACTGGCACCTATGCCTTTGCACTGTTGGAAAGTATGTCTGTTGACCAGGGTGCCAATGCTGATTTCAATGACCTGTATGCCAACCAATTTCCAATACCTGATGTGATGTACCTGGAACTTGGACTCAATGACTTGCTGCAGCTTGGATGAAACATATCCTTGACCAACCCCACCATGCAGTCCTCCACTGTTGAGGACATGTTTTCTATACTGAATCAAGTCAAGCCTAACCCCTGCTTTTACAATCATGCACAGTCCAATGTCTCTATGTTCTCCCCATCCCTGGGGTCATTGTCAGATCTGCCCAACTTTACCCTCCCTTCATCTCCCCCCATCCTGACCCCATCCTCTGGAATATTTTCACACCCACCCACCTTCACTCCCCCATCTCCTGTTGCTGCTCCAGGCTCATCACCTGGTGTGCACCTCTCCACTTCCCATACGACCCTTGTCACTTCCAAGGTTTTGAAGGGAAAATCCAAGGGGTGAACATCTGCATGTTCTGGGGCATCTTCATTGAGTTCATCAGCAGCTGTCAGTAGGTGGTCTAAAGCTGCAAAGACCGAGCCTTCCATTGCACCAGCACTGACTGGTATGACTGGTGTACTCCTCTGTGCAACTGATACTATGTGTGAGATCAAGGAGATCCTGCTGTCTTCCCCTACTGCACCCCCCCCTGAGGCCCCCATCGTGATTCCTACTTCTCATGACACTCCCCCTGACAATGTTGTCTGCTGTGCATTGAGTGTTCTCATGATGGATGCAGTGCTTGACCCTACCATTAAGGCCAAACTCACTCTCACTTTTCTCAGCAACAAGGCACTCTCACAGATGTATATGGACTTGACTGATCCAGTTGTTTGACACCACTTTGCCATCAGCTGGTTCCAGAGGAACCATTGTACACAGCTGGGTGAAACCTTGGGTGGGTTGGATGCTGTGCAGTCTGCCACCAGCAATGTTCCCTCTGCTCCATATTATGATCAGTCTGAGTTCATGTAATTCATGTTGTTTTCCTGCTTGCTTTTGCATATCTCTCTTGCTCCTTGCTGTTGTATTAATGACATGTATTCAAGCTAATTGTAGCTACTATTACATGTCAATGAAACATGTCATCATCATCATCATCGGTATTGTCCATCTCTCATGCTTGTCGAATTGTAAGATAGTCCTCTCACATACAATCTGCAATCCTATTGCATTGCTCAATGTCACTATCCTCATCAGCATCAGTATCACATTGGAAATGATTGAACTCCTCATCCATGTCATTCTCATCACCATCACTGACTGTTTCAGGTTCATGAATGTGAATGAAATTGTGGATGGCACATAATGCCACAGGAATGTGTCTCTGAACATCAAGTGTATATGGGTGGCTGAGAAGGAGAATCCTAAATCAGTTTTTCAGGATGCCAAATGCTCATTTGATAATGTTTTGTGCTGAGGCATGCTGCAAGTTGAACAGCTCCTTCTTGTTAACTGGCCTGAATTTAATTCATTGTTTTCCATTAAAAATAAAATAAAATAAAATAAAATAAAAATGCTTACCATATGTTTGCACAGCCCCATTCAGCCAAATGATATTGCACACCATGATATGGAATGAGTAGTCCAGGCTTGGAAGGATACCCAAGGTCAGCAAGGAGGTACTTGCCCTTGGGTATCTTTAGACCATGTCCTAGTGCACTGTCATACACTCTTGCATCTGAAGCTGACCCCTCCCATCCCATGAGTGCATATTTGAAGATCAGATCAAAGTCACATATGAAAAGGCAGTTCTGGGATAAAAAACCCTTGTGATTTCAAAATGCAGCAGCTGCATAACCAGGGGGGGCCACTGCAATGTGGCTACTGTCGATGGCACTGAGTGCATCCTTGAAATATGGCCAGAATTTTGGGTTAGATTGTAGCTTCGATGAGACCGTGTTGGCATCGAGTGGAGTGATAAGCATCATGTGGAATGGTGATGATGAAAAAATTGTAACCATTTTGCAGAAGTAGCTACTAGAAAAATGAGTTAAAAGGCCAGAATTTATCAAAGGATGTACCATGATATCATTTCATTCGAATGCTGAAACTGCTCACTGACATGTCTTATGGAAAGACCTGTAACACTTATGTATAGAAAAATTGCAAGCTGTTCTTCTAATGAAATGAACTTGGAGTTGGTGTGACCCTGGTGTCTGAGGATCAAAGATGGTGGAATATGTCCATGTGCATGCCAAGTTCATTGTGGATGTGCTCTGGATGGCCAGTGAGCAGTTCAATGACCCATCCTTCACCAGAGAGGATCGAAGTATGGTACAGTTCTGGATCTTTGTGGGGAGGAGGGATTGAGACACTGACTATGTTCATCAAGGCACAGATGATGATGCTGAGGATGAGTGTCATGTAGTGGAGAAGGCATTGTTGCTGTTCTGGTTGTAGATTGACCATGGCTGGGATCTGGCATCAACTGAAATTCCCAATCAGTTCCCAAATTGGCTTTGTTCACATTCTAGCAGAGATTGATCTGAGTTTCACCTCGCTTGGTGCTCTAACCAGAATAGCAGCTGCCCACTATTTCAGCTAACTACTTTCTACACATTCCGAACTGACTCTAAGAAGCAAGTGCTAGCACTTAGGAAGTGAGACCCTGACAGCCCTGGTAAGGGAAAATTATTATGTTCAACTTGAACTTCCATAGAAGGAATTGCACTGGCCAGAAATGGCATGTGTGTAGATAAGTATCACATGGACAACTACTATGTATGGAGCAGATCACTTAGAGACCACTTGTTTTGTCCAAATGGTTTTCCTCCCTCAATTTTTGTCTGTTTTTTAATGTGTCTTGAGAAAACACTCAGTTTGACTGTCTGATCATAATCTCTAGAGTGATTTTTGATTGGACCAAAACTGAGGGAGTTTTTTTTTCTTGTACCTCCCAAATTGGTGCACCTATATATAGTGTAATGCTACTGGTCAAAATTTCACCTCATTGTTATTGAGAAGGATGTAGTGCGCAGCAGAATGACTAAGGAGTGTAAACTCAGTCTTTGAGTAGGACGAAGTCTGTATAATATTAACCAACCTAAGGAGTGTAAACTACTCAACTGGTAAGTAAAATATAGTACAGTAATGAAGGAATGACATTACCTCAGTCTTCGAGTAGGATGAAGTCTGAGGAACACAGAGAAAAAAGACCAGGTGACAGGTATGGAAATATTACGTAATCAGTACTCGCTGTGTACTCAACAGCACTAAACTCCAACAATTGTCTCTGTGATGCATCTGTGGGACCTATACTTTGTTGAGCTAAGCTTTTAAACCTGCAATTGAGCCTCTGAGGTCCCAAGACCTGATCTGTACACTTCCATCCATCTGCACATACAATGTTCCCACTGGCAAATGGTTTGGAGTGGCACTGATGCAAGGGCTATTGGCATGTTGGTCTTCAGTGTTTTGAAAGTGTAATCACAGTTGCTACAGAGATATTTCTTGACCTGTCCCAAAAAAATTCAACAAAGTTCAACTTGCAGTGAAACTTTGGCAAAAAGATGCATGTCAGGTACTAGTCTATCCTATAAGTTGTCTAGCATGCACTGGAGGCATTATCCAATATTTGAGCCACAAACAGCAAAAGAACATGAAAGAAAGAGATACTATGTTTAGGAAGATTAAATATTTTTACCATGTTCTCTTTGTGTTTTGAAAAATAGTATCTGCTTTTTCAATGTTTTATTTACTAAACATTGGTTTTTGCCCCCAGTGATGTCACCTAGGGTTAGGGTTAAAATTTTTTGGTGCTAATTTGGCATCTGGACAGAACAAGTGGCCTCTAAGTGATCTGCTCCATAATGTAAAGGTCCTAGTGATACCCCACGGCGCCGTCGTTTCGCAGGGACGTTAAAGGACATCGTATCCTTGGCATAATCCATAGGGAACGCCATTGTCTCGCGCTGGCCGACTTCATGCAACCATTTCGGGGATACAAAGCCCTCAGGGAACATCTGCAGCGCTCCCCTGGTCTGCCAGTCGACAATCCCAGCCAATCGTTCTGGATGTATCCGCCTTCGCCGATCGCGAGGCACCGCTCGGAGATACCGGATTATGCTGATTTCGTCGTGATTGGTTCAGGTATTACTGGAACGTCTGTTGCGAGGAGGTTATTGGAGGGGTGTCGGAGGGCTGGTTGGGATGGCGTGCGGGTTCTGATGTTGGAGGCCAGGGATGCATGTTCGGGTGCGACGGGGAGGTACGCTATCGCATAATATTGGTTCGTGGAGCCACTTTCCATCCTTATTCGCCACAGAAATGGTGGTCACATTTCGCCGCCTCTATACCACGACTGGGCGGCATTACAAGAACAGTACGGAGAGGTTATAGCACAGAAGGTGATAAAATTCCGGCTTGCACACCTCCAGGAACTCCGGCGGGTCGCAGAAGAGGAGGGCATTCTAGAGTTGTCTGAGTGGCGAGCGGTCGACTCCGTGGATGTGTATTACGATAGCCGTTCTTTTACCAACGCCAAGGCCAAGCTATCAAAGTATCAGCAGGATTTACCTTTCGAAGCGTCACATCATCGAGTGTATGAGGCTGCAGAGGCGATAGAGGTACAGTACAGAAGGTTTGATCCCTGTCGTATTGATTTATTACTGAAATCTTTTTAAAAAAATAGACGTTCCATCTCGCAGACGATGTCGCAGGGTGTATTGCTGGTGGTGCAGGTGCCATTCATCCGTATAGATTTGTAACTGGCATCCTTTCGAACCTCCTTGCGCGATATCCAGAGAAGTGAGCTCGGAGTCTCTCGTTTTTCTTTCCGTTTCATCCACGCGTATATCTAACGGCACATCTACCGCCAGCTTTTTCCTCCGCGCGAACACCCCTTGCGTCTCCGTATCTGGTCCCTCATCTTCGACCAGTTACTATACCGTGATGATGCCCCAAGGACAAACGCACACCCCACATGTCATCCATGCCACCAACGGCTGGTGTTCACACCTGCTCGAGCCAATGCGCACCAAGATCGTGCCTGCCCGAGGTAACATGAGTGCGCAGCGGCCAGGACGGTCGCTTCCGCCTACGACCGTCTTGCATTCGTACATTTTCCACCTCCCATCTGGGGGATACGACTACCTTACCCAGCTCCCTAAGGGGGACCATGAGTTGATGCTTGGGGCTGGGTTCACACAATCAATGTATCCCGATGAGGTTGGGAACACAGACGATGGTACGTACAACAAATCCATCGGGGCTCGTCTGGGAGATGTGCTACCGAGATATTTCGGGGAGAAGAATTGGGGTCTAGGAGCTCAACCGACTGATCGCAGCGACGACGACGAACACTCGGGAACTGAATGGATTCAGGGAAGAACTAAGGCAATGTGGAGCGGTATCATCGGTGCCTCGATCGACTTGATGCCGTGGGTCGGGCGCCTGCCGAGTACAGTATTGGGTCGGCCGGAACCTCCTGTACTATCGTCTTCCCGGATTTCAGGGGTGCGTGCAAAGGAGGCCGAGGCATTCTTTGGAGCAGCCCCTGGGGAATGGATAGCAGCAGGTTACACCGGCGAGGGAATGGTTCATGCATGGCTAAGCGGCAAAGCACTTGCAGGAATGATTTTAGGGACGGAAAAGGAAGATAGGCTTTCGGAGTGGTTCCCTGATGCCCTACGGATGACTCACGCTCGATGGCGGCGGGCAACGCTGGAAGCTCTCGCGGGTGGTGCCAGTGAGGAGTAACAGCAGACAGGATGGGACGGTACACAGAAACGCAGACAATGCATGTGCTATGTATGTTATGCGACCAGCTAGTCGTTTGTGCGTTGCCGCAGCGTGAACATTTGCACGACCGAAGCGGGGTGGATATTTCCAAGGTGATCCCAGATTGTCAAGTGACTCTACGGCACAGTTTCGCGACAGGAGGATGGGTACATGTCACTTCCCGTGGTAGTTCTTTGTGGTGTAATACCATTAGTATTATAAACACATCGATTTCCAGTCGGTTCTCCAGGCACAATAAGACACCTTCTCAACGTGCAGAAGTTGCGTCCACTCCCAAGGCTTCCCCTCCACACATTATCCCAAACCACTAAATATTCAGATAAAATTAGATGAGGTTAGCATGTGTAGATGGCGTCAGGCCTTCAGTCTTGTCATACCTCCAGCCATAACGAACTACAGGACCAAAGCCACTGAAGACGTATAGAAGCAAGTGTTCAAGAAGGAAGTTTGGTTGGATGTGTGCGCGTGAACACTGCTCACCTTAAGATAACTAGAGTGATATTCATCATTTTCCTGACCTGCGTATCATTTGTTGAAAGCAACCAGCGCAACTTCACCGGAATAGTTCATTATTGAGAAAAATGGTATGAAAAAGTCGACAGAAAAGGGGCAGGGGGCTGAGAAGAACGACATGTGTCGAACTATAAATCCCTCTGGGACATCCTGTGCAACATGGATGTACACAAGTCTCTTCGGGACGGAGCACAGCTAGGAGCAACGCACCGCACCCAAGAATGTACAGCCACTGTGCTCATCTGTCATCTCGTAGCTACGGCGTTCACAGGGAAAACAGCCAAGAATTGTTACTCCTTGTGTTTCGGGGTACTCAATCCGAGGATGAACAGAAAGGACGCCGAAAGGAGCGACAACACATGGTGATCGGGAATAGGTCCATGGATCGTCAATCGTCAATGGAAGCTCTCTCAGCAGATGGTTCGAAAAGTGAATGGAGAAGTAGGAGCGCAGGATGGAAATCTGAGTTACACATGCATGTGAGAAAGGTGTGGATAGCGCCTTCTAATTTTGGATGCATCACCTGCCATATAAGGAATGTGCATGAGATACTTGCGTGGGATGGTCCGTGCGTGGACCGGAAACATATATAAACCTGCGCTGGACATGCTTGAATCCTTACCACTCTGGCCTTTTGGCTTAGATCAAGTGTAGTATCTGTTCTTTACAGCATAACCGCTGTAACGGGGGCACTGCCCCCTTTAGTTGGTTAGCAAATTTTTACCGCCCTTGTCCCTGTGAGCTCTGCTTGCAACTCCGGGGACGCGATGACCTTGCTACTGCACTACCGGCTTGTGTTGTCAGGGGATCCCTAGCTTTGCTTTCTTTTTGTTGTGCTGCTATTTCTCTACCAGTGGGTAGGGCATGGAGCTTAGCAAATGGATTGTGAAGGCTTTTTACTCTTTGGAGTGGTTGATTTTGCGTTGTTGATTAGTAATAAAATGTCTGTACAAAATGTTGTTGAAACTAGTGTGATTTGAACTTGATTGTAAGAGTAGTGGCATTGCACAGAGGGGTATAGGTGCCTATGGTGTACTTGGTTTGACAGAAATTCCTTAGCTACAGTAATCTTGATGATAGCTACCACCCAGAGTAGTTCCTTGTCAGTGTCTGGTATTACATATTGCCAGCATCATCAGCTTCCAGCATCTGCACCCACAAACCCTCCTGGACAAGGGAATACACCACAATGGTTAGCTTGGTTTGTTGCATAAAACTGGGCAAGTCAGTACTCACATCAACATACAAGGTAAGGTGGTGTCTAATGACAACTTTCTCCTGGGAATTGCATCCCATTCCTTCGCCCCATTCTGCAGGGGATCGAGTCTGCATGTCTTCCACAAGCGTTATAGAAGAGAAAGTTTGCAATAGACGGACAAGGAAAAAAGACATTTCGTTGTATGCGAACTGCAAATTCCAGTCAAACGTCATCGGCTTCAGAGTAGAAAAATTGTCACTCGCTTCTCGACCGAGACAAATTCGGGGTCCTGCATTGAAAGGGAGAAAGATGAATGGATTCGAAGTTAAGTACTTCGATCGTTCATCAAGGAAGCGGTCCGGATCAAACATTTCAGCTGCGAGTCAATCAATCTCAGTTCCCATTCAGCGATGTCGGATGAGGGTGAGCCAACCATCGGGACCCCAAAGATCCTTCCGACGATGCATAAGGAATACAGTATACGGAATCCTGTGGTACGTCAGTAGATCATACGTGCGCAATCGCGTGGCCACTGACCGCGTGTTTGGTGGGATATAGATAGGTGGACCTCCATTCACGCCAGGCCATGTGACAGCCTCTATGCTTGTCCTACAGAGCGAAAAGTAAGCCAGACACACAACACTAGGCGACAGGTGAATCTAACCTAACGTTGAAAGGGCTGCAAAAGATGCATTCAGTTGATAGCGATCCAACGCCAGCAGGCAACTTACACAGCAGGATACAGTCGAAGTGTTTCTGTCCGCTGACATATGACGATCGACCCACACAAAACACGAAGTAACGCACCATTGATGACAGCTCGCATATACTTCATTTCTCGCACCTCATTGTACGTCGGTCTTCTAGAACTTCTAACCGCGCTGAGAACTTCCGTACGAAGCCGCTTGAGAACGTCCGGGTGTTGGGAGAGCATGTAAACCAGGAATGTCAGGGTAGTCGCCGTCTGGCGTAGCTCCAATTGAACAAACAAACGCGAAGATAAACCAAGGAACATACGGTATCACGCCCTGCTATCAAGATGTTTACGATCTCATCCCTAACGACAGTAAGATCTTTAACAGACCGTTGAGTGCAAATACAAGGGAAGAACGGTGAACGCCTTGCCGTCAGTGCAGTCAATGAGATGTCCAAGCAATGTATCTTCAAGAATCCCCCTCTCCTCGTTGCATACCTGTCCTGTAGATTGCTCACCCTCCCTCATCGATCTTTTTGTTTCCAAAGAAGCCCTGAGGATGGGATCAATGAACTTGTAGAAAACCTCCATTTCCTTCGCAACGCGATCGCTCCAGAACTCAGCCAAGCGCCAAAACGTTCCCAAACGACCCCTCAGAGTAGTATGAGACTGTGCAACCGAGAGCGCACGGGCAAAAATGTTGGCAGGATGGCTTGTGTATTCCTTACTTTGACCCAGTACCGAATTTTTTGGATAGACCAATCCAGCAGAGAGCGAGCAGACACTTTTGCCGAACAGAAATTCAGTTGCAGAGTCAAGGGTGAATCGGTAGACCATATCCTGGCATTGATCCCTGATCAGTAAAGAGCTTCTGAGATACGATTCATGTACCTGGAAGTCCACAGGGTAGCCCTCTTGGAGTCTGGCTTTCGCTTGGCTGAGAGCGTCTTCGGTGTGTTTTTCGAATATATCAAAGTGACTAATCCGATCCTTGCTAAAGAACGGTCGTGTCATCGAACGATGGAACCTAATTCGTGATGCTTATGAGTACGGATAATCTATGCCAATGGAGCTAGAATGCTGACTTCCATGTTTCGCCTGCATCCAAACCACGTTGGCGAGTATAGTATAGGAGTGTGAAGGAGATATGTACCGCCCGAGCTGAATACGCCAGTGCCAAATGAGGAGTTTGATTGGTCGAAGAGCACCGGGCCTAAATCTGTTGTGGAAAAAAAAGTTTGACATAAGAAGCCACAACCCTTTTTCAAAGGAATTGAATTCGGTCGCAAGAACCATCTAATGGCAGCCATTCAGTACGACTTGACGGCACAATAAGGTGGCATACTTTGATATGTTCAGGTTCCGTCGTTAAAATCTGCCATTGCTAGACCGGCGATAGAAGTTTAACCTGGTCCTCAAACAGGATCCTGACATTGACGACGGGGCCATACTCTTGACAATATTGGTTAAATGGTGCCCTAAAACACTCATACTTCATCAGCCAAAGGGTCACCATAAACGAGATCAAGGAACACCATCCTGTGCATACCGGTGTGTGCGTTCTGAAAGGTCCGAGCGACTGAGACAATGGTGTCCAAGCTACCATGCCATCTACTCTTCACTCGCAAGGCAAGGGTAGCTCCTCGACGTGCCGCTTCCCTCCTGTCACGTAGGTAGGTGTAGAGGACAGTGCATGACATTGCTAAGGGAATGGAAAATAAATACACGGAGACACTCAGCCAGCGGGGGGAGGGCTTCTTGAAGACGATTGCCCAGATCCTGTTGCCAGCATAAGCGAGAAGTAGAGGATTTACTAGGCGAGGAAGTCGATCTGCAATGTAGACGAAACCTGGAGGAATCCTGACCATGGTTGGTCTTCACGGTAAGTAGAAACGGACACAGTGCTGTAGTTTCGATACCATGGTGGGCTGAGTCGGGTCCTTTTCCGTCCCACAACCTCGGGAATTGAGTAATTGCTTCTGCAGGATCCTAGTCACCGGATTATTGCTATTAGATTCATACTGATCAACAGAGATCCGCGGGTAAACGGAGGGGACGTGAGAAGGGTAGCCTGATTATCTAATGTTTTTGCAGACCAATTCTGCTTCTCAGGCGCCAGCTCCCACGCAGAATGCACGATTCTCCGACCAAGTGGTGAGTATCGTGACACGGGCCTAAATCAGCACGAACTAATCAGTTGTAAGTCTTCGAATGGATGTGGCTTGCTACACGTGTCACTTCTATCGGATCAGTGCAAGTTGTAGACCAGTCTACAACTTGTACCATGCTTTTTTTCAAGGCAATGGGTAAATCAAGTTACGGCCACCGAGCCCGCTCTTGGATGTTCTTATGGTATATTCCACGCGAAATCACTCTGCACCCTATTCCCTTCGGAATACAGGGCACCATCCTACTTCTGATAACATGCTCCTCTGAGCGGCTTTTATTTTAACCTGTGTTCTGCGATCTTTTCGCCAATGCTGCCGCTAAACTTTCCGGAGTGACGGATACATATTGGTATATTGCGTGCTCCATCGCGGTCACCATCTGCCTCCAACAACCTCCTGTCATTTCTGATGGATAGCAGCGCAGCGCATGTCTTGGGATAAATGCTCAGCCTCCGAGAAAATCGGCCTTCAGTGACGGAAATAAGTGACTCGCAGCCCAGCAAATATGATGTTCACGCAACTGTAGCACACCTACGTCGGTAAGAAACATCATCACCAAACATGTAACTTGCCTTAGCAGCGCATTCCAGGTGATAGGAGTGGTGGCAAATGACATCACCAGGGTAAGCCTCGTGACCAGGGAGATTGCAGAGAAAGGACATTGTCACGATGGTGTAATTGGACCAACCATCGCAGATGACATGAACCCTCTGAGCCTACGTGCGAGAGTGCGGGAGTTACTCAAAGTATCAATGGCACTACAAAGCACTTCAAAAAGTCCACAGTTTTACCAGTACATACGATGTGTTACCTTACTGTAGGAAATGATCAAGACTGACACTGATGGCTCTTCTGAATTCAGGCACTTGTCATGCATGTTGAAAGAGTGTTCGGCTACTTTCTGGGCTGCCAATCAATGTCACCACCGTCACCACTAGACAGGAGACCCACTTGTTGACCTAGACGAAATTCTGCGTCTCCCGTAGAAAGGGAGAAAGATGAACGAACCCGGATCGAAAGACTCAACTGCAAGTTAATTAGCCTCATTGCTGTTTCAGTGTGGCGTCGACCATCGGAATCCCACAGACCCTTTTCGATGTGTATGTAGATGCTATCTGGAATAGCTTGAATTGAACAAACAAGGGCGGAGGGCAGCCAAGCACTTGGGGTGTCCCATCCTGCTATTAAAGTATTCACGGTCTCATCCCTAACGATGGTGGGATCTGTTATAGATTGCTGAGTGCGGATTCTAGGGAATATGAGGACGACGGCTTGCCTTCAGTACAGTTGATGTGATGTCCGGAGGCGGCAGCGATAAGTCATGGTGAGTTGGAAGTGACTCGCTACCCACACCAAATTACTATTTGATTCAAGCAACATCGTTCTCCATCTCCATCGCATCTGACTCTCGATGTGATGGTGTTTTGCATACGTAATTGACGGTGCGAAAAGCGAAATGTGCGGAATTCGATTGTGGTGCGTGTAAATGCGATACCGGGGCGACGAACTAACAGTACGCATCACAATCCAGAGCGAGGGAGGCCACAGTTAGGATACCATCTTCCAACAGTGAAACCCGCCTTTGTTGTACATCTTTACCGACTCCCCGAAGGCATGCCTGTCTCCGAGGGATTCCACGCGTCTTGCCCTTTTTGCTGACGTCCAATTCCACCATATGTGGCACACTCGAATGTCTCCGGATATATGGGAGGTCCGTTACGGAGGAGAATGATAGATTATGGAGAGAACGTCTCCGACGGTGACAGGCGGAGGAGTGTGGGATTGCATTTACATCTTCGTGACCAGAGAGGTTAAGACAAAGCTGACTTGTGCTGACAGCTCGCACCGGCGAAAGGGTCGGGAAAGGATAGGTTAATGTTAGGACCACCGTCCGTGTAGAAGGGCCCGTAACCAGTGAAGGATGACAACTTGATACATACTTCCAAAGCGAAGTGCAGAGTCATTCCATGGGGAACAAGAAAACGTCTCTCGAACCGGTGATAACCTGTAAAGAATGTAGTGAAACCTGCGCGCTCAGTTACATCAAAAACATACACTCATTCATCCGAAGCCCTAAATTGATTATTTGTAGGAATCCCGGTGTTCTTTTGGGCCGTATTATCATACTTACTGCAGGATCAGAGCGTGCTGCGGGAGGGAGGAACGGAGTGTTTGCCTTGCCTATGATAGTATAATTAGGGAAAGATATGTGTCACAGAAGTCAGAATGATGAAATGCTTGTACGCGAGCTTCCATCTTGTCGCTCGTTGTGTCGCTTTTGGCGCTGCAGGAGGTGAAAACGTCCGGTATTGGGTGGGTAGCGTCACTGGTTCGTCAGACTTCCGAGCAGCTCAACTTCTCGATGCGGGTCACCCCTGAATGCTTTGAGGCGTCACCGAACGCAGCCGTCGGTGCGGACTAGTCCACTGCATGGCATTCACCACAGGGCTACTTCCACGTCTTTCTCAGGGCTCAGGGTCAGGAATGCGTTTACAGCTTGCCAGTGGCATTGTTCCTACTTCACCTTATCTCTCGCCTTCTGATTCATCACATTAGATGGTTGTGACATGGTTGTGGTTAGCTTCCTTGTGCCAGCCCACTGCGGTGATGCCGGGCTTGGCTAAAACGCTACATATTTCCTTGCCAAGGGATCCTTCTTGCGCTGACACCGCAATTACCCTCAGACCACCACCCAGCAGTTGACGTCCTCCCACTGTCTCGTCCAAAATGCCCTTGCGCCCATCCCTTTCGTTCCTATCCTCGTTCTTATCCCCTCAGATGGTCAGGAGAAACAATGCTGCCAACAGGCCGGCTGTCAATAACGGCTCCGGAGATAGCTCATCTCCGTAGGTCCAGTATTGTATCGAAGTTGGTCGTCCTAAGCACCATTCCAGACCCCGAGTTCCGAACCCTACCGGTCTGCTCCAATCTAGCACGACGGGGAGATATGAGCCAACAGTTCAAGATATCCTTACTGTTCGATCTTATTTTCTGCTACTCAGGACACCTCTCCCCAATGAACTTATCGACACAATCTTAGATGAGGCACATTATTGGGCCCACAGCACGGTTACAGTAGAATATCCTGTCCGTGCAGGCGGCTGGGGCTCAGCCGATCACATGTATATGCGCACCCTTCCTCTTGCTATACCCGGCACTGAGGGTGATTTCGTCTTTTCCCCTCAAGAACCCAGGCGAATTCGCCTTGGCACAGGCCCTAACCTCTCCTTATACCACAGGTTACACCCATGCCGTCGGATCGTGTTCAACCTATGGAGCCACGACCAAGGCTGGTCGTCCAGTCCTTCCGAATGGCACGGAACGTACTACGGATCATACAGCTGGTGGGACGCCTCCGTTGAGACCCCGCAACAGGAGATCATTAGTAATCCGTATATCGCCTGGCCATCTTTACTCGTGTTCGCAGACGCAAAGGAATTGGAAGCGACAAAGGGTGTGTCACCTGTGCAGTTCCACCAACATGAGCGAGTTCGTCCCTACATCCCATCCGATAAAGTACTACAACGGAACTTGCATGCGGTGGGCAAGGCAAGACACCATACAGTGGAGTGGAGTCATGTCGACGGAGTCACTTCTGCTGAGGATCAAAACTCACTCGAGAACCGTGGACGAGGTCGGTCGTCAGCCGACGGGATCTTCGTGCGTAACCTGAAAGTGGGGGATTGTATTGCACTGTGGGTAAGTGCGAGGTTCCCGGGATGGGCAATGCATGCGAAGAAGGCAAAGATCAGCGTCTACTGGGCAGTCTAACTGTCATGAAATTACTATACCGCCTCCGACTGTGACGGTTCCCACGAGAACTCGTTCCGACCTCTGTCATTTCATTTTGTTCAATCCGACCCCACTTTTCATCACTCTTATCTTCACGTATAGGCTCGTCCTCTTTTTCGCCCATGTTGCACCCGCGTAGCTTAGGTCAGTTATCTATTCTTGGCGCATCTAGTACGAGTGTAAGACTATCCTAGCAGTAAGACAAACTTGCGAATTCCAAATGAACCCATTGGTTCTGCCGTTGGTGCCCATATGTAACTCACGGGGCACCATAGTTTGCCACACTGAGGAAGTGGAACGGGGCATGGGTGGATGTCCGACAATGCAAATACATAACTCTGCCATCGATGAGAACAGAACGACGCGACGAAAGTGAACAGTGACAAACAGATGCCAACGGAAGGCGGAGATCCTACAAATACATCATACTCTGCGCTACAACAAGGTTAATTATCCCTATCAGATGATGATTATCTGCATGTTCGTAGGCAGCGTCCAGCATCATATATTGTTAGCGTCACCAGCCTCCCCCATCCGCACCCATAGACCCTCCTAGGTTGAGTAAAGTGCCACGACGGTCAGCTTACTTTGTTACATGAAGTTGGATATCTAGAACTCACGTCCGCATATAAGGTAAGGTGGTGTTTGATAATAACTTTCTCCTGAGAGTGGCGTCCGGTCCCTTTGGCGCATGCTGCAGGTCGAGTCTGGATGTCTTCTGCCAACGTTATAGAAGAGAAATTTTGCAACAGACGGACGAGGAAAAACGACATTTCGTTGTATGCGAACTGCAGATACCAATCAACAGCACCAATATTACAACTAACCAGGAGGCCTACTTGTTGACCGGGACAAATTCTGGGTCCTGCGTTGAAGGGGAGGAAGATGAACGGATTCGAAGTTAGATACTTCACTCGTTCATCGAGGAAGCGGCTCGGATCGAAAATTTCAGCTATAAATTGGTCAGTGTCTGAATACCGTTCACAGGGTAAAGGTGGTGAGCAAACCATCGGGACCCCAGAGATCTTTGCGTCGGTGCATAAGGAATACAGAATACGGGATTCTGCCGTGTGTCAATAGATCATATATGTCCAGTTACGAGCACCACCGACCGAGTCTTTGGTGGAATATAAATGGGAGGACCTCCATTCACACCTGGCCATACCGCTGCTTCGGTACTTGCCCTGCAAAGAGGAAAGTGTCTCAGTAGCGCCACATTGAGGACCATACGACAAGAACTGAGGCTAACCTAACGTTGAAGGGGCTGAAAAAGATGCAATCAGATAATAGAGCTCAGATGACTTCCAAAGTGACTTACACCGGAGCATACAAACGAAGAGTTTCTGCGAGTTGGAATATAGCGACTGTCCCTCACAAACCAACGACGAGACGTACCATTAATGACAGCTCGCATATACTTCATTTCTCGCACATCATCGTACGTCGGTCTTCTGGAACTGCCAACCTTCGTAAGAACCTCTGCAGAAAGCCGCTTCAGAACGTCCGGGTGTTGGGAGAGCATGTAAACCAGGAATGTCAGGGTAGACGCCGTCTGGCAGTATGGATTTAAGTAAATTGAAAACGAAAATCAGCGAAGCAACTTACGGTATCACGACCTGCTATCAAAATGTTCACAATCTCATCCCTAATGACAACGGGATCTGTAACAGGTTGTTGAGTCCAGGTCCAACTGAAGTATGAAGAAATGCCTCACCTTCAGTGCAGTCAACGAGATGTCCCAGTAACGTATCCTCAAGATCCACTTTCTCCTTGCTGCACACCCGTCCTGTAGATTGCTCGCCCCCCATCGATTTTTTCGTTTCCAGAGCGTCCTTGAGGATAGGATCAATGAACCTGTGGCAGACCTGCATTTCCTCCCGGACGCGATCACGCCAGAACTCGGTCAAGCGCCAAAATGTGCCGAAACGACCCCTGTATGTTGCACGATACTGCGCTGCCGAGAGCGCCTGAGCGAAGGTGTTGGCTGGGTGGTTTGTATAGTCCTTGTTTTGTCCTGGCTGCGAATTTTTTGGATAAACTAGGCCAGCGGAAAGTGAGCTAACACTTTTCCCGAACAAAAATTCAGTTGCTGAGTCGAGCGTGAACCGGCATATCATATCCTTGTATATATGTAACTGATCAGTATGGAAAATCCCTAAGTTACGGTGTCGTGTACCTGGAAGTCCACTGGGTAACCCTCTTGGAGTCTAGCTTTCGCTTGATTGAGAGCATCTTCAGCGTGTTTGTCGAATATATCGAAGTGACTAATCCGATCCTTGCTAAAGAACGGCCGTGTCATCGAACGATGGAACCTAGTCCATGGTGCGTATAAGCACGTGATAATCCATGCAGCTAAGTTAGCACGCTCACTTCCATATTTCGCCTGCAGCCCAAACCAAGTGATCAATTCAGCATGTGCTGAGTTGGAGAATATGGGAGAAGCGTACCATCTGAGTTGAATACTCCAGTCCCCAGTAGAGCACGTAGTTGGTCCCAAAGTACTGGACCTGGAAATGTTGTTATGAAACGCTACACTTTGACTCACGAAGGAAGAAACCTACCTTTTTCAAAAGAATTGAATTGCGTGGTCAGAATTGCCTAACATCGTAGTGATCAGCACGACGGTGATGGGATCATAAAGCATCATACCTTGATATGCTCGGGTTCCGTCGTAAAAATCTGTCCGCAGTCTCAGATAGATCATAGTAAATGCTGCTAAGTGGCGAGGAAAATCTAACCCGGTCTTCGAACATGATCCTAGCGTTGAATGTGGGACCGTATTCCTGACAATATTGGTCAAACGGTGATCCTAAAACGCTCGTGCTTCGTCAGCCAAAAAAGCACCATGAAGGTGGTCAAAAAAGCATCATGCTGCGCATACCAATATGCCCCTTCCGAAAACCCCGAGCGATTGAGAGAAGGACGTCGAAGCCACCAGGCCATCTACTCTTGACTTGCGGGGCAAGGACAGCGCCACGACGTGCTGCGTCCCTCTTGTCGCGTATGTAGGTGTAAAGGATGCTGCATGCCATTGTCAAGGGGATGGGAAACAGATACGCGGAAACCACCAGCCAGCGGGGGGCTGGCTTGTCGAAAACAATTGCCCATATCCTTGAGCCAGCATAGGCGAGCGCTAGAACACGGATTAGGCGAGGAAGTCGACCTGAAATGTAGATGAATCCTGGAGGGATCTCCACCATAATTATGCTTGGTCTTCGTGAGAAGCGACGGTTGACAGGCACTCTGAGGCGCCTCACGCACACATAAGTAGGATTTCATTGTGCGCCATGTGCTCTTCCAGTTTCCACGATCAAATTACGATTACACAGGTCAAGACATTGCATTCAGGGATACCACTATCCATGTCATTCATGGTTCATTACTGCGGTAGGCAGCTGTGGCCCGCTAGTGGGCTACTGTGACCCACGTCCCGCAGCAAGGCACATACATAAGCCTACTGGTGGGTGCGATAGGAGAAAACTGGTTCAACAGGTCTGGCTAACTAGGCTTCAAAGTTTACGTAGGTTTACAAGCACACAACCATTCGTTCCTTAATGTTGTGTGATGCGGGTGCAAATGCTAACACGGCGTCCGCGGGGCATAAGACGGCGGGTGCTTCACTAGGCAAATAGCCGACGCACGCCGTCTCCAACGTGGAGATACGACAGCGCTGTGGCTCGTCTGCATGCAACGGGCATTCTCTCGGAGGGTCCTTAGTTGATGACTTCACATCTGTGGCAGTGAGTGATCTCTTGATGGATTTCTTCACGTGTTTCGAGCGTCGTCTACTGGTTTCCTTTGGGCACTGGGCAGTCTTTTTCAGCTTGCTGTGTTTCCTTTCAGTTAGCCCTGCGTCTGCAGCCTCGAAACCTCAGGTAGCTCAGACAGCGTAGCGGAGAGCGGGCTCAAATTTGTTTTGACTTCTGGCGCTTTTTTTTAGAGTTCGTTGTAACCTGTTCGGTGCGTGTGGCAATACGACGCCAAGTGATTGTGAGGTACGTGACGTCCTGCCTACGTCGAGCTGTGAGGGCTTTAGTATGAGCATATAAAACCTTCCTATAGCTCCTCTCGGTCACAGCTCAAATGACAACTGTGGGTGCCAGCTCAGACAGCGCTGAGGCGATCGTGTGTGTACTGTAGGGACCACTTGATGACGTTCTGTCACGGCTCCGGCTGGAGGGAAGTTGTCCAGCGCCTGCAGAGCGGAAGGGTCCGGTGCTCTACATAGGCTTTCCCCCTTGCGGGTGTTGGTGATGCAGAATGACTACGTCACTGGCCGTGTACGGATGCGCTTACGCAGCAACATGTGCGCGCTGAAAATTTAGCACGAATAATTTTCTCATACTTACAAAACAGGCAACATTGTATGTATATATGAACCTGCGCAAACAAGATGAGTTCCTGGACCTCAACGTGAAAAGAAGCCCAAGCTATCACTTACTAGCACTAGATGGTTATCAGCACGTTCCTGGCTGGTGTCCAGCATTATACATCGTTAGCATCATCAACTTCCCCCATCCGCACCCACAGACCGTCCTAGATTAAATAACACGTCATAGCGTTCTACTTCTTTGTCCTACGAAGTTGGCATAGCTGGTACTCACGTTCACATATAAGGTGAGGTGATGCTTGATAATCACTTTTTCCCGGAAGTGTCGTTCCGTCCCTTTGGCGCCTTCTGCAGGTCGAGTCTGAACGTCTTCTGCCAACGCTATAGCAGAGAATGTTTGCAGCAGCCGGACGAGGAAAAACGACATCTCGTTGTATGCGAACTGCGGATTCCAATCAGTATCACCAACTTTATCACTAAACAGGGGACCACCTGTTGACCAAGACAAATTCTCGGTCCTGCATTGAAGGGGAGAAAGATGAACGGATTCGAAGTGAGATACTTCGATCGCTCATCAAGGAAGCGGTCTGGATCGAAAATTTCCGCTGTAAGTTGGTCAGTTATAGTTGCTTTTCAGCGGGAAAGGTGATCCAACCATCGGAACCCCAAAGATCCTTTCGACGATGCATAAGGAATACAGAATACACTGTCCTGGTGTGCGTCAGTTGATTATACGGGTCCGATTGCATACACCACTAACTGCGTCTTCGGTGGGATATAAAAAGGCGATCCGCCGTTCACGCCGGGCAATACTGCAGCTTCTGTACTTGTCCTAGAAAGCGTGTCAGGCATGCGATATTGAGAGGTTTAGCAGCTGAATCTAACCTAACATTAAAAGGGCTGGAAGAGACGTGATCGGTTAGTAGTGATCGAAAGACCAACGGGCGACTTACACGGGAGGATACAAGCGAAGAGTTTCTGTATACTGACACATGACGACTGTCCTTCCCAAACCGCCGACAAGACGTACCGTTGATGACAGCTCGCATATACTTCATTTCCCGCACGTCATCATAGGTAGGTCTCCTGGAACTCCCAACCTTGCTGAGAACCTCCGCACGAAGCCGCTTCAGAATGTCCGGATGTTGGGAGAGCATGTAAATTAGGGATGTCAGGGTAGACGCCGTCTGGCAATATGGATTAAGCAAACAAAAACACAGATCAACTAGGCAGCTTACAGTGTCACGCCCGGCTATTAAGATGTTCACGATCTCATCCCTGATGATAGTGAGATCTGTAGTAAACCGCTGAGTGGGATTGAAGTGAAGAATACAGAAATACCTTGCCTTCAGTGCAGTTAACGAGGTGTCCTACTAATGTATCCTCGAGAACCCCATTCTCCCCGGTGTACGCCTGTCCTGTAGGTTCCTCACCTTCCTTCATCGATCTCTTCATTTCCAAAGCATCCTTGAGGATGGGATCAATGAACCTGTGGCAGACCTTCATCACCTTTCGGATGCGATCGCTCCAGAACTCAGCTAAGCGCCAAGACGATCCAAAACGAGACCTGAACATAGCCTGAGATTGCGCTTCCGCAAACGCACGTGCGAAGACATTGGCTGGATGGTTTGTGAAGTCCTCGTTTTGAGCCAGTAATGAACTTTTTGGATAAACCAATCCAGCGGAAAGCGAGAGGACGCTTTTCCCGAACAAAAACTCAGTTGCAGAGTCAAGGGTGAATCTATAAACCATATCCTTGCATCGAATAACTTATCAGTAAAGCAACTCCTGAGTTGGGACGTCATGTACCTGGAAATCCACTGGGAACCCCTGCTGAAGTCTAACTTTCGCTTGGTTCAGAGCATCTGAGGCGTGTTTTTCGAAAATATCGAAGTGACTAATCCGATCCTTGCTAAAGAATGGTCGTGTCATCGAGCGATGGAACCTAGTTCACGGTGTATATGAGCAGGTGATAATCCATACTGTGAAGTGCCCACTTACTTCCATATTTCGCCTGTGTCCCGAGCCGAGTGAAGACTTCAGTATATGCTGAGTTAGAGAATACGAGAGAAGTGTACCGTCTGAGTTAAATACCCCAGTTCCAAGTAGAGCGCTTAGTTCGTCCCAGAAAATCGGGCCTGAAACTGTTGTAACAACAAACGCCACTTTAATTCACGTAGAAGGAAACGTTCCTTTCTCGAATGAACTGAAGTGCGTAGCAAGAATTGCCTGACGGCAGTGGGTCAGTACAATAGTGATTGGATGATAATGTGTCTCACTTTGATATGTTCGGGTTCCGTCGTAAATATCTGTCCGCGATCTCAGATAGATTGTACTAAACTGCAAGGAAGTCTAACCCGGTCCTCAAACACGGTGCTGACATTGACGACGGGCCCATATTCTCGACAATATTGGTCGAACGGTGAACCTACAACGCTCGTGCTTCGTCAACTGAAAAAGCACCATAAAGGCAGTCAAAAAAACACTACGCTGTACATACCAACGTGCTCCTTCCGAAACCCCAGAGCGACTGCGAGAAGGACGTCAAAGCCACCAGGCCACCTTCTCTTTACTCGCGGGACAAGAACAGCACCCCGCCGTGCTGCTTCCCTCCTGTCACTTATGTAGGTGTAGAGGACACTGCATGCCATTATCAAGGGGATGGGAAATAGATATGCGGAAATCGTCAGCCAACGGGGGGCTGGCTCCCCGAAGACGATTGTCCAGATCCTAGACCCAAAATAGGGGAATGCTAGAGGAAGGGCTAGGTGGGGGAGTTGGCGTCCAATGTAAAACAAGCCTGGGGGAATCTCCACCATAACTGTGGTTGGTCTTGCGAGGAGTAAAAGCAGACACACCTTTTATATAGGTCATGGACATTCCAGCGCTCAGTGCTCTTTTGGTTTTCCCGATCACATTGCAACCGGATTACATAGTAGGATGCCTTCTTGCTGACCCGTTGGACTCTAAGTACTAAACACCATGATAAGCCGATACAGTCATTGATCGCAGTAACTAATAAATGGAGACTGCGTTTCACTAGTGTGAGGCGCTGTTGTTCGTGCATCACGAACAGATGTTTTTCTGCAGTATGGAGCGTGCGATACTCACATAAGAGGAAGTGAAACAAGTGGACAAGTCGGCGACACTGACTAACTTGAAGCTTAACCGAATTTGTCATCATTGTATGACGTAAATGAAATACTTACATGGTATGATAATAGCACAGAGCGTGCGATTTCACGGATTGAACCACGGCACGGCGTCTTGAATATTGCTCTGGAGCGAGAGTGGAGAAGGCCTGTAGCAAGGAGTCAATTAAATGAGGAATCCGGATGCCTGGCTTTCCTCCATGTGTGGGCACCGTTGCTTAGTCAGCAACACGCGAGAAATTTACTCAAAGCACTACTGGGCACTTCGCGAGCAGTGCAACTTGCCCGCACAACTCAGCCGACTTATAGGAAGGTACAAGAAGTAGGATAGGATACAGCTGATGCTACATTTACTGGCTGTCTGCATATTCCTGGCTGGCGTTCAGCATCACATATCAATAGCCTCATCAGTTTCCCCCATCAGCCATAAGCCCTCCTAGATTAAAGAGAATGCCACAGCATTCAATTTTCTTGAGTGAATGAAGCTGGGATAGCCAGTACTTACCTCCACATATAAGGTAATGTGACGCCGAAAGATCACTTTCTCCTCTAAGTCGGGGACCGTCCCTTGGGCGGTCTCTGCAGGTCGAGTTTGGACGTCTTCTGCCAACGTTATGGAAGAGAAAGTTTGCAATAGACGGACGAGAAAGAACGACATTTCGTTGTACGCAAACTGTGAATTCCAGTCAACAGCACGAACATTACAGCTAAACAGGAGACCAACTTGTTGACCAAGACAAATTCTGGGTCCTGCATTAAAGGGGAGAAAGATGAACGGATTCGAAATTAGATACTTCAATCGCTCATCGAGGAAGCGGTCCGGATCGAAAATCTCAGCTGTACGTTAATCCGTCACAGTTGCCGTCCAACGCTACTGAATGGAACGAGCTCACCATCGGGACCCCAAAGATCTTTCCGACGATGCATAAGGAGTACAGAATAGGGGGTCCTAGTGTGTGTCAGTAGATTACACAAGTCCAATTGCATGCACTACTAACTGCGTCTTCGGCGGGATATAAATACGCGGACCACCATTCACACCGGGCCACACCACAGCTTCTGTGCTTGTCCTACAATGTAGGAAACGTGTCAGATACACCATATTGAGACCCTTAGCAGTTGAATCTGACCTAACGTTGAAAGGGCTAAAACACCGCAATCGGTTATTAGCGATCAGGAGACTAGCAGGCAACTTACACGGAAGGATACAAACGGAGAGTTTCTATACATTGGCATGTGACTACTGTCCTTCACAAATCAACGACGAGACCTACCATTGATAACAGCTCGCATATACTTCATTTCTCGCACGTCGTCGTACGTCGGTCTCCTGGAACTCCCAACCCTGCTGAGAACCTCTGCGCGAAGCCGCTTCAGAACGTCCGGGTATTGGGAAAGCATGTAAATCAGGGATGTCAGAGTAGACGCCGTCTGGTAGTACGGATTAAACAAACAAAAACGAAGATCAGCCAGGCAACTTACAGTATCACGACCTGCTATTAAGATGTTTATGATCTGATCCCTAATGACAGTGAGATCTGTAGTCAATCGCTGAGTGGGATTTCAAGTGGAGAACAAGGAAACAACTTGCCATCAGTGCAGTTAACGAGATGTCCTAGCAACGTATCCTCAAGATCCTCTTTCTCCTCAGTGCACACTTGTCCTGTATATTGATCACCCTCCTTCACCATTCTTTTGCTTTCCAAAGCATCCTTGATTATGGGATCAATGAACCTGTGGCAGACCTCCACCTCCTTCTGAATGCGATCACTCCAGAACTCAGCTAAGCGCCAAGACGGTCCATAATTGGACCTAAGCATAGTCTGAGATTGCGCTTCCGAAAGAGCACGGGCAAAGACATTGGCTGGGTGGTTGGTATAGTCCCTGTTTTTCCCTGGCAATGAATTTTTTTGATAAACCAATCCAGCGGAAAGTGAGAGGACGCTTTTCCCGAACAAAAACTCAGTCGCTGAATCAAGGGTGAATCGGTAGACCATATCCTTGCATTGAATTAACCTATCAGTAAGGCGAATCCCGAGGGTTGGGACGTCATATACCTGGAAATCCACTGGGAAGCCCTCCCGGAGTCTAGCTTTCGTTTGGTTCAGAGCATCTTCAGCGTGTTTTTCGAATATATCAAAGTGACTGGTCCGATCCTTGCTAAAGAACGGTCGCGTCATCGAGCGATGGAACCTAGTTCATGTTACATATAAGCAGGCAATAATCTATGCAGCCAAGTTAGTACACTTACTTCCATGTCTCTCCTGCGTCCCAAACCGAGTAAACACTTCAGCAGGTGTTGAGTTGGATAATAGGGAGAAGTGTACCGTCCGAGTTGAATACTCCAGTTCCAAACAGAGTGCTTAGCTGTTCCCCGAAAACCAGACCTGAAACTCTCATAAAATCAATTTAAATCCCACACGATGAAACCTGCCTTTTTCAAAAGAATTGAACTGCGTAACAAGTATTGCCTAATGGTGGCCGATCAGTACGATCGTAATGGGATTATACTGTGTCTAACTTTGACATGTTCGGGTTCCGTCGTAAGAATCTGTCCACGACGTCAGATAAATCATAAGTGTTACCAAACTGCGAAGAAATCTAACCCGGTCCTCAAACATGATCCTAAAATTGAATATAGGGCCACATTCTTGACAATATTGGTCAAACGGTGATCCTACAACACTCGTGCTTCGTCAGTGAAAGAAGCACCATGCTGCGCATACCAATGTGCCCCTTCCGAAACTCCCGAGCGATTGAGAGAAGGATATCGAAGCCACCAGGCCATTTACTCTTCACTCGAGGGGCAAGGACAGCACCCCACCGTGCTGCTTCCCTCCTATGACATAGTTGGGTATGGAGAATGTTGCATGTTATTCCCAAGGGGATAGGAAATAGATACGTGGAAACCATCAGCCAACGGGGGGCTGGCTCCTTAAAAACGATTGTCCAGGTCCTAGAGCTAGCATATGCGAGTAATAGAGGAAAGACTAGGTAAGGAAGTTGTCGTCCGATGTGGACCAAGCCTGGAGGGATCCCCACCATAATTGTGGTTGGCAGCAGAGGCAGATACGCCTTTTGTAGGTCATGATGGTGACTCCAGCGCCCAGGGCTCTTTTGGTTTTCCCGATCATGTCGCAACCGGATGACATAAGGTTGCCTTCTTACTGAAATTAGATCCATGCATACTTACTAGCAGCTGATGGTCCTTAACGGCGGTAACGATGGCGGCTCCGAGGCCGCTTCGTTACTGTGTTCTATTAGTGGGCCTAGCACTGTTGCTCGAGCGCTCACGTCCCGCAGCAACGTACGAAATATATGGTGTGTGCGAGAAGAGACAAGTGATATAGCCTAAGGTCCGGCCTAGTCCAAAAGTCAAAGTTTAACTGCATTCATAAGGATGTAATAAGGGGGCAGGAGAACAGAGGCGGATGATTTGCCCAGCAAATAGCCCAGCTTTGGGTGTCAGATGGTGATGGCGTTGAACAACTGGCAGTATGCCGTTTGGAATGTGGTGAGGTGTGGCTCGTTCACATAAAGCAGATCTTTTTCTCAGGTGGTTTTTTGATGGCTTCTTCGGTGGCATCCATGGCAGTTCAGAGTGGTCTTTTGATTGATCTGATGACTTCCTTAGCGCAGTGGGCAGTTTTTTCAGCTCGTGATGTTTTCCTTTGCAACCAACTCTACTTCTGCAGCTTCAAGATGCGCACAGGGAGCTCAAAGGGTGTAGCGCTTTGTTTAGGATTCCATGTGATAAGCGGCTGTTACCTTGTTTGGCATTAAGGTTCCTACCGCACCCACATGTGCCGTGGGAACCGTCGTACGACGGAAAAAATTCCCTTTCTCGGCGAGTGTACAGTATAAACATATAAGTCGTAATACTGTACCAGGGCATGGCTTTAGAAGTTTGTATGATATTCAATTCTCTGGTCTGCTGTCTTTGTTCAATATTCTGGTGTTGGTTTGCAGACATCTCAGGTATTATCATACACTAAGGTGAGCATCACTCCACTATCAATAGTTTGAACAGGTCACTGAATATGAACAATGACATAAGGGATGGTGTCACATGTGCCATTCGCATCTCGACCTCATGGGGCTGTGACCAAGTTTCCTGGATGAAATCTGGAGGTCGATTACATTTCTTCCAAGCAACTTTCATGTATCAAATCCAGTCATCCCTAAGCCCTAGAATTGTTGGGTAGCAGGAGTGCACAGTACATATGATACATTCACAATATTAGTGAGCGCACTCCATATCACCATCACAAACACTGGAATAGACAGAATTAGTGTCTGTGATGTGTGAATGGTGTGGACACCATGCAAAGCTGGATCTCAAGATATTGGCAAAAGTGCCATAAACCACCTGTATCCACAAAAGTTGTAATACCCTTGCAACTGCAGAAGTGAACACAACATATGACCACCACTTGAGAGTGCTTGTTGAGTATAATTTCCTACAACAGCAGGGGATGCAGCAGCCAAATGAGTGGGGTATTGTGCACACAATGCCACAGGACAGACATGGGCAAGAAGGGGAGAGCACTGACCTGCAACCACTGTGGCTATGGACACTGGATGTGGAAGAAGGCAGAAGACACATAGGGGAACATGGAGGAAAAGAAGTCAAGTGAATGTGCAAACCCAGTCCCAAGATGTGTGCAATTCCCTGTGAAAGCACCCTTTTTCAGCAAAATCTAGGATACCTTGAGAATGGTAATGGTTATGGATATGTAAAGTACACTGTTTGAAAGCCCTTGTTGAGTAATATATGGTCCATGAAAAGTGAGAAACAGCTTTGAAATGGAGGAGATACAATGTGCACAGTGACATGGGACAGCCAGGGATGACAGAAGGGGAGGGCCTAGAATGACAATGGCTGCATAAACCATGGGCAATGCTAGGGGACACAAGGATTAACACAAGGAAAAAAGAATTGTACTGATCTGCAGCCCAAGAGCATCCCCTGAAAGCAAAGTGAAATTGTGGGGAGCATGAGGTATGGGTAGTGTGATACTTGCTGCAAGTCATGCACATGCACTTGCAAAAAACAGTAATCCATGTCCACAACTAGTGATCTGATCATCTGTTGGCCAGAACTCCTTGGCAATGATAAGATGGTGCATGATGTTCACATGCTCAGCACTCTTGTATGGGATGTTGTGCATCTCCAAAGCAGGTTCAACACACATAACAGATGTGTTGAGCCCTGGTAGTTGAGAGGTGTGTGTGCAATGTAACTTGACAAGAAGGCAGATTTTTCAGCCAAATGATGGTAATATTCAGGTGACAGCATATTGTCATGTTCTGCTAGAGTCAAAGGAGACCAGGACCTCTCTGATGGATTCTTCAGCAGCAGACTTGAAGACCATGCCAGGTAGCATATATTGGGTGACCAACCTGTTTCATATGGTGACCAGCACTGCAAATTATGTAGACATCATGAGGTGCTGGTCTCATCCAAACAGGGTTTGTATCCTGTTTTGTGCTGGAAATTACACAGACATGGAAGGGTGTTGAACTCATCCAAGCAAGGTTGTCACTGCCCCCTGGCAGTACTTCCCAAGTTGGTGAGTGTGGTGATATGATCATGGAAGCCTGTGAAGTATATCTTACCAGCATTGAGCTGTGCTTTTTACACAGTATACAATTTGTGAAGAGCCTTAGTCTGAGCATGTATAACTTAAGATTCTATCCCATAGTTCCTAAGTGGGAAGGCAGAATTGTGGTGGAGGCCAAGTTCAAACTACCTGATGCCATTCTGACATTTATCATTGGGAACATTAAAGTGTGGGATGATGATGTGGTTGCCCCCAAAAGATATTGATTAGTTATCAGAATATATAGTTAGTTACCTTGTTTACAAGGTCACTGGGGGGGGGACAATTGTGGCTGTGTTAGGCCTGATTTCATCCCCATGGATTATTATTCCCTTATTAGCCCATTTATCTGTGGTTTGAATGCAGCAGGTCAAGGAAAAATAATCATGTATCATTACACCCATTTGCAAAAAGGTTGACAGTAATGCACATGATGTAGACTATGTTGGAGATTGAACCACCTCTGTGTGATGTATATTTGGTGCGAGTTTTCACTTGCTTACATAAGCGCTTAGAGCGCACTTAGTAGTACATTTTGGTACTGATTCCTCAGTAGTTGAGTCACTACTGAGGGTATGTCTACACATTCTTTACCAGTACTTACTTACTGATGACCTGTAGCTGCCTACAGGTACACTAATATAATTCAGTAGTTGAGTCACTACTGAGGCTGCCTACAGCCCTTTTCTACAGGTTATGAGCCCCGCATAGCGCGGAAGGAAAATTTATTGTAGGAGACTTGCAGTCGACTCGAACCAAGTGACTACTCAACAAACTACTACTGTCCTTACTCGAAAGCTATTGGATACGACCGATGGACTACCTACCCAAGCTCGCACATGATGGGCACAATTGGACAGCTTATGGAAGCTTGGTCCTATGCGCCATTATAGACAATGGCTTGATGGGGCTCCTAGTCGGGTCTGAAACACGACCAATACATCCAGCAGAGCTAGATGGTCGAGGTGAAGGTTGGACACCTCGGACTGGTGAGGAACGAGACGAGGTCGCAGCATGGAAAGCCGCGGACCAGTCATGGACACAGCGAAACGCGATGGTAAACTACACCATCGTTAGCAGTATTCCGGATACCATTTTCGGCTGTATGCTACACCTGAAATCGCCACTCGAACAGTGGGATTATCTCGAAAAGCGCTTCGGTTCGATTCCGAGACCCGAAAGCTGGGTAGCAGCTGAGGAAGCTATGCGACAGAGCGACTCACAGCCCGAGCAGAGCACGGCTGGTGAAACCACTCAGAGCACCCGCGACAGCCATGACGAACCATCAAATCCACCTAGCGAAGAAGCCGACTCCCCGGACAGCCCGAACGACTGCGCCGAGACCAAATCTAGGTACCTAACGCCTGAGACTGAGGTCGTAGACGCGCGGCAGATAGGACTTTACCTACCAGTGGTTGAAGTTGGGACTGTCAACTCGAAACAGCCGGACGAACGCGATCATACTGGAGTTGCTAGCACGAGCATTCCAGCAAACACTGTAGCTGCCGAGCAGCCTACAGTGGTCCTACACGAACGTACTGAGATTGCCTATGGGCACATGGCGCCAGAGGCTACAATCGTAGACGTACAGAGTCAGGTGGCAGGAAGCTGCGCAGCGAACTCAAACGAGAGCAAAAACGACTGGACTGAGATTCCGACTGGGTACCTGGAACCCGAGACGGACATCGTAGACGTGCAGCGGACAGAGCTCGATGAACAAGTGCACACACTCAAACCGACTGACCAGAGGAGTCAGTGTGCAGCCGACGAGGTTGCAGGAGATCAAAGGTCACCTGAGTGGATCTCTGAGGCATCTGAGCCTGCAGACGATGCCACTAGGTATAGCTGTGGACACTCTATCGAAAACGCGTCTACCGAATGCAATGAGCACATCCTGATGGACGGCAAGACGATCGCCGACGTACCAGATCCCCCGGGGATACACGCTGAACCTCCCGCTCCATACACCGAATGCTCCACACTACAGAATAGGCCATCAGCACGAATGTGCAGTGCTACGAGTATGGAATTCAACCTATCGCCTGCAACGAGGCATGAGGAGCTGCAAGAGACGAGGTATCTCGAACTTGACAGCAAGTGGGCATCGCGACACCCACGGCCAACCTGCCGAAGGCACTCCGCATCAGATACCCCACCTGACGAGGTCTGGGGGGTGGGGGTGCATAAGCATGCTCGAACAGGTAGGAGGGATAGCGCAGACATCAGGTCGACGACGACGAAGCGGGAGATAAGGGCAACGAGCGCCCAAATGGTTGACACGCGGGCACATGTGAGCAAACGCCCAACAGCGCCTGATAAAGGCAGAGCAGGCACTAGCAGGTTCGACGATGCAGTTAGCAGGGACCTCGCCAACTCCCAACGAGTCGAGAAAGCAATGCTAGCTCATAGCAGGAGTCAGTATACCAAACGCGAGGCAAAATGGCTGAACAGCTTACCTGTGTCGCCTACGCAGCCTCCAAACGGCATTACGGACACTCCTAGGACGTCGAGGGTACCCCACCGACACTGCAGAGTCAACACGACGCCTGTAAACGTCAGAGGACTGAAAACGAGAGGCTACAGACGCCTCATTCTCAACGTTCCCGTTTCGCTACCTTGCGAAGTCTCGAAACATCTCTGGAATATCGCGGATACATTCTGGAAACAAGACATGCCTCATAGACGGACTCGGAACCATGATGGGCCTTCCGACAGTCGAACCGCAGTCTCGCGGCAGCGGCACGAGACTACGAGACAAGACGGCGAATGTGCACGGCTTGGACAACACGGTACACCAGCAATACCACTAGTCTTACCATGGGAATGGACTGAGTGGAACAATTGGGAGAATGACGATGCAACAAGCAGTAACGCCGTCTGCTTGCACGGAGCAGAGAAGGAACTGCTGGCTGACAGCAGAAGTCAGCATACCAGGCATGAGGCGAAACGGCAGGATGGCTTACCTGCAACGCCAAAACCGCCTCAGACAGGCATCCCGCATCTTACTCAACCCTACAGGCTACCCCGTGGACGTGGAAGAATCAAACGGACGGCTGAAAGCGTCAGTAACGCTCAAACGAGGCAAAACGCCTACTGTGTCCAAGCGGCCCCCAAGCGGTCACTTCTGCCTCTCTTCGCACCCTCAAAACGATCCCTGGACCCTGCGGGAGGGTCATGGATGATGAACATACGCTGTAACGAAGTCAGGCATGTGAGACGAGTCGAAACGAGAGGGCGCACGCACCGGACAAGCGCTGGCATCCTCATGCAGCTGATTCAAATCCTCTTGAAGCCCACGAAACGGTCTCTGGACCCTGCGGGAGGGTCATCGATGATAAACGTTCGCTATAACGAAGTCCGCGTCACCGGAAACGTCCAAATGAGAGGGTATCTGTACCCTGGTGAGCACACTCAAGGTAGTGCTACCATTTCGCCATCTCGACAACCCAGAAAACGCCGGAAACCGCCGTGGGACATCGCCGGCACTTACCAGAGGCAGGGGGTGCCTCATCCATGGATTTGGGGCAACGACGAGCCCCTCTACGGTCAAAACGGCGGCCTTTCGATCACGGTACAAGGCCAGAGCGCGCGCACTACAAGTGCATTTCCGAAACGGGAAGTTGCCACAACGCGGCGCATCAACACGACCAAACAACACTCGTTGTACACACGGACTCGAAGCTCACTTGCAGCAGAATACACACTCGTTTATTGAATTATTTTTGGGTATACATTCATTTGAGTTATATTTCTGCACTTCTACTTATCACACAGTGGAGCTTCAGGGGGTGTGTTGGAGATTGAACCACCTCTGTGTGATGTATATTTGGTGCGAGTTTTCACTTGCTTACATAAGCGCTTAGAGCGCACTTAGTAGTACATTTTGGTACTGATTCCTCAGTAGTTGAGTCACTACTGAGGGTATGTCTACACATTCTTTACCAGTACTTACTTACTGATGACCTGTAGCTGCCTACAGGTACACTAATATAATTCAGTAGTTGAGTCACTACTGAGGCTGCCTACAGCCCTTTTCTACAGACTAGTTAGGAAATATTAGAAAATACTCATGCACCTGCACTAGTACTGTCAGAGACATGCTCAATTGCTGATTATATGCATGTGCATTGTGATGATGTCAACATCCATCTTCACCAATGAGTTCTCTGATGACAACCACCCCCAGGACTCTGTGAACACCCAGAGAGTTACAGATATCCTTATTGACACTGTCCCTGATCACAACATGCAGGAACCAGCCTTGCAGGCAGATGAGCCACCCCCACCACCTATGGCCATTCCAAAGAAGAGGGGCTGACCATCGAAGAAGGTATTGCCAGCAAGTAAAGAAGGTTCATTATGGTACTTGTACTACTGAGCTATAACTGCATACAGACAACTCTGCAGCCCTGGAACTGCAGGAGCTGCCTAAGCCAGCCACCATCATGTATTATCTTGTGCTCTTCTCTGAATCAGAGATGAAGAAGACCATCAAACAACAGAAGTCTAACAATACCTTCTTACAGCTGAAACTGGACATTGAGTGGGACATGGTCAAGGCACAACTTCTAATGAAGATCATGCAGACCCTGCAACTGAGGCTCATTGACTTCAATGACTATGACTTCATGTGGAACATTCCATGCCAACAATCATCCCAGATGCAGCTACAGATGGATGATGACTACAAATTTCTTGTTGCACATGCCTTGAAGATGGAGGAGCCTGCTGTAAATGTCAAGATTGAAGTGAGGGTTGCCAAGGTGAGTACCACTGACCATTCCAATGGGTATATGCATGATGTTCATGTGCAGAAGGGCAAGAAAAGCAAGGTACAGTGATGTACAATGCATATGATACAGCACTGATGTCTTGTATGTACAGAAGAAGTCCAAAGATAGCAAGAAGAGCAGGAGATGATGCTGAACAAAGATATTGAGGAGAAGATCAAGTTGTTATGCAACTGCTGGGAGTGCTCAAAGGTGGCATGCACAAGTGGTGCTTTGCACTGCTTCATTCATCCAGAGAGCCCAGAACACTTTGCTCTGAGCCACAACCACCTTGTGATTTGGGCAGCAGCATGGGTAATGTTTTGTTTCACTATGTCGAGTGTATTTACTTGAAACTATGTGAATGTAGCAACACGGCCCCCAGTTTGCAGACTTGGAGAGGCTGCTGAATCATGTGAAGTTCAATGACTTCCATGTAGGTCAAGCTGTTGACAGTGTGCCTCTCCTCCAATGGTGCATGGCAGAATGTAGTCAAGCCATATCAACTGCTCCAATTGTCAACTTCAACTTGCTGCCCAAATTATTCAATGCCTTATGTCCACCCACCACTAAGCCAGTTTCTCCCATGTGATCAATCCCTTCAGCTGCTTCAGCTGATTTGCTACTTCCTGAGTCAGCTATGCTGGGACAATGCCTCTCACTTAGTGAGTTCTGTGTGACATATTCCCTCAGTGAGAACATTCAGAAGAAGTTAGATGATAATGGGTATACCAGCTCAAATACAATCAGCTACATACATGTTTCCAAACTCAGAGAAATGGGATTCAAACATGGGGAAATTGCAGCAATGAAGGACATGGTAAGGCAGTGGATTGCAAGCAAGTAACTACTGCTATGGATGAGTAGTACTTATCCTACAGTGGTGTGGTACTCAACATGAATGACAATATGTTTCAAGATGAGGGACAAATGGATTGCAAGGCCTGACTAGCTAGAATTACATGCAATCTAGACAAGATCTTGAACAAGGCTGCAAATCACAAATTGGATGTATCAGAAGTAACTGCCATGTGTAAAGTAACCTGCAGCATTGGCAGGTGTGATGATGCTCATAGCTGTGTACATATCAAAAATGATTCCATCTCTGGAGGTGATGACATCTTCATTGCAATGGATGAATGCTTTGATCTGGGAGAATGCTTCCTTGATGGGGTTCAGATCTGGAGAATAAAGGGGGAGATACTCAAGGCAAACACCTATGCCTGCATGAACACAATTCTGGGACTAAACAAAGAACTTACCTGCATTGTGAGTGAGTTCTTTGATTTCTTCATGGTGATGGATACATGTGTTGTCCATAATGAGGATGGAAAGTGGTCCTGGGTATGGCAAACATGATGGCAGCTGAAAGAAAAGCTAGTGCAGTGATTGCATGATGGGAGAGGGGAAATACATACCACATCATGTTCAAGGAAATGGGCAAACTTCATGGTGGTGAAAGATCCTTCAATGACATTGCAGGCAGCCATGCCATCCAATGTGAGCAAACCAATGGCTGAGAGATGGAAGCCCCAAACAAAGACACCCTTCTTCTGCACATGCACCCCCTTCACTGAGCAACCATTCCATCTGGAGCTGTGTAGGCTGATTTTGGCCAAATGGGCCTGTCAATTGCCACTAAGTGATTTACACAATTATTGGCAACTGCCACTTCCAAATGCAGACACTTCCCCTGAGCAAACCCAGCAACTCAGCCTCTGTTAGTGTTTGAAAAAAAAATACACAAATTGGGTTATTCCCATGCATGAATACATTCATTATTTTGCTTTGGAAACTCCACACTTCCTTGGACTTTACCCTTGCCAGCCTTGGTTGTTTAAAAATATATATTCATGTCAGGATTGGTTCCCATGGACCATAATCATTAATTTGCTTTGTGAATGGCTGTTAAGACCAGCTCTCTAAGTCCAGAGGTTGTATACAAGGTCTGGATAGAAATCTGGGGGTCAGAGTGGAATGGAGGTTGAGGGAAGGTATACCACTTGGTATACCCAATGCTTGCTTGAGTTCCAAGGTTGGAGAATGGAGGGAGGCTTAGAGTATCTGATTTGATATTTGAACTGAGGTGCTACAATGTATGTACAAGGGGTTTTATACTACAGAGAACATTCTGAGGCAATGTCTGGGTAACAAAACTCTGGAGGGCAGTGCAGAACATTGACAATGTTCCTACAGGCTGTACCAGAGTATTGGACAATCCAAAAGTCTGAAGGTTAGACTACAAGTACCAGAACAGTTAGGCATATTGTGGCAGAAAGGAACTATCCTAAATTCAGAATGGAATGGAGTAATGGATCAAAACTATAAATGGAAATGGAATGGAGTTTCACAATGGGCTCCTGAGTGTCTGGACTGAGCCAGAAGCACTCAGACTTAGGCCCAGGGAGTGCACATGTGTCATGGATGTGACAGTATCCCCCTCTTAGGGCTGAGCCCTTGAGGCATTGGAGTATTGTCACATGTGTATTGGTTTTCAAAGTCTGCATTGCTGGAGTCTGAAAAATTCTCATAGCACTAAGACTCAATGGAGTTCTTACAAGTCACAACTTCCATCCTCCACTTGTTATGTCTTCATCATCAACAGCCATCCCTACCACCAAGCCAGCCATTGTGGACTGGTCTGGCCTGACCACAGAGGAGTTAGCTGACAAGCCCAGCAACAGTGTGGCCACCAAGCTGGCCAAATATGATGAGTGTCAGTGACATGAGCATGCTGCACTGCAGGAGGCATTAGAGGCCAAAGAAGAGGAGTGGAAGGCTCAGGAAGCCACAGCTGAGCAGGCCCAGAAGGCAAGGGCAATTGCAGAGGTGAAGGTGGCTGAGGCAAAGAAAGCCTGGGAGTTAGAGGCTGAGAAACAATGGCTTGAAAATGAGATGCAGAAAGTGCAGGGAGAAGGGTCATTGGTGAGTGATGATACCATCACTCACATTTCTGTTCTAACAAGTCCAGAACTCCCTTTCAGCAGCCAGCAGCTGGGGGTAGCATGGTGAGTGTCAAGTTCAAGGCATGCTCTGCATGTGCTAAGGCTGGGGAGGAGTGTGTGCCTGGCACAGGACATAGTAAGTCATGCCTTCAGTGTCAGAAAAGTAAGGCCAAATGTGACCTGTCTGTCTGAGCAACAGACTCTGAGAAATGAACAGTGGCAGTGATGTCCCCTTGAGGTGGAGAAAGGAGGAAACATCAGAAGAGGGTCAAGCAATCCAGAGATGCAGGGGATGGTGACAACAAAGCCATGGACAACATGCTGCACTGCAAGCATTTCACAATTTTTCTTGAGAAAACATGCTGAAAAAATTGAAGAAAGAGATACTCTTTTTTGACACATGTTTTCAAAGAGAAAAGGCAATAATAACACTTTGTTTTCTTTGCATGATTTACTAAAAAACATTGATTGATGCTAATACCCATTAGTGAAGAACCTAATGGGCATTACCATTAATTCATTTTTTTTGGCAGAAAAGACAAAGAAAACATTACATTATATTCACCTGTTTTCTTTGAAAACAGCTGAAATAGAAGAGTATCTCTTTTTTCAATGTTTTCAGCATATTTTGGGATGAAAAATTGTGAAATGCTTGCAGTGCCAGATGTAGAGATTGTCCAGAAGCCTTGGATGCTTTGGATGTTGCCTCCATGCCAAGACTCTGTGTCTGAGGTGTTAGATAGGCACCTCAGAGAGATTGTTCAGGTGATTGACAGGAACACAGCAGCCATCAAGGCATCCACTAAGGACACATGGGACTTAACTGGAGTCCTGGAAGAGTCCTTTGAGGTTCTGAGGACTGCAACCACCTTGCTGATCAATCATGCTGCAAATGAGGATGACACTTAGAACCAGCAGACTTTCTTTTCTTTTTCTTTTTGCTTCATTTTTGCATTTCATAGTCACATTGTAGCTTGTGTATACCCCCTGTCCAAATTTTATTTTCTTTTCCCCTCCTAAAATCTGAGTGACAGAGTTTGTACTTGGGGAGTCTGAAGACTCAGAGGTGATGTATGACAGAGTTTAACAGACTGGGTTTGTCTGGGTAGGCCTTGTGGAAGTCTGAGACTAGGTCAGGGGCATTCCCTAATTTGGTAGCTATGAGCCAGGATGTTTCCTCATCTGTACCTTCATAGCCAGCCCACTTGACAAGGTACTGCAACAGACATTGTCTTCAGTGATCCAGTTTGGAGTCCAAGATTCTTTCTATCTTGAACTCTGGTTCTCTGTCAACTTCAACAGGTGGAGGTGGAGGTTGAGTGCAGTTAGGGATAACATTTGGAGTTGCAGGTTCTAACTGGGAGAGATGGAAGACAGGGTGTACAGACTTCATAGAATCAGGTAGTTGGATAGTGAAGGACAATGGTCCAACATGGGCAATGACAGGGTATGGACCAAGGTTCTTTTCTGAGAGTTTCTTTGAAGGTCTAGTGGACCTGAAATACTTGGCTTTGACATATACTAAATCTCCAATCTGAAAGTCTGGAGCTGGGGCTCATTTGGCATCAGCTGGACCTTGATATCTCTTTTGCACCTCTGCCATTTCTTCTTGGAGGTATGTGTGCAGAGACTCTAAGTCCACTGCATAATCTCTTGCCTGGGAAGACATCAGATCTCATTCTGGATGAACAGTGATATTCGGGTGATACCCCTTATTGGCAAAGAATGGCAAAACTCCAGTAGTGGCACTCAGAGCATTGTTGTAAGCAAACTCCACAAGTGGCAGTAACTCAGACCAATTGTCCTGTTGATAGTTACAATAGACCCATAGGTACTGTTCCAGGGTTTGGTTAGTCCATTCAGTTTGGCCATTGCCTTCAGGGGTGGTATCCAGAAGTGAAGTGGAGCTTCATATTGAGAGCCTTTCCCAGTGATTGGAAGAAATGGGAAACAAACTCCATACCTCAGTTGGAGGTTACATGAGATGGGACTCCATGTTTGGAAAACACATGGAGTAGGAAAAGTTGGGTGAGTTGTGGAGATGTGATGGTGTCATCAGTGGGGATGAAGATTGCTTGTTTCAAGAGATGGTCTATGACAACCAATATGGCAGTGTGAGACCCAGAGTTTGGGAGTTGCTCAATAAAGTCCATGGAAATAGAGTTCCAGGGTCTCTCCAGGATCAGTAACTGCTTCAACATGCCATACAGTTTGTGTCTTGGAGTTTTGGCATGTGCACAGGCAGTGCAGGACTTGACATAGTCTTTGATGAAGGTTCAGACACTTGGCCATGTATATTTGTGACAGATGAGCTTGAGTGTATGATTTTGTCTGAAGTGGCCTGCAAGGGGATGATCGTGTTTATAACAGAGTATGCAGAGGTGAAGGTTGTTGACATCTGGTACATAGATATGACCATCTAGGCATAGTAGTCCAGTATCATCTAGTTTCCAATGGGGGTTTGATGAATCAAAGAGGTGGATTTGGCTGAGGGTGTCTGACAGTAAGGCAGACTTTATGTTAGCATGGAGTACTGGGGTTTCCAAGTAAGTAGCCCATAGGGAATTCAATAGCTGTTCATTAGTGAAAATGGGACAGAGATTCTGAGGGTTAGCTCAAGCATAGTCCCTATCCCCCTTCTTGGGGTAGACATCCCATCGTCTAGTCAGGGCATTGGGCTTTGCTCTGAGGTTACTGGGGCAGAAGCAGATAATCATATTGAATTGTGAAAGGTACTCAGACCAGTGTGCTTGACACCTGGTGAGAACTTTAGAAGTCAAGAAATACTCGAGATTCTTGTGGTCAGTAATGACATCTATAGGCTGTGCTGGGCCCTCAAGGTAATGACACCAAGTCCAGAAGGCTTCATATATTGCCAGCAGCTCCTTATCATGTGTATTGTAGTTCAACTCCAGAGCAGTCAAAGTCTGAGAATAAAAAGCCATGGGATGTATTTCATTGTCTGGGCATGTGATGGACAGGATACCTGCAATGGCATAGTCCAAGGCATTGGTCTTGACCATTATTGGAAGTCTGGGTTGAAAGTGGGTGAGAATTGGAGTGGATGAGAAGGCTTCCTTGAGTTGGTTAAAGGATTGGTGACAGTCCTTGGAGAAACTCCAGGGTGTGTTCTTTCTGGTAAGATGTGTCAAAGGTACCACAATATCAGAGTAATTGTATATGAATTGATGGTAGAAGTTGGTGAAGCTGAGGAAGGATTGGATATCTTTAACCTTACATGGCTCAGGCCAGTCACAGATGGCCTTGATCTTATCCTCAGACATTGTTAATCCATCAGGAGATAGGAAAAATCTGAGATATTCTATGGACTCAGAGTGGAACTCACATTTCTCTGGTTTGGCATACAAGTTGTGTTGCTGGAGTCTGCAAAGTACCTCATGAACATGTTTCTTGTGATTTTTGATACTATCAGAGTAAATTAGGATGTCATCTAGGTAGACAACAATGCAAACATCCAGAAGGTCCACAAAGACAGAGTTGATGAAGCATTGAAATGCTGCTGGGGCATTGGTAAGTCCAAATGGCATCACAAGCCATTCATAAGATCCATAATGAGTCTGGAAGCCTGTTTTCCACTCATCTCCATTGGCAATGTGCATGAGGTGATAGGCATGTCAGAGATCAATCTTAGTGTAGACCTTAGCTTGACTAGGTGAATCGAGTAAGTCCAAGATGAGAGGAAGCAGGTAGTGATCCTTCTTCATGATCTTGTTGAGACCCCTGAAGTCAACACACAGGCAAAGGGACCCATCCTTCTTTTTGATGAAAAGGACAGGGGCAGCATATGGAGAGGATGTCAGGCAGATAAAGCCAGTAGCAAGGTTTTTGTCGATAAAAGTCCAGAGAGCTGTAAGCTCAACTGGAGAGAGGGAATAGAGAGTTCCCAGTGGCAGAGTAGTTCCTTCCTCTAATTCAATTTTGAGGTCAAGCTCTTGGTGGGGCACAAGTGTGGAAGCTTTTGCTTTACTAAACACATCAGCAAAGTCATGATAGTCCAAGGGTACTAATGATAAGTCTGGTGTATCCTGCATGGTGGCAGCCCAGAGTTTGGCATTATCTTGGGGTTGAACCTGGAGGGAGAACTGGAGTGAGCCATCTAACCTACAAGTGCACAGAAAAGCTGCTGCATTGATCAGAGAGATGTTAGGTGCTTGAAGGCTGGGTGGAGAAGAGATGTCAACTGTGGAGGGCAAAGTGGAGTTTGGAGATCCATGGAGGGTATCTCCAGAGTCTCTCAGAGGTAGCTCCAAGGCAGAGGGTGACATCAGCACTGGCAAATGAGATGTAAGGTTCTGGAATTTAATACTGCCCAGTACCCAATCAATCAATGGATTGTAGTGGGTGAGCCAGTTATGTCCAAGAACAATCTTACACTCAGAATCCAACAGAGTTACATAGAAGGTCATATCAGTGACATCTCCAGAAGGGAAATGGACAGAAAGATTGGTGGCTTTATCAATGGAGGTCATTGTCACACTGTCAAACAAACAGAGGATGAGAGCCCAGATGGAGTATGTGGAAAGATGATGAACATTGGCAAAGACAGAATCTACAAAACAATGGGTCAAACCCAAGTCTATTAAAGCTGAAATTTCCAGAGTATTGTAGGAGTTGAGAGTCACAGCAGGCTTCAAAGAAATTGGATTTGAAAGAGCAGACATGTTGAGGCATCCTCCACAGGTGCACAGTTGGTATCAATGCAACTCCCAGGCTGTGCAGAGTTCTGAGAGCTGCCCTCTATTTTTTTACATCAGTGGAGGCAGTTGGTTTGAGTTCTGACTCAGTTGCCATGGCTGCATGGGCTTTGGCTGCATGGGAGGTGGATCTGGGGCACTCCTTGGCCTTATGTCCAGTGTTTCCACAGAACATACACAGGTTCTGTTTGAAACATCTCTTTCATTCAGCTGGAGTCAGCTTTCCATCTTTCCTGAGCTTGTTTGTGAGAGTGGAGGTTTGTCTGGAGTTCAACTGATTGTTAGGAGTTTTCAGAGCAGGGCTGGATGTGGCTGGGGTACTGGTAGTGGAGGACTGGGTTCCACTGCTGGACTTCTGCTTATCCCCTTTGTTACTGGGGTTAGACTTATTATTGGTATTAGTTCCAGAATTTCCTCCAGAGGACTTGGTCTGATGTGTGACCTTGTCCTTGCATTCCCAGTAGCATGCATCAATTTCCTGTGACAATGCATGCAAGCTGTTTAGGGTGTTTGGTTTTCTGACTCTACTAATCTCATCTTTGATATGGTCCAGAAGTCCAGAGTAGAACAGGTGATGGAGAGTGGAGAGTGCCATCTCCATAGCCTTGGACTTGAGAGGCCAAATGGTTGAAGTCAACCACATAGCAATTGACATGATGGTTCTCCTTCATATGAAGGTGATCCAGTTGGTGTTTGGTGTTGGCAACAGGGTTGTGTGGTCTGAAGGTGGTTTGGAGTTCTGCTACAAAATCCAGCCAGCTGTCCATCCACAAAGGACAGTCTGCTGGATCTCCAGTGTTAAGCAGATCTGGTTCAAACCACTCAAGGGCCATGCCCTTAAGGTAGGATTGGGTGAATGTGACCTTATTCCTATCTTGGCAAAATGCCTTGGGGCAATCCTGGAAACATAACTCACACTGGACCAAGAAGGTCTGGAGTTTCCAGGGATCAGTCCCATCAAAGGTATCTGGTTCATGGACTTTAGCCCTGGAGGAAGAAGGTTCTCCTGAGCTATGGGTGGAGCATGAAAGATGGTCAACTGCAGTGGCTAAATTGTGTAAAACTGCCAGTTGTGGCTCCAGTTCATCTGGAGCATCTACAAACAGGTTGTCATCTTCATCTTCATTGCCTTCATCATCATCCAGATTGTCATCTCCAGGATTGTTGCCTCCTGGGCCATTGCCACCAGGTCAATATCCACCAGGGAAGTCCAGAGTACAATGAGGTACTGATGCAGATTGTCTGTCAGATGGACCAGCTCTTTGGGGTGGTGTAGGGGTTGGCTCCCCTCTAGCAGAGAAACTACAAAACTGGCTGACAGATGGCAGAGCATGCCTTTTACTAGCCAATGCAATCTGAGCATTTGACTGGTGGATATTGGCAATAGCTGCTTGCTCTGTGGCTTCTGCTGCCATTGAGTGAGCACAAAGTTGAGTTGTCATGGTCATGGGGAAGTGGATTGGTGAACTCATGCAAACATGAGTTTGAATATACTGTTAAGACTGTTTCTCTAATTCTGGAGGTTGTATACAAGGTCCAGATAGAAATCTGGGGGTCAGAGTGGAATGGAGGTTGAGGGAAGGTATACCACTTGGTATACACAATGCTTGCTTGAGTTCTGAGGTTGGAGAATGGAGGGAGGCTTAGAGTATCTGATTTGATATTTGAACTGAGGTGCTATGATGTATGTACAAGGGGTTTTATACTACAGAGAATGTCCTGAGGCAATGTCTGGGTAACAAAACTCTGGAGGGCAGTGCAGAACATTGACAATGTTCCTACAGGCTGTACTGGAGTATTGGACAATCCAAAAGTCTGAAGGTTAGACTACAAGTACCAGAACAGTTAGGCATATTGTGGCAGAAAGGAACTATCCTAAATTTGGAATGGAACAGAGTAATGGATCAAAACTATAAACAGAAATGGAATGGAGTTTCACAACAGGCTCCTGAGAGTCTGGACTGAGCCAGAAGCACTTGGACTTAGGCCTGGGGAGTGCACACATGTCATGGATGTGACAATGGCTAACTCCCAGGTATGGCCAAAGCAACCCCCCTGGGTATGTGAACAACATATCCCAATCTGGACAAATGTTTCCCATGGAATACATTGATTATTTTGCTTTGCAAATGGTCACTTCTGAGTGTCCCAAGCAACCCCTGGGTATTTGAAAAACATATCCCAATCTGGACAGTTTCCCACAGAATATATTCATTACTTTGCTGTGTGAATTGCTTATGTTCAATTGCAGGCTTGACCAACTCCTTGGTGTTTGAGAAAAAAAACATACCCAAATTGGGATAGATTCACACAGAGTATATTCTCAGAAATTCCTCACTAGGTCCCTCAGTATGTTACCATGTGACTAGATAATTAGGTGTATGTCAAAGTCCCACCAAAAATGGTTGCAGGACTACTATAACATCATGATAGCAGTTCATCGATTTTTAATACAAGAGGCTGCCCTTCATGTAGTCTGCCACCCCTGCTGCCTAAGCCTTTCTACCACTGTTTATACTGCAAGCATTTCACAATTTTTCTTGCCAAAATATGTTGAAAAAATGGAAAGAAAAGATACTCTTTTATTTGGGCTGTGTTCACATAAAAAATGCAAATATAATATTTTGTTTTCTTTGTCTTTTCTGTGCAAAAAAATGAATTGATGGTAGTGCTGATTAGCTTCTATGATAATGGGTATTACCATCAATCAATGTTTTGTGGAAAGTCATGCAAAAAAAAGAAAATATTATTTTTGCCTTTTCTCTTTGTAAACAGCTGTCAAAAAAGAGTATCACTTTCTTCAATTTTTTCAGCATGTTTTCTGAAGAAAAATTGTGAAATGCTTGCAGTGTTATACATCCACCAGTACCAGAAAAAAATGAGGCTTGTACAATTCTGATTTTTTCCTGCTGAAATCAACTGATAGTATCTCTACTAGTAATAATACAGACACTGCACTTGTCATGGCACCCAATGGACCCCCTGTGACTCAGTCCAAGGCTGCTCATGATGACCCTAATGCATATGTCAAGAAACTGAAGCACCATTGGGTGAAAGGTCCATGTCTGGAATTTTTGACCAGTCACATTGCTGGTTTTCATTCTGCAACTATGGAAGGCCCCTCTCATGCCCAAGAGTACCTCAACTCAGTTGTTAATGAATACTTCTCCAACTTTCCATGGAGGCTCAAGATGTCTGAAAACCCCACTGCTTCAGCCTGCAAACAGTCCACAATGGAGCAGCTTTCCAAGGTGGAAATGGAACAGAAACAACACAAGGTTGCTTCTATGCATAAGGTAATGGATGGTGCCCTGGTGGCTCTATTCACTGACATTCACTTTCTTCTCTTTTTTGTTTAGGCTATTGGATCATGGTTTGAATACCACATCAGAGTCAATCAGAGGATTGGGGGGAATGTCTTGAATGCAGAGAATGTCATGTGGACCTGCCTTCTGTTGCAGTTATCTGGCATTAAGAAGAAGAAGCCAAAGGCTCTCAAGGCCCATCAGTGGTGGTCCAAGGATCATTTTGACACTGCTGTCCAGTCTGACTTTGAGGCCAGATGTGATGCACAGGTATCAAGGGGATGGCAACAATATCCTTTCATGATCAAGTTACTCATGAACATTTCCTGGTGACTGATGTCCAAATGCAATCTCACTACACTCAACTCACCAAGGATGAGGCTAAAACTGCCATTGAACAATGGACCAGTGCCCTCAGTAACCCACCTTCTACAGACCCTGCATCATGACAAATGTAAGTTATCAATTTCCCATCTCCCTACCCCCACTCAACATCCCATTGCAGTGCAATTGATACATTACCATCATTTGTGGGTCCACTCCTCAGTGGAATGCATGCAATCCTTGGCATGCATGTCACCCTTATTGTTGGTGGGCCAGAACCTTGAAAAGATGGAAATATCACTGTTTTGTCATAAGTCACTTTTCTACTGTCATTGTGGCTTTACTGAGCCTGTACAGAATGCACAAAGGAGGTGACAAATCTCAGTACCTTGCAATTGGCAGGCTTATGACAAAGCAAAGTATTGACTTGTTACATGGTCTTTCCAGGAGTATCTGGATACCTGCTACAGTAAGTTCTGCACATGTCTCACAACCCAATTTCAATTCTATTGACCATTGCATTTTCCAGCACAAGAGGAATGCAATGCAAGCAAACTCCCCATGGAGATAGATGAGCAGACTCCCTTGCTTCCCAATAGCCTCACCAGCTCTGAAGCTGCTGAAGTTGAGGGTGTTCTCAAGAAGGCAATGATGCCAACACCAATTGCCAAGTGCAAATCTAAATGGCAAAGGCAAGCATGTGAATCTGTGGACTCTCCTGGAGATTCCACAGCATCATCTGGTAATGAGGACAGCAGTGACACTGATAGTGGTGGAGACAGTGACAACAACATCAACCACAATGACTGCAGCATATGCCCATGATGTTCCCCTTTACTGTTTTCTGCTAAAAAGGTAGATTATGTTTTCTTTGGCCCAAATTCCAGGCATGCAGTTCCATGATCCACCTGTCAGGCTTCATGCAACTTTCCTAACAGAGTTGGCAGTGGCATTCCAGCAGCACCTGGCCAAGGCCACCAAACAGAATCACCTGACAGTGGGCAAGAATGTCAACCCCCTTCATGCCCTGACAAGTGCAAACAGGAATGCCAACCCACACCACCTAGCCAACCTGAATGCTATGGCCCTTGTGATAAAGAGCATCTGTCTACACCACACAAGCACACTGACCAGCCAACTGACATGCAAGTTGACTGCAAGGCTGACCCTGATGAACATAGGCCAAGTCCAAGGACACCTCAGTGTTCTTCTGCAGGGTCAGACTCTGCCACTGATGGAGAGATAGAAGCTGAGCCATTTTCAATTTTACCCTTAGGTGAGCATGCTGAGCCACCCAGTTTCACTGACTTTAGTAACTCCCTCCTCCAGACTCCTGCCCCAAATGGCTCTATATGGCATTCAGCTATGTTTGATCACCTGATCTCCATGGACAATATCATAATCTTCTCAAAGTTTACTTCTGTCTTGAAGAATCTTCTAACTTCATAAATGGGAAAGGACCAGTGCATACCTTTAGTGGCAAGCATCACCCAGAAGCAATACATTGGTGGATCTCATGCACATGTACTGGATGTCCCCCAATCCAAGATGTCAATAAATTTGCCAATGCATTCTGGACCTGGTGGCACAAGTTGCAACCCACCTGGAGGAATGTATTAATGCCTGAGACTGCCAAGTCTGTTCCTGCCCTGTGTACAGTGGCCAGTGAGTGGAAGGAGTTGGACAAGCCTGGCTTGAACAGTTTCCTCAGTGTTATTGCCACTCTAAAGTGGTGGGGAGCAAAAATCAAAGTTGGAGATGTGCAATTTGCTTTATGGAACATGGCTGTCAGCGATGTTTCTTGGGTAATGGAACAACTCATTGAATCTCATTCCATCAATGATGCTGGCAGTCCCAAGTAAGTATCCATTTCACCCAACAATGCATGATCTAACCCTCCTTTCAAAGGGTTGGGGTGAAGTGACCACTATTGGCTATCACCAAAATGAGCACTTGCAGCCACAAAAGAACTTGGCAGTCTGTTGCATGATACTGGGGAATGTTGAGTATGCTAGATGGACAACATATATGATATTTTGAATGAGGCTACCACAATGTACCTACAGTGAGGAACAAAACTGTTGCAATGTTTGCAACAATTTGATTGTGTGGGGTATAGCTAGGAAATGGGTGTGGCTGTGCAAATATTGTAGGGGAGACATTTGTAGCCCTTGGTCCTGGCTTTCCATTGATGGTCTTCATGAGTTCAGGAGTGCAGTGGCTGTGACTTTATGGGCCAATTACTGAGGCCTATGCATTGCAACAGTTTTGCACCTTTTGTTGCAGTGGATGCAATCTACAGCATACAACATGTAGTTTGGACAGTAAGACCTCCTAGTGCTTACATAATATATCACATGATCAATTTAATGTTTTGTCAGCATGCAAACAATGCCAAACATTGAATAATGTGTCATTTTTCCCTGTTCTGCATTGCAACTCAAGAAATCATTTGTCTGGCTTATCAGGATTAGTCTCTCAGGCAAATATTGGCAAATTCAGGCATTTACCACACCACCATGAGTAGGGTGTGGGCCCAGTACCATCAATCCCTTAAAAAAGCTGCTACAAGTCATCTTAGCACTGATTCATCTACCAATGACTAAGGAGTCCTGACACTAATCAGTACTGAAAAAGCTGAAAATGCCATGGAGGTCAGCCTGACACTTCATGACATGAAGAATAAACCAATTCCCTCCCATCCAATGTATTTTTGCCAAAGGAAAGCTGGTGTCAAGGTTGGAGGGAGGCATGGCTGCCCTTTGAACTGGGGGTGTCAAGGAGGGTCAGCCAGACTATGCCCTGTGCTGGACTGGGGATGACTAGGAAGAAATTATTTGGTCATAAGTGACCAATGGCAACATTCATGGACAGACAGAAAGGGGAAAATCTGCATCCTGGCAGCCTAGTAGGCTTCCTCACCATGACCCCTAGGATGTACATACAGAAGGGTTTTGCTTCACCCTCACCTTGATGTCAGCTTCCTTTTGGCAAAAATACATTGGATGGGAGGGAATTGGTTTATTCTTCATGTCATGAAGTGTCAGGCTGACCTCCATGGCATTTTCAGCTTTTTCAGTACTGATTAGTGTCAGGACTCCTTAGTCATTGGTAGATGAATCAGTGCTAAGATGACTTGTAGCAGCTTTTTTAAGGGATTGATGGTACTGGGCCCACACCCTACTCATGGTGGTGTGGTAAATGCCTGAATTTGCCAATATTTGCCTGAGAGACTAATCCTGATAAGCCAGACAAATGATTTCTTGAGTTGCAATGCAGAACAGGGAAAAATGACACATTATTCAATGTTTGGCATTGTTTGCATGCTGACAAAACATTAAATTGATCATGTGATATATTATGTAAGCACTAGGAGGTCTTACTGTCCAAACTACATGTTGTATGCTGTAGATTGCATCCACCGCAACAAAAGGTGCAAAACTGTTGCAATGCATAGGCCTCAGTAATTGGCCCATAAAGTCACAGCCACTGCACTCCTGAACTCATGAAGACCATCAATGGAAAGCCAGGACCAAGGGCTACAAATGTCTCCCCTACAATATTTGCACAGCCACACCCATTTCCTAGCTATACCCCACACAATCAAATTGTTGCAAACATTGCAACAGTTTTGTTCCTCACTGTACCTCTGGTACTTTTGATATGCAAGTTCTCCCAGAAAATGCACTTCAGCCAACATTGATGTTCCCTGGATTGCCAAGCACAAAATATCCTCCAGCAGAATGATTAGATCCTGGATGCCACTGCACACTTGTTCAGTCACATGCCATTCAGGACAGACACCACACATCTCATACATATATAGCCACTTGGCCTCTCAGCTCCTTGCTGTGAATTTTCTGGACTGTGGTGATAGCAGTCTCTATGATTTGAAGGTCACCTTCAGATGCTTTTGTCAAAAATTCATCATCTGAATCATTGGGCATGGAGTTGATGTATTCCTCAAGAATTTGCTTGACAAATACCTGTGGAGCTGGTGCATATGCAAGCAGCTCATCCTTGGCTTCCTTGACTACAGCCAGGCCATTGCTTAATGTGAGAATAATCCTGTATTGGCACCCATGTGAACAGGAAAACATCACCTTCAACAATCAAACTTACAGATCATTGTCATCAACACTGGAGCTGGTGTCAGCAGATGCTGTCCTGGAACCTACAGTACATCTTGCATTGATCCTCTCTCTATGCCTGGGCACCAATCTGTCAGCCAAAATAGAACAACATTGTGGACTTGGCAGTCCTCACCTCACATAGTATTGCTGGTGACTTTCTCGAGTGGCTTCCAGCCTGGCATCCTCAGTTTGGTGAATATGAGGGCATGCCATGGAAATTTTAGTATGCAGAGGAGGGGGGATGAAGAAAAAATTGAACTGGGTTCTCACTCACATTTGGTGACCTAATCTCTGATAGCTATCCAATACCTACTTTCAGTAAGGAAGCAGCCAACTTTGCAGAGTATGCTGATTACAATTGCCAGCTTCGTATTAGTGCAGCCCACCCCATTGTCATCTGAAATCACAGATATATTGAAGCTGCATTTATTATGATGGACTTGAAGATGTCATGGATCAATGGGAGGTTGGTGAGAGGAGCATACAATATTTTGTAGTTGCAGCTTGAGAATGTAGGGAGAATCTAATCAAAATGTTGAATGGTCACTTGTGCCAACCATAAGATAGCTCTCTCTCTCAAATCACATATTTTAACTACACAACAGCAATCTGATTAAAAGTATTGGACCATCACATGCATCATTAGATAACTATAAAACCACATGTTTCAATTACATGACAACACTGCATATGAGCCATATCCAAAAGGAATGCCAAATATTTCTTGGTACAGTGACTCTTGAGTGCTGGTGGAACTAACTGTGATAAGGGTTGGCACTCAAACTGCAGCTAGGGAATATCTCAACATGTCCAAAATGTTCAATCTGCTGTAGGTCAGAAGTTTGTGGATGTGAGATAAGGATGCTGGGCTGGCACAAGTGGTCCATTCATAGTGTGTAGGATTGAAACTTAGTGTAGCTACTTGTTTATGTGGGCTAGCTCATTCAAATTTGTAGGAGAAAAACTGCCTACATACTTCATCTCTTGTTTTGAATGACCTCACCTCATAGGAAACCACTTGCAGTACTATGTGGGATTCCTAGTGTCTTTGGTTCCATATTTCCATTTAGATACCAAGGCAGCTGGGATCATGAAACATCCCATGTCCATGCATGCTCTGCATGCCAAACCTCATGGTCAGGTGAACATCTCATTATCAAGGTACATTTACTGATCAATCATTCATATGCACTAACATCCTTCTACAGAAGATTGGTTACTCTTTGGGGAGTCCAACTTTGTGAGGTGCCCTGCAGATGGGGGTATAAAGGTGTGGACAATGCAAGGAACATTTGGACACCACCCATGGTTGAATATCATTACTGGGCTGTTATTGGAAGTGCTGACAGTGCAAGCATGTATAGTTTGGATGATTGGTGAGTCTCTCATCCTTCAGCAAGTAGATCTCAGACTGATACTCTAGTGCTAGTCCATATATCCCATGTGGCTGCAGGATGCTGACATTGCCCATCACAATCCAATGCACCTCAGAGAATGAAGCCAGGTGGGTGGCAGGAACCCTTCAAGGCATTGTGGACTTGATCCTGCATGGTGCAAGCCCCACTTGACTGCTTGCAGCATGTGATACCCCAACTGTATGAATGTTGCTTGAAGATGCAGCAGGCTTTTATGTGGTCATTGTTGGCTCGCCACCTGGTATTCATCACACTGAGTAAGACTTTACATCTGTCACCTATGTTTTGTATCTGAACATCATCCAGGAAGAGTGCAGAGTGTGCAGAGAAATTGTCCAAATACCCTAATTGCAGGCCCATGCCCTCATTCTGGATAGCTTTGGCTTTCATGATTGTTAAAGGCATTCCAGAATGCATGCCACCTGTGGTTAAATCTGATGAGATCATAGTAAATGCTTCAGAGAGCACTCTTGACTTGTTAGCTGAACACTTCACCAAATCACTAATGGTTTCTCCTCATCATCCCCAATCAGCTTCCATGTCTATGTCTGCATTGTCTTCTGTTCCTCCCTCAACATCCAGCTCTTCTGCTAGGCTGGGCATGACACCAAGTGAAATAGAGCCTTCTCCTATCATTTATAGTCATGTTTGCAACCTATGCAGCATACTTCCCAGCCATTACTATCTGCCATCTACTGTGGATGTACAAGATTTGGCTTGCCCATTAGGTCATCTGGCCACCCACTATCTCTCATCACATGGGTACAGAGAGGAGGATGTCAGGTTTATTGTTGAGGCTCAAGGATGTATATGTAGTACCAAACAGCTTGTCACACTGCTAGCAAGGAGGGGTATGGCTGTAAGTGAAGCCAGATTTTTGCTGTTACTGATAGAGCCACATGAGGAGTAGATTAAATCATGTACTCTGGTGTTTTGATTGGCTCTGCATTTGACAACATCTTGATAATTAATATTCATCAACTGATGGCATGATGCTGGTGCATTGTGCAGGAAGTACTGGAACCTTATTTGCAGAATCCTCCCTTCCAGATCTGTCTCTGTAGCATCTGATAACTCAACAATCACAACATGCATAATCACATAATTCACTGCTGCCCCATGATGGTCTGGTGTTCCATACCATGGCAGTGGCCTGGTCATGAAGGTATTCTCATCTGGTAAGGTTTTATGCTAGGCATTGGACTTGGCTTAAGGACACAAAATAGGCAGTCCACCTACCTACTGAGTGAATCTTCATGGAAAGAATCTATGATAACAATCCAAGCTTCTCTCTTGGATCATTATCATTCATGGATGGAGGTAGTGGGCAATTGCTACACAAGGTGAGCATGACAATTTTCCTGATCCCTGCATCCAAGACTGAGCCCATGGCAACCTCCAGGGAAAAAAAGAGAACATACCATATGTACAGTGAAAGCTCTGATGCAAGCAGGCAGGCTTTCTCTTGCACAATTCACTTTTCTACTGACAAGTGTCAGCATGTCACTATGCATGACCCACCTATCCAACTTCAAATGGCACCAAATGGACCCATGGATAGTTATATGGAAACTGCCTTAGACCTTGACATGGACCAGGAAGATGAGGATAACAGTTGGGTTAGAGATGCCTGTACTGTGATATGCTTCAGACATCTGAAGTGAAATCAAAACTCAGTAAGAGTATTTTTATTTCACCTGATATGACTTTGGCCAACCTAGCATGGGCAGGATGATCCATTCAAGGAGTGGGCAGGACTCAGTGGTGAAGGGCATGGTTATCAAGAAGAGTATCTCTTTGAGGAACTCAGACTTGAGAGCCATGGTGAAGGTACCAGATGGTGCATTTGCACCAAGGCTAGCAATGAGGCACCATCCAAACAACTCTTTTGTTGTGAAGACTGTTATGGGATGGAATTACTGTGTGAGGCCTGCTGCTTAACCATTCATAAACATCTGCCATTGCACAAAATTCAGGTGAGTTCCTCCTGCAGTTTATATGTACACTCCCAATAATCCATTTACAGAAGTGGAATGGAATGTTTTTTGACCAAGTGACCTTAAAACAGCTTGGCCTTGTGATCCAGGTCAGTCACAAAGATATGCTCTGCTACTGTCCAGAGCATGGTCATACAGATTTCATCATCATCAATGTCAATGGCATTCATCCAGTAAACATAAACTTCTGTGGCTGTGAGCAACATGTTTCCCATCATCAACAGCTCCTGTGATGTGGTTGGTATCCTTCAACCATCTGTAATCCCAGGACAGCTTGCACCAGAACAGTCTTGGATCACTTTCTACATCTTACATGGTCAAGTAAAGTTTTGGCATATGAATATTCTTGCACACTGGAGCATCTCACAGATAGCACAGGTACTAATGTTCCAAAGGTGTGTCATATGATTCCCCACTTTAGTCCTCCTTAATCTGCTTCTCAGAGTTGGTATCATCCCTTTTTGTGCATGATTCATCAGTTCTGCCACATGAAACTCTTGAAAAGAGCAGGGAGAGCAAGTGAGCAGGATGGGATTAGTACTACAAAACCTGGTGTGCTTGCCATGATCTGTCCTGCTTACCCACAACAAGGCATGAACTTTCCTGACAATTGGAGAAATGCAGAGCCCTCTAAAAAGTTTGTTTGGCACATTGAATACTATGCACATGCTAACTGAGTGCCTCAGGTTTCTTTATACACTCATCATTGCAATAGATGCCAACTTTCAGCTCAAGAACCATGCATGTTCAGCTGGTGACAAGGATCCAGGTCTGCATACCAGGTTGGCCTACTTTGTTGCCAATGGCCCTTACAGCAAACATGTACTTCAGTTTGCTACACAGGAAGATGTATATTTTCATACCATTTGTAACCAATCTCCTGACCATTACTGTTGTTTTTAGATCAGTACATGTAGTGGTTTCAAGTTTATGGCTCATGTGGAAACTAAGTTTGCAACTGGCCTTTGTGTGACAGGTGTGGGACTATGCCTTTGCACTTGACATGAGTTTGTACACCCTTGTGGTGTGGGTGATTTACAGAAGGGTGAGCAGTAAGTACATGTTTGCATTCTTTTAGGTTGCATACACTCATGTATCCCCAGTTACTGTAACATGGACTATATATTTTTTTCTGCTATCTTCCCCTTGCTGTTTCTTTCTGTGATCATTTCCTATGACATTGCCTGTCAATGGAAACTCAACCTTGCCTGCAGGATAGGCCAGCTTCCTGATCATCTGCATGTCCCCCTTGCTGTTGTTGCATCATTGTTTATGTTCAGTATCCCCAAGTTCCATGCCCCTGCACATGCTGCTTCATGTGCAATACCCCATTCACTCAATCTCATGCCTGGGGCCAGGTGCACTGACAGTGAAGTGGTCAAGCATAACTGGTCAGAGATCAACCATGTCACAAATAGCACAAAAGAAATGGGACATGGTGCTTGGCATGACACTATTGATGACCACTTTGGTCATCACAATTTCAGAAAGCTTGTTGGTCTTGGTAAGTGCAAATGTCATCATCTAGTATATCATACTAACACTGAAGCAGGTCGCCTACTTTGTGATTGGCTTAGAACTGCTGTTATGCAGCACTCTCGTCATTGTGCTGCTCTGGAGGAGTTTAATTTAGCTATTGATTTTTCACAGAGGGAGACCTGGATGACAATGCTCACTGCATGGGAGGCTGACAAATCTCAACTGAATCCATATATTGCCACTCAACCTTGTACATTTCCCCTGTCCTTGTGTTAATTTGTAATGGTTCATTGGATGTCATTGCAGTTCCAACTGAGGCCAAGGTTTGTTCCCAGTTGGCTGCTGATGATAAGTCTGTGGCTGCTTGTGGTGAACTCAGTAGCCATAAAATGCCCCCAAGCAGCTTTATTGCTCTTGTATTAGCAATAGAAGAAACTCAGTGCATGTCATTCTTTGGGCCTAGATGGATGAGCCTAGATTCAATTAAAATGCTAGGAGAAGTCTGAAGTCAGATGTGTTGAATGAATCATGGCTTATGGTCACTGAAGACACAAGTTTGCAATGACATCATTCTGTGCTCCTCTGTCAAATCTGATAGTTTTGTGAAGTTCAAATAGTTTACATGACAAGCATCAAGGTCATCATTCAAAGGTCCCAGCATCCTGGAACTGAAGCTGAAGATATCTGCTTGTTCATGCTGTCAGAGTTATGTTCAACTGAGCAGAGATCTACCTGCCCCAGTGTCCTTTGTGCCATTGAATTGCAGCTGAGAGAGGCACAGCGTCATGATGCCCTTGCCAAGCTCCAAAACTATCTACATACACATGCTCATTTCATTAAATATCAAAACTCAAACATCTGGGGGCAAAGGGCAAATACCCATGTGAAGACACTCATAGATAATTTGTCCTCAAAGATCAACAAGGTCATACAGAGGTATTGAGTAGCTTGTGCTGCACTTCTCACACTCTGTGGTATGGGTCCCTGGGAACAAGAACTGCAGCCACTGTGATCAGAGGATATATGCAGCCCTACTGCATCAGCATCTGGTGACATTGACAGTCCAAGCACCATCAGTGATTCCAGCAGGCATAAAGTGTCCAAGAGCCAGTGCAAGGCTTTGAGATGTGGCTTAGGGGAAGGATATAGAACAACACCTTGGATTTGGGCATGTGGGATGGTCACCACTGGCAAAGAGGGGTTGATTGATGGTACATTAACATTTATTTCTGTACATGGCATTGCTAAGGTTGGAGTGATATCAAGCACTACATGTAGAGTGGGCAAAAGCCCATGCCTGTGCAGTGTGCTGGTCTGAGGAGGTCAAACTTTTGCAAGAAGAAATGCAGCACACAAACCAATTCCTCCAGTACAGGGCTGAGTGGTGGGAGCAGCATAGGGAATTCCCCAATGATGTCCTGGTAGATAGCTTCATAAGAGAGGGGATCTCTGCATATGCTGACCAACAGGCCACTCTCCAACACAAGCTTTCCAATCATTTTAGCACCCTGTGGCATCAAGCAGGCCATATTCAGCCTGAGGGCACCAATGATGATGGCAATGGCCCTACATATTTTCCCAGCATTGATGACAACACATATGAACATGCCAGTGAAGTGGGGGATGACAGTGCCAGGGACAAGGAATAGCTGTTCTTACTTACCTGCCTATTTAGTCCATATACCCATAGGTGATTGATTGTCATACTATTTTGGGTTTTCTGAGTGCAACCCCCCATCAATTAAGGATTGATGTATTTGATTTTGTAATTAGGGTTTGATTTGTTGGATTTTGTAATATGCACCTATTTAGGTGTTGGAAAACCCCTATCAGGTGGCTGTGACTCCTATCATAGGGTTTAATTGTTTGTTGAAATATTGTGGATATATTTCAGTCAGTCAGGCTGACTAAGCATTAGGGGAGTGGTGGTTACCAGGGGTTTGGTCAAAAGTGTGAATTGGTGGCTCATAGCTTGAAGTGGTAGTTGCCAGGATTCATGTAAATGCTTAAATGGCAAGTGCCATGTTGTTTGGTCAAAATCTACAGACTCTGGTGCCATCTGAATGTTGTCCTCTCATCCTTTGAGGTCTTGTCAATGAAACCAATCTCTTCCATGCCATACTGAGACATCCACCTAACAAACTCAGCATGTTGATCCTCATCCCATTCTTCAGCTATCTTCCTCAGCTTCTTGAGTGAAATTCCAGACCAAACAAGTTCCTGGTGGATGGTAGTGTAGTGAGTAGCAATAAATCTGTTGGTGTCCAGTAGAGAGAGGAGTTCATCAAGGAACCAGCTAGGGTGGTGATTGACAAGCTGGATGAGGTAGTTCACATCATTGAAGTGTAGAATATGAGGGCATCCATGAAGGCCACAAGTTTGCTTGACAACATCACCAGTAGCTCACCAAAGCTTCAGAGTATGCCAAAATGTACTTGGAGAGAAGCTGATGCAGTTCAGTATGTTATCAAGAGAGAGTAGGTTGCATTTGTATATGTAGATGCATCACTGCAACTTTGACATCAGGCAAGATTTTGCAATACATGATAGTTGAGGTACATGTCATAGGACATTTCATTTTATTTCCTAACTAGTCTACGTCACGTGCGCTACTGTCAACCTTTTTGCAAACCACTGTAATGTAAGTTACATGTCTGGTATCATATGTGCATTGCATATTTCGTTCCACCACTTTACCGTATCATTATCTAGTTTAACCAGTCTTTCATCCTCAATACGTAAGTACTCACTTGGATGACTTGTTAACAACTTCTCATCAAAATCACGTAGTAATCGTATGTTTGCTTTTCCTCTCGGAGAACGTGATAAAGATACATAGATATTGAACGGCGTGAGCGTTCCCGTGGGTGGTGATGTTATGTCAATTATCGCATGCCCAATAGTTTGTCCTTGAGAGCGATAATCTGTAAAAGCATATGCAGACGTGAGTGGCGATTGTACCCTTGTAACGGTTTTCTTCACGTTCCCATCTATGATCGTATATGTTCGTTCCAAAGGAATGATTGGGATTACATTCTCCTCTAAATCTTCCAGTTGCGGGATTTTGGTACTGTTCATTTTGACTAGAACATATGCAGGTGGTTTGTCCAGATCAACGACATGTTGCGACATAGAAAAATCTAGTCCTTTTAAACGCGTTCGAGTAAGTGCTTCCTCGGGAAAAGAAAAAAACGCACCTAAACCTCTTCCCAAACTTGTACCACTATACATGTACTTCTATTCACTCGGAATCTCTACAACCCATGTAACCAGTTCCTTGAAATTTCCATTCCAACATAATACACATAAATATCTTTGTAAACAAGGTTCCTGCCGACGAAGTTCGGCCACATATCTAGTTAGTTATACAAAGGCTATATCGAAAATTCGCAAGTCATGTTGGCATGTCCGTCAAACTTGCCAAATTCGGTCATGCCGAAGCGCGATTGTCCGGCTTGAGTCCCTACTGGACAGCAAAACATGTTGAGTGCCGCTGCAGCCCGCAAAGCCTCTGTAAGACAAGCAGATGAGCAGTACGCCCGGTCGCTGCCCCATCCGACCTCTGTACAGGCATCCAGAGAGTGGAGCCCTTCACGTCCTGTCGAACTCGAAGAACCTGAAGTACCCAGACCTGCCGAGCCAACCGTAATATCCAATTTTTCGCCTATTCTCGGCCAGAACACTTTCCCTCTCAGTCGAGATGATTTATCTGCGATGGGGTTCCAAGGCGACAACGGGCTAGTCTTGGTTCTAAATGCCAGCGAATCCGTGGCGCTTCTCGGTGTCTACCTCCTCACTGTATTGCAAGGTTGTGCAAACCTATGCGGCGTCACACTCGGTCCTTCATCGACGCAACACCGAGTATTCGCACCCAGGTCGTCGCCCATACCGGTGATCTCCTGGGCTCCTACGGAAAGACCCTCAAAGCGACCACTGCCGTCCATTGTCCACGCAAACCCAGACGCAATGGTCGTGCTGATTCAGTACGCGAATACGGGTGTGGAGGGTTTGAGTCGCGTATTCAGAGTTTTCAAGAATGTCTTCAAACCACCGCGAGATGCTCCCGCAAGAGACATCGGAATCCCCGAAATACGTCTTGTATGTGATCGCCAACTCGTCCGGTCACACTGATCCCACTCGTCCGTCGTTCAAGATATCTCACAGCACGAAGGATGTACTACCCTTCACCCTTCCGCCCTCTTGGGAAACCGGTCTCGTATATGTGGATCCTGCGTCTAATAACGAGACAGACACTACCGTTATACCGGGCTGTTTGGTAAAGGGACCGAAGAAGTCTGGCAAAAGTACTTTCTCTCGTACTCTACTTAATCGACTCTTGAACCGGTGAGCCGCCACCTAAGCTCCGTGTTTTGGTTCTCATTCCGATTGCTGCTCACCAAAGTTACCGGCGCGTTGCATTCCTGGAGTGTGACGTCGGTCAATCTGAGTTTACTCCTGGTGGCATGGTTGCTCTCAGCATTGTAGAGAATCGTGTTTTCGGTAGTGTTGCTCCCTCTGCTGTCGTAGAATCTAACTCAGTATTCCACTCAGGACCTCCCTTTACTCACCCAAGTTTACCTTACAGGGCGCATTACATTGGATCCTCCACCCCCCGCGCAAACCCTTCTTATTATCTTTCTGCGATACAATCCCTTCTGGAGACATATAGACTCGAAATACATACCCCCGCGCTACCTGACACATCGACATCTAATGACGGCCGTATCGAGGATGTTATTCCTCTTGTAGTCAACACCATGGGCTGGACGAAGGGCCTGGGTGCCGACCTTAATGCACGGATTGAAGAATTAGTCGAACCGTCACACGTTTTCGAAATGGAAGGTTCGGAGGAATGGGGCTGGCCCACCCGATCGACCGAACTGGCTGAAGATACTTTTCCGCTCTGCGGCTGTGCCAAGAGTATCGTACGTATACGATTGGAAGCGATACAGGCAGAGGCGACGAATATGCATGTATTCTCAGCCGCCGATCATCGAAATATCAATATGTTATCCTACTTCCATGCAACTTTTCCACCGCTTACTGCAGAACATCAACCATCCACGTCGATTCCATTTGTTGCCCCATCTCCAGCGTCTCTGCGCCAGGTCACAGCTGAATCTTGGGACGTTACGCTTCCGCTGTGTGCGCGTTACCCATTCGAGGTTCGCTGCAAAAATGCATTCGACAGGATATATCTGGAGGGCCCTGGATATCAAGACGTCGTCCCGTCGGAATTACCCAGCGTTGTTAATTGTGCAGTGGTCGGCCTCATAGCGTGCGACGCGAGCGAAAAAGAGGCAGAGGTAGAGTCTATGGATCAAGATGTTTCCGCATTACCTTACTCCCCTGGACAACCCCTACCCCACCCATCAACAACGAATTGTCTTGGTCTCGCGCTCATACGTGGCGTTTTCTCTTCTACTGATCCATCCCTGACGCCATCACATTCACCGTTGACCCATCTTCATATCCTTACCCCACTTCCACCATCCATTTTGGGATACGCACGCGTACTGATCAAAGGTGAGCTTGAGCTACCAATATGGGGCATGCTCGACTTCAGAGAGGGTGAGGAGGGTGGCGTAGCAGGCGTAGAGAGAGAACAAGTGCCATACCTGCAGTGGGGAAAGGGCGAGGGATTGGGAAGCGAGAGAAGGCGAGTCAGAAGAAATTTGATGCGGAAAGCACAGATGTAATCGCAGGGCATCAACGCTTCCAAGGGCAGGTGATAATTTATCTCAAAAGTAGATGTATTGCATAGACTCGTGATGCTCACAAGAGATTTTTGGACTCGCAGAGAAATATTCGACCCGCCTGTCCGATGGTCACCAGGACGTCTTCGCGAGAACACGTCCATTTCCAGAGTGCGCTTATGCAGGGATGTGGAAAGCAATGTAAATTAACGATTCAAAATCGAAAATGAAAGTTCTGGCTACACTACTAGTAATAGCGTAAGGAGTGGGCTAACCAACGCGAAAGTCTCCAAACATGCCTAGGCAAGGTCATGGCAAAGAGGAGGATCATGAATACCGCAATGCAAAATGAACGGAAATCGCTCTGGTGAGGTATCAATGAAGGTGGAATGAGTCTTCTGAGGGTGAAAACTTGGCAATACTTAGGAAGTGACATGGGTTAACGCGGATACTTACCATTTCATCTTTTGCCATAGTGAACGGGACTTCCGACATCTCCGTAACCATTTCTCTACACTGAGCTGCTTTACGCTTGAAGCCAGCACCAGGAAACCATGCGGGAAGGTATTGGACTGACCATTCATCTTAATTGTCTGGAACCGTAGAAAAAGAATGGATACCCATGGAATGGGATGACCTTCAGCAGGCCAGCCCTGTCTACTGTCACTTCCTTACACAAAAGTTCAGCTAGGCTGCCGGCCATTGCGAGGACGAAATCAGACTTCCCCGCGACTCGCCGTCCATATATAAGCTCGACCAAGGTAGCACCAGTATACCTAGCCGATTATCATGGCACTTGGTCACCAGGTAGACAGGGGACTTACAAATCAAAATGGTCGAAGAAATCTGTACTATCGTGCAATACGTTTTTCAAGAGTTGACGAGCATGATTGAGATACAGGTCGTTGTACTTGCTGACAACATCATTCCGGAGACAGATGAAACAACTTTCTGTGTGCCCTCCACTCTTTCCCGTACTCCAAGATAAACATCATGTGATAGGCGCCATAACAGCCAAATCGATGTGAGACGTAGACGAAGGTCTGAAGATAGGCGATCGGTAATGATCTGAGTAGATTTCAGACCGCCCATCAGCTAAGAGTCGTGCAGTCTTTTTTGAGTTCACGACGACAATATCTTGTCCAAGGGTGCGAGTGTAAATGAGGTCGCCTCCAGGAGCACGTTATGTAACTTGGAACTTGAATGAGTTGGTCCACAAACTGTAAGTTTTTCCCCACTGAGTGTATGTAATCTGAGGCCTGTGAGGGTCGATATCGAGGGCATTCTCAATGAAGGAGAGCCCTTTGGGCCCAGGCGCCCTCACAGGATGCAAGTGCAGACGTGCCAGCATGTTTGAGATTTTCCTGGCCACTCTGGCCACTAGAACTCTCTGTCTGTTGACAACCCGGGAATTAGAACAATCTTGGGAGAGTTCCGAACTCAGAGGTATGAATGAGTCAATATTAGGGCACCCAGCCAGTCCACCACACGACGGTTACTCGAACACTATGACCAAGTCCATACTTTTCTGGTTAAGGTATGCATGCCAGAGTTCTTGGTATCTCGTTGGCCGTCTCTCCTCATCTCCGTCCGCACAAAAGGTCTTTCCAACAGGGGCTAGTCGCGAAATACGGAGGATCTCACGAAGGTCCTGTGGTGAGTGTTGTTTAATCTGTCGAGCGGCTTGGGTGAGAGTAGGGTGTGGCTGAATGACAAGGTTGTGTGTAGCGAACAAAGGTAGTAAAATAAACCTGCTTACACGATCCGGGAGTACTATCCTGTGCCATTTACAATATGTCTTCGGTGATATCGTGAAGGTCGCATCTGGCTCTTTGGAGTTTGCGTTCCTCCCCATTTCACGGTACACAGGGAGTAGACGGGGTGTATAATATTGCACTAACTGCACACTGACACACGAGCGTGTGTGTGTGGACCCTAATTCCACTTGTACCTGGACTTGTGTGCCGCCTGAATAGAGTCTTCGCCTATACCGCTCCGCAAGCTGCCAGTATCGAGCCTCTGCGTGGGGCGTATGGTACATCTCAGACTCTTGACATTTTGAATATCTGCTGCGCCATGGAGCAGGGTGCCGCACAGTGATCCGGATGCGCAGGCATGTCGTGTTGAGTGCACGCATGAACGCTTGAAACAGAGCAGCCATTCGACCTGGGGTAGGATCCAACCTTGTGAGCCTCTTCCACCACGACAGCGCTACACTGGTGGCAAAGGTTGGTGGGCTAGCGCATACGAGGGGAATGCTTGTAAGGACCACAAAAGCGGTAAGTATCGGCACAGGAGCATGCAGATGTGCAAGACGCTGAACAGTACGGCATGAGCAGAGAATAGGCCACGATTTCCTGATAATCACACACACCTGGAGCTGGAGGTGAAGCTTGTTACCAACGAATGAATAAAGTGACATAGCTAACTTGTTAGAATCAAGTGGAACAGGAAGTGGGTACAGGATGCTTATCGGACTGCGAGGTAAGAATGGGTCGGAAGGCCACAGCAAGTGGAATGCAGAATTTCATAGGACGACCGGCCGCACGAAGAAAGTTGAAGACGTCACTGAAATCTTGATGCATCTTGTATAAATGATGAGAACTGCCTCAACCTCATGTTAGTTGTTGGGGCATGGGGTTCGGTTCAGATCCAGAAAAACTTGCTGCAATATAATGGTTGCGTTCCATATGAACCTCAAGGAGAAATTGTCTTGGTCAAAAGGCGTGGGAGGCATGTGTTTCAATAGGGCCAACACGATGAAACAACGTGCTGGAGGCCTCATGTCAAAGGCGCTTGTGCCACGCATTATGTGATTGGAACGCAAAAACAGTGTTCGTCGCTTGTCCGGTGGTGTGCTAACGTGCTGGGCCGTCGGAGTGCCGCAGAATTCGACCGGGTGGCGGGCCAAAATTGACATTCCGTGCCATGACTAGCCGCTGAATCTCGACGAATGTCACCAACAGAACACACTGAAGACCACGGAACCCTTACATTAGCACTTCATGTTGACGCAAGTCATACAACTTTCGGAGGTGACGCCACCAAGCCAGTGCCATAGTTCGTCGGTGATCCCAGGACAGTGCAAACTGATACTTCCAGAAAGAATGGGCTCTATGAGCAGAGTCTCACTGGGTCACGGGCGGTGGCACACTGAACCTCGAAATTTGTTGCATGCAGGAAGCACGATTAATATTATACTGGCATGCCCGACGGACGGGTACGAATCCAGTGATGCAGGTGCAGTAGTACTGCCCAGTCAGCTCCGGACAAACAATACACTTCCTTTCCAGCTCTCTCGCAGATAGTGACTCTGATGGAACTGATCCTGATATGAGACTAACTGGTGAACCACCCTACAGAGTTCACACCAAGATCCAGTTTACTTCCAATCACACGATCGCCGTTTACTTGTCAACCCCGCAGGGAAACTTCAAGCAGTACTTGCATGGTGCTTACAGTAGCAATGTTCGAATACTTGAAGGCGAGTTTCTCGAAGAGGCTATGTGATATGGTTACGATTACTTACCGGCAATAATCAGCAATGAAAAGCGATAAAACATTTCAGAAACCGTACAAAGCTCACTCCGTGTAGCCGCCAGGTACTGGGTATTGTCGGATGATGGATGAAACGATGATGTGTATAGTGCGGGGGGTGTTCTCCCTCCCCTTTCCGAAGGTAAATCCTACCAGATTTGGACACGTGCATTTTAATGCTCAAACCAGCCTGGTGGATACAGGGTTTGCCTGTGAATTTATCTATTATTGGAGGGCCGTCCTTCACAGAACTGCTGACATCAGAACTGGCACGATGGCACAGGTCATGCCTAGAGAAGCCTTCATTGAGCTACACGTAGGCGGCCAGCGATGCAGACACCCCCAAGCAAATCAGGTGCGTCAACATATACAACATACATACCTCTTCAGATATCCACTACAGTGTTCACTGCATGTTGCCCGCTGTGCTCAACCCTCACGACGCTCTTCCATTAATATACTATTACCCTCACAATCCTAGGTTAGTATTACTCCAATGTCTCTGCAGCTGTGACTATGGTCGACCTCTGAGCCCATCTTCATCTGCCTCTGGTGAGGTTTTATCTGTATATCTGCAGTGCCCTGTTGGATACCCCACCGCTTTCAGTTCTTTCCGATATACCAAATCTTTGGATCCGTGAACTAAGCTAGCCACATTACATATGTAGCAGGGCAGTGCGTACTGATGGGCCTCCGAGGAACACATCTGTGTCTAGTCATGTATTACATATTAGCGGAGGACTTTCGCGTCTGTTTTCACAATGGTTTACTTGTAAGATCATACTCTGATTGCTGACAGTGCTGTTGCGAGCCACCGATGCAATGTCTCTCAGCGTTCCCCGCCTTTTGAATACATATATTCCCCAGAACATGACCCGTGCCGCAGTTGGGATTTGACTAGCTCTCGGATGTATATATAAGGTGAATAGTATGGTTAGGTACGGAGTCGTGAGTCCCGTTTTCTTCCTTACATAGGTCACATGTCCACTCGTCCAAGAAATCTAGGATTACAGCGAACGGGCCATCGGTGTCGATCTCAGGGACCAATGATGTGCACAAGCGTGTCCTTGCTGCACCCCAGAAATTCCTAATGGGATACTCGCTTGGTATTTTGCTCCCTCGCATGCCTGTGTTACTCCCGAGGGGAATTTGATGGGGTACTTCTCCAAAGCGACGAGAATGTTGCATTCCTCCAGGGTTTATCGGTGCCCATCGATCTGCTGGAGGCCGTCCGGACCACCTGCGTAAATATGAAATCTTGCCAGCGTGAAGACATTACTATTGCCCTCGACAGTGAAGGGGTCGTTGGGACTGATCCTAGGGACCAGTGATAAAGGACTTCCTGAGGGGACACACATTTGGGTATTCCTGAGTTGCTTCCTCGCACGTTGGTGTTATTCCCGGGGGAACGCATCCCCGATGCGACGGAAACGTTGTGCTCCTTCATGTTTTTTTTGGTGTTCATCCATGTGCTGGAGGCAGTCCAGAGCACCCGTGTATATGTGAAAGCCCTACCGGCGTGAAGACCACGATCCATAAAGGTAATCCAATTGATGTTGACCATCTATTTTCGAAAGGGCACGAATGTCACCAGGTGGGGATTATGCCATTGGAAATCCACCATCTGCCAATGTACGTTCTTGATCTTTTCAAAAATCTTAGCTGGAGGTTTGTAAAAGGGACTGCGGAGCAGGAGGAACACAGTGATCCTACAAATTTTCAAATGTCGCCGATGATCCAGCAGTCCATGGCGAAGAGTGGTGAGTAATACCTTGTGTTGCCCCTCTCGCTAGCTGTTGTGGGGGAGATGAATCTAAACATCCAAATGTGGCCAGGTACCTCTGCGTCCTGTGACACGGGGTGCACTTGTCGCCATCAATGTGTTGTTCATGGTGGAGTGTCCATCTTCGTTGATCGAAGCGCCCATACATTCACGTCTTCTTTTATTCTACAAGGTTTATGCGATTACATGTAATGCAGGTACATACACCTCTACATACGTGACCTCCTTCTCTCGATGACCTGATATGAAAACAGCTATAAAAGCTTCTCATTAGAATATTACTTCTGCCATCATCGCTTGAAGCGTCTTCAGCATGTCTGGTGCCCCTGGTCTCTACAGGATTACCACTCACCTCCGGCCTAACCCAGCTATTGGGGTTGACCCAAGGATTCTCTCTGCAATCAAACAAGTTGTCGTTGCACCTCCAGATTTTTCCCCTGAAGGCACCACAGTAAGCTACGTAACCTCATTCATGTCCCCTTTGAAGCTTAGTGGTTATACTGTAGTGGGAAGTAATAGAGGAAGATGGCCAGTTCTATCTTCTTCGGGTCCATACTGCCAATACTCGCCCCAGAGAAGACAAAGTATACGCATATTATGGAGAACCTGGTGAGAGGTGGAAAGTTATCCACCACCCACTCCATAAGGGATATACGTAAGTTGGCCATCTTATTTCTGAACATGCAGGCTGTGTAATATATGGTCACTTCGTCGTAGCATCTTGAGCCCAGATGAATCACTCGCTTGGTATCTTTCCAACCCGGAATATTTCACTCAGGTACTTCAAGTAATCATCATTATCGCACATTAACCTCTGCTTCAGGTTGAGCTCAAGCCCTTACCACTCATGATTGGCGAAGGGTATTACTTCAATTTGGAGCCGCTAGTCAGGTAGATGTGCAGTTCCAAGTCTGAGTCGAAATCTAGCTGTGATCAATACGTGTGTGTATTCGCAGGAAGTGTTTGCGTAAACGAGTTGTGAAATAAGAAGCAAGGAAACTTCACCCGCCATCCGGCCATCCGGCCATCCGAACTCCGCTTCTGACCACGACCTTTTTCGGACGTGATCGCGTTGGCTGCGCCAGTACCCAGTGGTCAACCAGTACCACAATGTTCATTGCGTGTCGCCTAATATGCTCCATCATCGGAAGACTCGTCCACTGATACATTTATTACCTTCGCAAACATAGGTCGCTACTGTTCCAATATCCCTGCAACCACAACTGCGATTGACTTCTGAGCCCACCACCGTCCAAACACGTGAGTTGAATACCCCACTGCTTTTAGTTCTCCCCTGTATACCAAATCTTTGGATCCGTGAACTAAACTGGTGATTTATGGAGGAGGGCAGCGCGCACTGATGGGCCTCCAAGGAGCACATTTGTGCCTAGGTCACGCATATGTAAGATAATGCTCTAATTCCCGCTGACAGTGTTAGATTGAATGCAATATGGCTGTTGTGAGCCACCGATGCAATGTCTCCCAGATTTACCCGCCTTTTGAATCCCGGCATATAACCTATGTCGCAATTGGGATTCGGTCAGCCGTCGGGTGTATACAATTGCCCAGTGGCATGGTTAAGTGCAGAGCCGTGTGTCCCGTTTTCTTCCTTACATATCCCCCATTCCACTCGTCCAGGAAAATATAGGATCATCTTGAAACGGGACATCGGCGTCGATCTCAGGGACCAATGGTGTGCACACACATGTCATCATTTTACCCCAGAAATTTCTGACGGGATACGTGTTTGGTATTTTGCCTCCTCGTACATTTGTATTATTCCTAAGGGGGACTTCGTGGGGTGCTTCCCGAAGCGATGAGAATCACACTCCTCCAGGGTTTATCGGTGCTCACAGATCTGCCGGAAGCAGTCCGGACCACCTGCATATGTGTGAAATCCTGTCACCTAACTGAAGATCACAATTCCTAAAGGTGGTCCAATCAGTACTAACCATGTACACATTTCGAAGGAACGTGGAAGCTAACAGATGGAAATTTTGGAAATCTTGGGAACTGTATCCTTTGCAAACACACGTTCTTGATTCGTGCCAAAGGTTCTACTGCGGAGCGAGAGTAGGAACACACCAATCTTGCAAATTTGTAAATGTCGGTGGGGTCCAAATCCATGCAGTTTTGGTAGTGGCCAACGGCAAAGAACGGCACTTCATGTTACGCCTCTGGCTCGTTTCGACTGTAGGGGAAACGTCCCTAAGCTATCTCGCTGTGTCTCATGGTAGGATGTCCATCTTCCTGAATGGACGGCCCACCCATTCACTTCTTCTCCCTTACAAGGTTCGCCGGGATTGATCCATACGGATCAATGCGGGTACACATACCCCACATGTTCATATGACCTGGTGACACCCTTTTCTCCATTATGGCCTTATATAAAAATTGGCAGCTCATTAGGAAATTTCTGCTTCCGCCTTCATGAACGTGTCTGTTACGGCTGGTCGCTATAGGATCACCACTCACCTCGGCCCTAACCCACCCATCGGGGAACTAATTCCGCGATGAAGCAAGTTGTCGTTCCACCTCTAGATTTTACCCCTCAAAGCACATGGACCAGGCGTGATTCACGTCTGGCCCATATATCTCGGCGGATGTCTCATACACAGTTACGATGTTCTCACTTGTCAGCATCACGCTTGTCTACAGCATGCAAGGGGAGCGCTTCTACCCACGTCACCCTCAGAATCGCGAGATCAGAGTCCTACGTACCAAGTGGAAGTTGAAGGCATATAATAGATGGATCGTTATGAGTCGTTACACCATAACAAGTGACAGTAATATAGACGTCAGAACAGTCTGGAATGCGCGCTTGCATACCACAAATCTAGATAATGTAAACAGTGGTTGAACCAGGTCCATCGCAGAACCTAGCGTAACGAAACGTGAAACCTTACGTCGTATGGAATGATCAAGCTCCAGGGATTTTGAACAGCAGACATTTTCTGCTGTAATGTTTCGTGACTGCATTTCTCATTTCCTCTCGTGGAGATGAGCGTTGCATCCAGGAACGACGCACTAAATGGAATAATCAGATTATCTGCAATACAGATATTGCAAACATACATACCATCAGATGATTGCACTCAGAAACCTCCTGAATCGGCGTTTTACAACCTAGGATAGTCAGTTCAAGCGCGTGCAGCCGTAGCTGAAGAAGCCTAATGACATACTCAAGCAATAACACCAGCCTTTGCGCTTCACTAAAGAATCTAGCTCAGCAGATCCATTGCATGAATGTTTCGGACCTCCGACAATAACCGTCTGTTGACAATCCTTGCACCAGACGTGGTTGCAGTGACGGACGGGACAGACAATGTTTTGCATGGCATCATAGTCTTGCCGATCCACGAACGCCGACTACTTGCACCTGAAAATCGGACGGTCAAGAACAGTTGCATAATTGCACCATTGGAGATGCCGTACATTCTGCAGTGCAACAATACGGAGAACTGGGCCATTTCCGTCTCAACCCACACGCGATAATGTTCTTCTGTGACGCCAATTTGTTCAACGAGAGAACGTGTTATCGCTGAGAGTGGATCACAAAATCGCATATTAACTGCTGATGCTGCAAACGGACGTGCGTGCAGGTTCTTGGAGTCCGCAGCTTGGCTCGCTGGCGCTGTTGGAAGGTATGCTGTCTAGCGCTGGAACACCCGCCGTGGGCTTACTTGGCCAACAATGCAGAAATCTTTGCTTCAGAATCCTCTCCTTACCTTAGCATTGTCTCAGCACGAAACTGGCTGTCTCCGACAATTGCTGTCATACGGTTAGATACATACTTACATCGCTCAGGCTGCCGTTCCGGGAAGACGTAGCCTACAAGCACAGCTCCCCTACTTTGCGCCCGACACCGCCGCTGAAGAGGTGGACGACCTCTCTGACGTCGTGCGACAGCCAAGAGAAACTGGCGATGAACGCGCCAAGGAGGCACAGAAAGCCATCCGAAGCTTGTGCTCTCCGGGGTTGTCGACATGCACTTTAAAGGTACCTTCTCATCGATCCTCGTTGATCAATGCCTGATCTCGACTTTAGTCATTGGTGAACGCGTCGTAACTCCCTCGTCAATTGTGTTTTTGTTGGTGAAACTTCGGTTAAAAGATTTATCGTCGTTGTCTGTCGATACCACAAAGAGCGAAAATGCGGAGGCTGAAGACTCGCCCGTTAACGACGCAATCGACGAGAAATTTTTGCACAGTCGGCGAGACGCAAAGGAAATCGAGGTTGCAGAAATATCGCCCTCATCACCCAGTTAAGCTATCATCACTATCCTCCGGGTCAGAGATTTCATCCTCCAAGTGCTGTTCCTCAGCATTCAGCGCAGAGATATCATCAATTTCAAGCTAAGTGCTCGTCAAGCCAACTGTTCTGGCGAAGAAACCTACCACAACATCGCTACAGACCTTTTCGCCGATAAACGTGTCGCTTACGAAGTACACTTTCCAGGTGAACAAGTCCACACGTTAGGCGGAGCCTAGAACTAGAGTTTGTAGCCATGATAGTTGCGTTCCCTCGAGGGGTCCGAAAGAGGAATATCCCTTATTTTCAAGGACTAGTCACCAGCCAGGCTTGCGCAGCTGAGCGGAAATCAGAGGGAGAGTGAGATGAGACATTTGAGAATACATGATTGAACGTACCCCAGAGTTAGGTCACTTGGTAGATACAAGCTTTGGCAAATGGATGTTGTCACCATCCCACAGGCCACCATGACTTGTGTGTGCTTCCACTGGCATGATTGCGGTGCGGTTAACTTGCTGGCTCGTTTTCGTCCACATTGCTGGAATCTATCTGTTCACCAGAGGATTTCTCCTCAGCCGACTAGCCCTGCCCAACAAATCTCAAGCAGAACACGAGCAATGGACTCGGTTTGCAACGCACAAACGCGCTGTCTTTCTCGTCATCGATGCCCTGCGATTTGATTTCGTGTCGGACCATCCACCAGACCCTCCTTCGCCGAACCACCACAATGTCCTCACACTCCCTCGAGAACTCACGGCAGCACATCCGCACCATTCTTTTATCTTCAACGCGTATGCAGACCCACCGACGACGACGCTCCAACGCATCAAAGGCCTTACCACAGGGTCTTTACCCACCTTTGTCGATATCGGAGAAAGCTTTGCAGGGTCAAGCATACAGGAGGATTCTCTGCTTCATCAAGTAGGCAACAAGGTCAGTTCACGGAATTACCCAGCGTTGCCAGTACTCATTTTATGCACTTCATAAGGTCGCGTTTGTCGGCGATAATACATGGCTTGCGCTCTTTCCAAGTTTTCTCGATCACAACCTCTCCTATCCGTTTGATTCGTTCGACGTCGAAGACCTCCATACAGTCGACTCGGGCGTCATCTCCCACCTACCGCCCCTCATACAACAGAGCTCGGAACCATGGACACTTGCCATCGGCCACGGTCTCGGAGTCGACCACGCAGGACACCGCGTCGGTCCCGACCACCCCGTCATGAAAGCCAAGCTCGAACAAATGAATGCATTCCTAGGTGAACTCGTCCGCATCATCGACGAAGATACGTTATTGGTTTTACTTGGTGATCACGGTATGGATCATACAGGCAATCACGGCGGTGACAGCGTCCTCGAGACTTCCTCCGCAGTTTGGATATACAGCAGGGGTGCTCCTCTTTCGTCGTCTTCATCATCCTTACCACCTGAAATTCTACCTATGACAACGTTTCCAGGGGAACGCGTCCCCCATCGTTCCATCCAACAAATTGACCTTCTACCAACGATTTCACTGCTCCTCGGTCTTCCGATTCCATTCAATAACCTCGGCAGCATAATCCCGGAACTATTTGACCGAGGGGACTCGAGCCTGAGAGAAGCCCTGGAAGTGAATACACACCAGATTAAGCGGTACTTGGACGCCTATCGGGCAAGCACATCCGGCGGCGAACTAGATGGTGTCTGGTCTGACTTGGTCACTGCTTGGTCGGAAGCAAACGACGCACCACTCGATACTCGAGTCTCGGCCCTGTTCGCATTTAGTCGTCTCTCGTTATCGACGTGTCGTTCGCTCTGGGCACAATTCAGCTTGACGCTCATGGGTGCAGGCCTCATCGTGATGTTTACCAGTATCGTCGCTTCTTATGCATTATATAGCCTTCTTGGGAACTCAGGAGAGGATCGGGAACAACAATTAGAAAACAATTTCCTCACCGCCTTCAAAGTCGGTGCCCTCGGTTCGGTTGTAAGCGGTTTCATGCACCTTGTCGTTCGCAATCGTCTGGACGGAGTTCACGTGCACCATCTTATGCTCTTCGGCGGTGCTCTTGCATCATCTTTGACGCTTATTTACACCTGCAAACCTCGATTTACTTTCGACACGATAAAATCTATACCTATCCTTCTCGCTATTCATACTCTATGCTTTGCATCTAACTCGTTCACAGTCTGGGAAGATCGCATCGTCCTGTTCTTGTGTCTTACCTCCCTGGTACCAAGCATTCTTATCGGATTCACAGCACCCACGCCACGCCTTCGCAACCGTATTCTTGGGTTCTCCGCGCTGTTTGCTATATGCGTTCGTCTTATGATGCTCAGTACCGTCTGTAGAGAGGAGCAACACCCCTACTGTATCGTCACATTCTACGCGTCCTCGACTTCTTCTGCTCCTCCCATCCTCGCGTTGGTTCTGGCACCCATCATGGCAGTGTCGATACCTCACATCATACGTCGCGTGCTGGCGGTTTCGAAATCTGATAATGGGACTGCGGCCGTGTTTCTGCCGTGGACGATAATGGCAGCGTTGCTCGCCGGAACAACGTTTTGGATCCTCGAATGGCTTCATTCAATGGAATGGGCTGGGGACGTAGGGAACGTGTGGCTCCGGAATGGGAGGACCGCGGTGGCGAGCGCCACAATGGTACTTGCGGTTTTTGGAGGCGTCGCGTTTTGGAGTGTCGCCCCGGTGTGTTTGGATATCCAGAGAACTAGGCGGCCGACTATGGCGAGCACTGCGACAACGACGAACGAGGAATCTCCCGTTCTTGCGGATCCCAGATTAAAATCATCTCATTCTGATAAGCCGGGTTCGGATACGCAAGTCACTCTCCTGGGATTTTCCAACGCCTTTGGATCGCCCTACATCGTATTTTGGTTGATCTTCCTGAGCGTTGTGTGGCTTTGCATGCAGCTCACCGGACAAGTCGTCCTAGGCCTATTTACCGTGTCGCTACTTGCTTATTTGGAAATCGTTGACAGTGTTCGGGACGTCCGGGGATTGAACGTGGCATTCTTCAATGGCTTTTCGTTCGCTCCTGGCACGTCTACCCCAGCGCTCCCTCCCAATACAAATCTTAGCCCGCTCACGCTCAAGCGCAAAGTCCAGTTTTCCGAGATCGTGCCCCTCGCACTGTTGGCTACTCATACGTTCTACGGGACAGGACACCAGCCTACCATACCCTCTATCCAATGGAAAACTGCGTTCGTACTGGTCTCTAGTGTTCAGTTTCCGTATTCTCAGATTACGGTGATATTGAATACCCTTGGACCTTATTTCCTAGCTGGCGCGGCGGCTCCGCTTCTGGCATTATGGAATCTTCCGCCTCTCCTGCCTCCGTCTCCCTCCCTAGCTGCAAAGCATCAGAAGTATGTCGTGCTGTCGGTCCTGAGGTCATGCCTAGGTCTGTCAGCTTACTTCAATACACTGTTACTGGGGAGTGCTGTGTTTGCAGCAGGGTTAAGGAGACATTTAATGGTGTGGAAAGTTTTCGCACCTAGATATATGTTTACCGCTTTAGAGATGGGGGCTTTGGACGTTGGTATTGTAGTTGGCATTTGGGGTGCGTGGAGAGTGAGGGAGAGTATTGGGAGGTGCTTAGAGTGGCTAGTGGGCTTGGTATAATATGGACTGTTGTCTCTGGATGTATAGTCGCGACGGAAAACAACGTTGATGATTTGAGGCATATATCTCCGCAGATCCCTGATACACGATGCTCTCTCTTGTCAGCACCACGCTCGCGGGAAGAGGAGTTCTTTGTCACTTTGCAGTGAGGGAGGTATTATACATATAACCAGTATCTGGAACCTACTCATCCTCAGATCGCGACAGCAGACCAAGAAGAAGTCGAAGTCATATAATAGATGGATCGTTACGAGTCGTTACACCATAACAAGTAACAGTATTATAGACGTCAGAACATCTGGAATGCGCGTTTGCATACCATAAATCTAGATAATGTAAGCCAAGCTGAACCAAGTCCATCGCAGAACCGAGCATAACGAAAATGACTGAAAAAATACGCGAAACCTTACGCCGTAGCGAATGATCAAGCTCCAGGGACTTCGAAAAGCAAACATTTCTTGCTGTAATGCTTCGTGATTGCATTTCTCACTTCGTCTCGAAGAGCCGAGCGCACGATGAGTCCTCCACAAACATAGCAGAGATGGGAGTTGCATCCAGGAACGATGCACTAAATGGAATGATTAGATTATCTGCAATACAGAATACTCAAAACCCACATACCATCAGATGATTGCACCCAGAAACCTTCTGAATGGGCGTTTTACAACCTAGGATAGTCTGTTCAAGCGTGTGCAGCCGTGGTTGAGGAATTTCGGCGACATACTCGGGCAGTAGCGCCAGCCTTTGCGCTTCACTAAAGAATCCAGCTCAGCAGACCCATCGCACGAATGTTTCGGACCTCCGACAATAACCGTCTGTTGACAATCCTTGCACCACACGTGGTTGCAGTGACGGACGGGACAGACAATGTTTTGCATGGCATCATAGTCTTGCCGATCCACGAACGCCGACTGCTTGCACCTGAAAATCGGACGATTAACAACAATTCCACAATTGCACCATTGGAGATACCGTACATCCTGCAATGCAACAACACAGAGAACTGGGCCATTTCCATCTCAACCCACACGCGATAATGTTCTTCTGTGACACCGATTTGTTCAACGAGCGAACGTGTTATCGCTGAGAGTGGATCAGAAAGTTGCTCATATTAGCTGCTGATATTTTAAACAGACGTACGTGCAGGTTCTTGGCGTCCGCCAGAGGCTAGGCAGATGGGGCAGGATATGGGAAAACGGTGTTCTTCTATCTTCGTGCAAATGAAGTCCCTCAGGCAATTTCTGCATATCATATGCGCACAACATTCTACTTGGGCGACGTTATCCTTGGGTACGTCGTCCAGACAAATCCCGCATCGGAAGATGTATTGCACATTGTGGTACGAGGCGGGTGGCGGTCGACGGGGTTGGTCGTTCTCGCTGTCCAAGACCTTCTTCATTTTCAAGGCGCGCTCTATTTCTTCGCTCAAATCTTCCGACGTTCGCATCCTCGGAGACATCGGTTGCATCCGAGGGCTTTGTGGAGTGTCACTAACATTGTTACGCGATTCCTTCGGTTTCACGCAGCGCTTGATATATGGTAGTCGCGGTGAGCCAACAGTGCTGGCTGTCTGTGAAGTGGCAGAACTGAAGCGCCGCTCCTGTTCAGCCAATTCCCTGGCGCGTGCGACAGCCTGCTCGGCTTTGAGCCTTTCCTTTCTGATGACCTCAACCTGTGCTTCCAACCGCTGGATTTCTGGAGTTAAAGTTACTGTCTGTCGCTTGAGCTCAACCACTTCGGCTCGCAAGGCTTGTGGTGGTGGCGCGGTAGCCGCCCTTTGAGGTTCCAACCGCTGTTTCTTGGGTACAAATATGTGTCCCGTAGCAAGAAGCTGGGGTTGAAACGCGCAGGGCATCGAAGGCATGTAATCGTCGTTACACAGAATACGACTAAGAGTCAGTGCAGTTTGGGTCATCGAGGTGCTGAAGATGAGAGCTGCACCGTGCGGGTGAGAGCGGCGCGGCTGAGGGTCGAACACCACGAAAACAGTTTTATCGGAAAGACGGTCTTGAATTTTGAAGCAAGCTATGGTCTCTGGAGAGCAGCTGAAGACCACAGCAGCACAAGACTCGAACGTTTGCAACTCCCTGAATGAAAAGACAGGCCTTAGTGATGGATCAAGGAGGGTGGAACAGAAACATACTGTAGGATGTGTTTGAAGTGGTCGGGCCTGGGAAGTTCGTACTTTGTAGAGACCGGTTTAAAGGACTTGTCAAAGAGCGGTGCTCGGCATATGTCTTCGACATCCAGTTGGATATCGCTCGACCACCCAGCACGGATGGACACGATTTCCTGTACAAGGTTACCAGGTGAGCAAGCGATCACGACAAGCACCAGACAACGCCATTTCCAGCTAACACCGACCCATCGTTGTGCCCCGATGATGTTTCAACCTCTGAGTTGCGACTTACCTCCATCGTCTGTCGACTGCCTAACGAGGTGAGCACACCGGCAACGTTGCCGTGATAGCGCTCTGCTTGGCAAAATGCAACTCGGGCGAAATTCAAAGATGTGAGGCTGCGCGACGAATTGTCACCAGAAATTAGCTGGGAGGCACCAGAAAACGAAATGATGCGATCTCTTCCACGGAGAACATCTGAAGCGAGCGAATCTGTACAAGAAACTGCGCATTCGTCAAACAATTTGACCACCTTGCGCGGAGGTGACTGGATGGGGTTAAAGACTGGCTCAGCCGGCTTTTGTGGTTGACGTAGACCTGCCAAGGATTCTTGCGGAGGCTCCGTGTGGGACGCAGGACTTTGACGGAAGCCAGCCCGAAAAGCCCTCAATCGGTCGAATTTGGGAAAGGAAGGTGCCATGATACGCAGTTACCAGCTGTGTCAAATCCTCTTGTGAACGTCAGCACCCTGTCGAGGAGAGAGATAAGCGTGCGTGGTGACATACTTAATGCACCTCAATTGTGTGGAGGGAGAGCAAACCGTCCAAGCGGTCGTAGGGAAAGAGCGACACGAGTCAGCAATGAGGTGTGGTCCATGGTCTTGAAGGGGGACTGCGAGCCTCATGGGGGGACTAATTAATATTAGCCCCTGAGTGGTGCTGTCCCCCAAGTGATCTGCGCAGTACAAATCGCAGTCCACAGCTCTGTGGCTGTGCAACGCCCTGGCGGTCATCACCGCAGCATTGTTTAGGTCTGTTTTGATTACGTAAGCGCAGTGCTCACCGCCTCTCTGGGTTTGAACTGGTCAAATACTCCGACGACTTTTGACTTGTCTTCCAATTTGAATCTTCTCACTTTCCGACACCCATCAACTTTGCATTTCTGTTCGACACACCATGGAGGACGAAGTAGCGGCGCTGGTATGCTACGGTTCTGCTCATACTTCAGTTTTTTTTTTACCCCGTTACTAGGTCATCGATAACGGTTCCGGCATGTGCAAGGCCGGTTGTAAGTCTCGTTCAGATCCTTTCCCTCGTACCTTACTGATCACCGTTTGATTCCAGTCGCTGGTACGGATACCATGTCTACGCGCGTGTCAAGCTCTCTGATCTCCCTTCCTGTGCAGGTGACGATGCACCTCGTGCTGTGTTCCCGTAAGTCACAATTTCACTGCATTTTTGCGATCCTCTCTTATCGCAGCGCGATCAGCTCAATTGTCGGTCGCCCGCGCCACCAGGGTGTGATGGTTGGCATGGGTCAGAAGGATTCCTACGTCGGGTACGTCAATCTGCTTGTAGGAATGGCTAGACCGCTGACATGCTTTTCAGTGATGAGGCTCAATCGAAGCGTGGTATTCTGACTTTGAAATACCCTATCGAGCACGGTATCGTAACAAACTGGGACGACATGGAGAAGATCTGGCATCATACGTTCTACAACGAGCTGCGTGTCGCCCCAGAGGAACACCCCGTCTTACTCACAGAGGCACCGCTCAACCCCAAGGCCAACCGAGAAAAGATGACCCAAATCATGTTCGAGACGTTCAATGCACCTGCATTCTACGTTGCCATCCAGGCAGTTTTGTCGTTGTATGCATCCGGTCGTACTACCGGTATCGTCATGGACTCCGGTGACGGTGTCACCCACACAGTTCCCATCTACGAGGGTTTCGCTCTTCCCCATGCCATTTTGCGTCTGGATCTGGCCGGCCGTGATTTGACTGATTTCTTGATCAAGAACTTGATCGAACGTGGCTATTCCTTTACGACCACTGCGGAGCGTGAAATCGTTCGGGATATCAAGGAGAAGCTCTGTTACGTCGCTCTTGACTTCGAGCAGGAGCTGCAGACGGCCGCTCAATCATCTGTCCTCGAGAAGAGTTACGAACTTCCCGATGGTCAGGTGATCACGATCGGTAATGAGCGGTAAGTAGGTTTCAGCACGTACAAGTGACGTCATCTAAACGAAGTGCAAGCTTCCGTGCACCAGAAGCCCTCTTCCAGCCTGCATTCCTTGGCCTTGAGGCTGCTGGTATCCACGAGACTACGTAAGTTTGACGTGCTGTGATCGGGCAACACCCCTTATCGTCTTTCAGGTACAACTCTATCTATAAGTGTGATCTCGATATCCGTCGCGATCTCTACGGGAACGTCGTCTTGTCGGGCGGTACAACCATGTTCCCTGGTATTTCCGACCGTATGCAGAAGGAGCTGGCATCGCTTGCACCCTCGAGTATGAAGGTTTGTGTGGACACCAGATAGTCGTAGTATCGGTTCTGAAGAGGTTTGGGACACAGGTCAAGATCGTTGCTCCTCCCGAGCGCAAGTACTCGGTCTGGATCGGAGGGTCTATTCTTGCCTCTCTCAGCACTTTCCAGAACTTGTGGTGCTCCAAGCAGGAATACGACGAGTCTGGTCCGGGTATTGTTCACCGCAGTATGTGTTGTTTTATTTTCCGCGTGAAGTTAGGTTGCAAACCTAATACCTATTTTCTCCCTGCCAGAGTGCTTCTAAGCGCCGATGGATGTCGCAGTGGTCAAAGAAAAACTAATGTTGCAATAGTAGACTGCTTTCTCTGTGGATTTTCTTTCCCTAGCCCTACAACCTTTAGGGAGCTTCTGCCAGCCATTATGATACGATTTGATCCTTTATATCGCCTAAACACTCTTGCCACCAATGGATGATATTTGTCCATGCACTGACCTTGTGATAAAGTGGCGCCGCAGCCAATGGGGCGTCTATCGGCACCGAAGTATAGCTCCACAAGGTGGAGTATGTGTTTTCCAAGGTTATCCAGCGAGTGCGTGGTCTGTAACTACGCCGTTTTGATGTGCAATTGTGTGACAAGCTGTGAGTGCGTCAGATCTTAAAAACTGTGTCCTTGCTTGACGCTGCTTTTTTCTAATGAAATGACAAACATGTCACACGATGCGCAGAAGTCCTCGGGATCCTTCTTTGATTTACACCGGAAGCGGGGCAAACCGTGTCATCTATGACCCGCAGATTATCTGATAAGAGAAGATACTACAGAATCAGTACTGCCTGCGTACCGTTGAGATCCAAGTCAGTTCGTCTCAAACGCTTCCTTATGATAATGACGCCAGCGGTCACCAGTATATCAACGAAAGTGGATTGACGAGTGAAGAACCCCGTTGTAATTGGTGTGCCAAGCAGCGTGTTAGGGGTGATCCAAATTTGATTTTCATAGCTTGATGTCGCCAGACTTGGACATGCCAGCATAATCATGTCTGGACACAGGACTACTGTGGCTTATAAAACTGCCGGAGTTGTGTCCTCCTGCTCTTCGTGAAGACAGACCATGGCAGAGATCCCTCCAGGTTTTATCTATATTGGACGTCGATTCCACCGCCTAGTCCGCCCTCTAGCTATCGTATATGCTGGCTCTAGGATCTGGGCAATTGTCTTCGAAAATCCAGCCCCCCACTGGCTTAGGGCCTCCGCGTATCTGTTCTCCATCCCCGTAGCACTGACGTGTAATGCCCTCGGCACGTACCTACGTACCAGGAGGGAAGCAGCACGTCGAGGCGCTGTCCTTGCCCCGCAAGTGAAGAGTAGGTGGCCTGGTAGCCTCGACATCCTTCTCACAATCGCTCGGGAGTTTCGGAAGGGGCCTATTGGTATGCGCAGCATGGTGTCTCTTGATCCCCTTTATGGTGCTTTTCCGCTAATGAAGTACGACCGTTTTAGGATCACCGTTTGTCCAATACTGTCAGCAGTATGGCCCCTTCTTCAATATTAGGATCATGTTCGAGGACCGGGTCAGAATTCCTCGTAGTTTTGCGATATCTATCTAAGACCGTGTACAGATTTTTACAATGGAACCCGAACATATCAAAGTATGACGCCTCGTCGTCCTACCATCATCGCACTAACCGATTACTGGCAGGCAATTCTTGCTACACAGTTCAATTCCTTCGAAAAAGGCGAGTTGCTATCAAGTCAACCAAACTTTCTTTTACAACAGTCTCAGGTCCGCTGCTCTGGGACCAACTAAGCGCTCTGCTTGGAACCGGAGTGTTCAACTCGGACGGTATACCTCTCCGTGTTCTCCCGACCCGCACCGCTGAAGTGTTTACTCGATTCTGCATGCAGGGGAAATATGGAAGTAAGCGTGCTAACGTAGTTCCCAGATGATCACATGCTCATACCCAACGCGAACCGCATAGGTTCCATCGCTCGATGACACGACCGTTCTTCAGCAAGGACAGAATTAGCCACTTCGATATATTTGAAAAACATACCGAAGATGCTCTCAATCAAGCGAGAGCTAGATTCCGAGAGGGCTACCCAGTGGATTTCCAAGTATATAGCATTTAAGCTCAGGCGCTACTTTACTGATCAGTGGTTAACGCAAGGATATGGTCGGCCGGTTCACTCTTGACTCTGCAACTGAGTTTTTGTTCGGGAAGAGTGTTGGCTCCCTTTCCGCTGGACTGGTATATCCAGAAGGCTCGTTACCAGGACAAAACAAGGAATATACAGACCACCCATCCAATGTTTTTGCCCGTGCGTTTGCGGAAGCGCAATCTCAGGTTGCGCTCAGAGGTCGTTTCGGACCGTTTTGGCGCTTAGCTGAGTTCTGGAGCGATCGAATTCAAAAGGAAATGGTGGTCTGCCACAGGTTCATTGATCCGATCCTCAAGGAGGCTTTGGAAATGAAGGGCAAGCAATCTACAGGACAAGTGTGCGCCGAGGATAAAAGGGTTCTTGAGGATACATTGCTAGGACATCTCGTTAACTGCACTGAAGGCAAGGCGTTTCTTTATCCTTCGCTTGAATCTGAATCTGCACTCAACAATCTATACAGATCCCACTATCATCAGGGATGAGATCGTGAACATCTTGATAGCAGGCCGCGATACCGTAAGTTACCTGGCTGATCTTCTTTTTTCGTTCGTTTCACTCCAAGCTACGGCAGACCGCGTCTACCCTGACATTCCTCGTTTACATGCTTTCTCAACATCCGAAAGTTCTGAAGCGACTGCGTGTGGAAGTCCTTAGTAAAGTCGGGAGCTCCAGAAGACCAACATACGATGACATGCGAGACATGAACTATATGCGAGCCGTCATCAACGGTACGTCGCCTCATGTTTTGTGTAGGACAGTTGTCACATGCCAATATACAGAAACGCTTCGTTTGTATGCTCCTGTGTAAGTTGCTTGCGGGTAGTCTGATCGATCTTACCTTACGGCTTTTTTTTTCAGCCCTTTCAACGCTAGGTTAGATTAGCTGCATTAACCAGTGCCGTGACTGACATACTTGTTTTACTTTGTAGGACAAGCGCAGAAGCAGCGGTATGGCCTGGTGTGAACGGCGGTCCTCCTATTTACATCCCACCGGGGACGCGGTCGGTGGTGCACACAATCAGAGACGTTTGATTCACTGACGCACAACAGGATCCCGTATTCTGTATTCCTTATGCATCGTCGAAAAGATCTTTGGGGTCCCGATGGTCCGCTCATGCCGTTCAGTGCTGAACGACAGCTGAGATTGATAAACTTGTAGCTGAGATTTTTGATCCGGATCGCTTCCTCGATGAACGATTGAAGTACTTAACCTCGAACCCGTTTATTTTTCTCCCTTTCAACGCTGGCCCTAGAATTTGTCTAGGTCAACAAGTGAGTGACGCGTTTATGGCACCGTTTCATGATGTTAATCGGAATTTGCAGTTCGCCTACAATGAAATGTCGTTCTTCCTCGTCTGCCTGTTGCAAACTTTCTCTTCTATAACGTTGGCAGAAGACGTCCAAACTCGACCTGAAGAGTGCGCCACAGGGACAGGACGCAATCCACAGGAAAAGGTAGTCGTCAGACATCACCTTACCTTATATGTGGATGTGAGTACTGGCTATCTTCAGCCTCATAGAACGTAAGGATGTTCAACATTGTGGTTTTTTCCTTGATCTAGAAGGGTCTATGGGTAAGGATGTGGGAAGCTGTTGATGCCAACAATACGTGACGCTGGACGACAGCTGAGAATATACAGGTAACCATCTGTTACCCAGTGATAGTCACTTGAAGAGCGTTGTAAAACATAGTATCGTGCCGACGAAGAGTGCTGTGTCGGAGTTCGGCACTACGTTGCAAGTCTCCCCACCTTTATCTTCCTAGTCAGCTGTCATGACTTGTGGCCGAGAGAGGCTATGGGATAGAATTCAAGTTATAATTACGCTCAGATTAGAGCCTTTCATGAATTGTGTACTGTACAACTTGACGTTTCACGATCACAGCATCACATCACCGCACTCACCAAACAGCCGGTTTTTACATGAAAGTCTAAACAAAGTGCCAGAAGTCAAAAGAAAATTCAAGCCTGCTCCTCCATGTCCCTTGAGCTCCCTGGCGTTTCGAGGCTCCGGAACTAGTAGAGTTTGATTGCAAAGGAATACCAGGAGTTGAAAGTGCCCAACTAAAAGAAGTCATCAGATCGATAATCAAGAGATCACCGAGAACTGCCATGGAAGCTATCAAAGGCCATCTAACAAAAGTCCACCTTATGTCAACGAGCCGTACTTGCCCACATTTGAGACGACATACTGCCGGTTGCTCAACTCCTTCGGACTGTCTGACACTCCAAGCCGGGCTATCATGAAGTAGCCTTTGCACCCTGCGTCACATGTTGGTGATGACGAATGCGGTTACTAAACTTTAACTTAGGCTCCTCTGGACCTCAGGCTATTCACCTCTGTTTCACATTTCTCCTCACACGCAGCATACGTCAAATAGACTTGCGTTTGCTTTGGGACGTGGACAACGGCGCCCCCACTATTGGGACCGGACTCCACCAATCGTTACTGTGATCAGTGACTGTAACCCAAAGAGCTATGAGCGCTGAAACCACCATGACCTATATAAACAGGCGTGTCTGCTTCTACTACCAATCACAATTATGGTAGAGATTCCTCCAGGCTTGGTCCACATCGGACGTCAACTTCCTCGCCTAGTTTTTCCTCTGGTGTTCGCCCATGCTAGCTCTAGGGCCTGGGCAATCGTTTTTGAGGAGCCAGCCCCCCGTTGGCTGATGGTTTCCGCGTGTCTATTTCCCGTCCCTTTGGCAATGACATGCGGCGTCCTCTATACCCACCTACGTGATAGGAGGGAAGCAGCACAACGGGGTGCTATCCTTGCCCCGAGAGTGAAGAGTAGATGGCCTGGTGGCTTCGACATCCTTCTCTCAATCGCTCGGGAATTTCGGAAGGGAGATGTTGGTATGCATAGCATGTTATCTCTTGATGCTCTTTATGGTGCTTTTTTGGCTAATGAGGCACGAACGTTTTAGGATCACCATTTGACCAATATTGTCAAGAGTACGGCCCCATTGTTAATCTTAGGACCATGTTCGAGGACCGGGTTAGATTTCCTAGCAGTTTAGTAGGTTCTATCTGAGGTCGCGGACAGATTTTCACTACAGAGCCTGAGCATATCAAAGTAAGAAATATTATCATCCCATTACTATCGTAATGAATACTGATCGGCTACTGTCAGGCAATTCTTTCTACGCAGTTCGATTCTTTCGAAAAAGGTAGGTTTCGACCTATGTGTTAAACTGTTTTTACAACTGTTTAGGCCCGGTTTTCTGGGACCAACTAAGCGCTCTCCTCGGAACTGGAGTCTTCAATTCGGACGGTATATTTCTCCCGCATTCTCCAACTCAGTACTTACTGAAGTATTTGCTCGGTTTGGGATGCAGGCGAAATATGGAAGTGAGCGTGCTAACTTAACTCCATAGATTATCACTTGCTCATATGCTCCACGAACTAGATTCCACCGCACGATGACGCGACCGTTCTTTAGCAAGGATCGGATTAGTCACTTCGATATATTCGAAAAACATGCCAAAGATGCTCTTAACCAAGCGAAAGCTAGACTCCAAGAGGGCTACCCAGTGGATTTCCAGGTATATGACATCCCGATACTCGGGAATTGATCTTACTGACAAGTTATTTAATGCAAGGATATGGTCTACCGATTCACCCTTGACTCTGCAACTGAGTTTTTGTTCGGGAAAAGCGTCCGTTCGCTTTCCGTTGGATTGGTTTATTCAAAGGATTTGTTACCAGGGAAACACCGGCACTTCACAAACCACCCAGCCAATATCTTCGCCCACGCGCTTGCGGAAGCGCAATCTCAGGCTATGCTGAGGACCAGTTTCGGATCGTCTTGGCGCTTAGCTGAGTTCTGGAGTGATCGCATTCGGAAGGAGATGGAGGTCTGCTACAGGTTCATTGATCCCATCCTCATGAATGTTTTGGAAACGAAAAGAATGATAAAGGAGGGTGATCAATATACAGGACAAGTGTGCACTGAGGAGAAAGAGGGCCTTGAGGATACGTTGCTACGACATCTCGTTAACTGCACTGAAGGCAAGATGTTTCTCTGTTCTTCACTTGAATCCTACTCAGCGATCTACCACAGATCTCACTGTCATCAGGGATGAGATCGTGAACATCTTAATAGCAGGCCGTGATACCGTGAGCTACCTGGCTGATCTGTGTTTTTGTTTGTTTAATCCACACTACCAGACGGCATCTACCCTGACATCCCTAATTTACATGCTCTCCCAACACCCCGACATTCTGAAGCGGCTTCGCGCAGAGGTTCTCAGCAAGGTTGGGAATTCCAGGAGGCCGACGTATGATGATGTGCGAGAAATGAAGTATATGCGGGCTGTCATCAATGGTACGTCTTGTTGGTGGTTTGGCAAGGACAGTCATCATGTGTCGATGTACAGAAACCCTTCGTTTGTATCCTGCCATGTAAGTTGAGCGTTGGTCTTCTCACCGTTACTAACCGATGCCGTCTCCTCAGCCCTTTCAACTTTAGGTCAGATTCACCTGCTAAGGGTCTCAGTATCGCACGCCTGACACACTCTCTACTTTGTAGGACAAGCACAGAAGCTGTAGTATGGCCCGGCGTGAATGGTGGCCCACCTATTTACATCCCACCGAAGACGCAGTTAGTGGTGTACGCAGTCGGACTCGTATCGTCTACTGACATACACCAGGACCCCATTTTCTGTACTCCTTATGCATCGTCGCAAAGATCTTTGGGGTCCCGATGGTTGGATCACCTTTCCCGCTGAACGGTAACTATAACTGACCGACTTCCAGCTGACATCTTTGATCCGGACCGCTTCCTCGATGAACGATTGAAGTATCTGGTTTCGAATCCGTTTATCTTTCTCCCCTTCAGTGCTGGACCCAGAATTTGCATTGGTCAACAAGTGGGTCTCCTGTGTAGCTGTACCGTTCGTGCTGTTGATTGGAATCCGCAGTTCGCATACAACGAAATGTCGTTTTTCCTCGTCCGTCTATTGCAAACTTTCTCTTCTATAACATTGGCAGTAGACGTTCAGACTCGACGTGGAGAAAGCGCCAAAGGGACGGGACCCAATCCACGGGACAAAGTGACCTTTCGTCGTCACGTCGCTTTATATGTGGACGTGAGTACTAGCTATCCCTGCTTCATAGAAGACAGTTGAACCTGTGGCATTTTCTTTAATCTAGGAGGGGTTGTGGGTGATGGGGGAAGCTGATGGTACCAACGGTGTTATCCTGGACACCAGCCAGGAGTACGCAGATAATTAGTAGCAATAGAGGTAGCACTAGCTGTATTCTGACATACTTCCTGTGTCCACAAACGGCCAAGTTGTGCGATCGTGTTGTTTGCAAACCTAAGGGCAATTCTTCCGTATTGCTGACTAAGTAATGCAACAGCCAATTCAAAAAACTGTATGTATGTACATACCACTGGGGACAAAAACCAATGTTTTGTAAATAAGACATTGAGAAAGCAGATACTATGTTTCAAAATACAAAGAGAACATGGTAAAATCATTCAATCTTTGTAACATAGTATCTGTTTCTTTCATGTTCTTTCAATGTTTGCAACTCAAAAATTAGATAATGCCTCCAGTGTACAGTACACTACCTCATAATGCATTACATAATAATGCATAAAATGGCTAATGCATAGCTATAGGTTTTTGTGTGACCCAGGCTGGGCCCCCCTCACAATAGCTTGAATATGCATAATGCATAATGCATGACAATATACTGTACATTATGGATTATGAATTTGCCTAATAGCTAAGCCTATTGTTTTTCAATAGTATAAATAGGCCCTGTGAGGGGTGGAACAACCCAACCATGACCAAAAACTTGAAAAGGAAACTCAATAACCCCCCAATAACCCCCATCCAGCAAAGTGGCACAACATACTATAGCAGTGGGCCATGCACCTTGCACATCTGCTCAGCTGTTGAAAAGTCATGTACCACAATCACTGCAAGCATTTCACAATTTTTCTTCAGAAAACATGTTGAAAAAATTGAAGAAAGTGATACTCTTTTTTGACAGCTGTTTTCAAAGAGAAAAGGCAAAAATAATATCTTCTTTTCTTTGCATGACTTTCCACAAAACATTGATTGATGGTAATACCCATTAGCATAGAAGCTAATCAGCACTACCATCAATTCATTTTTTTTGCACAGAAAAGACAAAGAAAACAGAATATTATATTTGCATTTTTTATGTGAACACAGCCCAAATAAAAGAGTATCTCTTCTTTCCATTTTTTCAACAGTAAATTATGTTCTGTGGGAAATTTGAACTCTGACAAAAAATTATATTTTGGTGGCTTGTACTTGATCAAATATAATATTGTGCACTGTTACAGCAATCAAAATATAATTTTTTGTCAGAGTTCAAATTTCCCACAGAATATAATTTACTGTCAAACATTTAGACAACAGCAAAATATATAATTTTCTTTTCCATTTTGAGGATGTCTTAATTGTTCACATAATGACATATTTTGGCAAACATTCTGCATTTACCTTTAGAATTATATTCTGCTCAGATCAAAATGTTGAACTTTCCCATGTGTTAGCTTCCAAAAACTTCCTCACATCCACAGCCTATCTGCCTACCTCATTGGATTTTGGGCTCTTCTGCAATGGGAGATTGTTTCTGCCATACAGACCACACTTGACAAGTTTTTCTCTTGTTGGTGTGTTGTATATACTACATGCTTCAAGTCCACATGTACTGCCTCTTTACTCTGTGTCACACTTGTAACTACATGTCACATACTGTCACATTAGTGTGACATATGCCTATGTGCATAACCAACATAATGCATAGAATTTTGGAAGACCTGTCATGATGCATTATGAGGTAGTGTACTGTGCTTAGAAAAGCAAGTGCATGCTGTATGTGCATAATTCAGCAGTCTTGCAGACACACTCCTTCAAGCTTGCTGAACTCTTCTTTCTTGTACCCACCACAGGGCTGTGGCCCCTCTCAGGTCTGAATGCTCAAGCCACCTTGGCCCCTCACTTGTCCTGCTCAATGCATTTTGCCAGTTCCCCTACCACTAGTACTAGTAGATTGGCTTCTTGCCAACCTGAGCAGCTCCTGACACAGCTGCCCTCACAGCCCCAGATTTGGGGAACATTGGACATTTTGGGCCATGTGGTCTTCACCCAAAACCAATATTTACCACCACTGTGTAGCTACTATCTTACAGTGCTATCTACCTCCCCCTGACTTAGAGCTGAGAGTCTCTAGGTGACATGTACTGAGTGTTGAAGCCACCTTCAAGTGAGCTATACAAAATGTGCATCTTCTTCTACTACCAACAACAATTATGGTGGGAATCCCTCCAGGCTTGGTCTACATCAGACATCAATTTCCTTGCATAGTCCTTCCTTCAGCTTTGCTTATGCTGGTTCTAGGATCTGGGCAACACATATAGTAGTCACACTTAGTCACAACTCATGGGTAGCCTGCATGCCAAAATGCCAACACTCATGGACAGCCCATGGTGGGCCTGCTGAATTAATATTGACATGACACATAAGCAGGCCCAAGTACCCAGAGTGAGAGTAACATATGAGTGGGCCTGTAGTTAAGGAGTGAACTGAATATGCATAACACATGAACAGGCCTGCTGACCTCATATAATGTATAAACAAGTGTGCAGGCCTGTCCAGCTAATAGATAGGGCATCTCAACTCATAGGCTGGCCAGTCAGTGATATGGCAGAGACCATGGAATTCATCTACAGCTCATGGACAGGCTGGCCAAAGAGATGAGGTCAGCTGGTGCAACTTATGGGCTGGCCCATCTGTGACATGGAGTGAGACAGTGCAACTTATGGATGGGCCAGTGTGGCAAGGGAGAAAGGACAGCACATCTCATGGGCTGGCCCATCTATAGTAAAAGATCAGACAGTACAACTCATGCACTGGCCCATCTGTGATATGGAGGGGGATGGTGCAGCTCATGGATGGGCCAGTGCAGCAGGTGAGGAAGCATGGCACAGCTCATGGGCTGGCCCATCCATAGTAAAACATCAAATAGTACAACTCATACACTGGCCCATCTGTGATAGGGCATGAGGAATGAGACAGTGCAACTCATAGATGGGCCAGTGCAACAGGTATGGAAGGGTGGCACAGCTCATGGGCTGGCCCATCCATAGTGAAGCATCATACAGTACAACTCATGCACTGGCCTGTCTGTGATATGGAGCCAGATGGCACAGATCATGGATGGGCCAGTGCAACAAGTGAGGATGGATGGCACAGCTCATGGGCTGGCCTGTCCATACTAAAACATGATACAGTACAACTCATGCATTGGCCCATCTGTGATATGGAGCCAGATGGCACAGCCTGTTGGAACCTACTTGTAGTAGAATCCACATCTTGTACTGTAGGACTGGTAGCACAGTGGTAGTGCACCAAACCTAGTGTGTTGGGGGTCCCAGGTTTGTGTCCTGGCCTGTCCAGTATTTTCAACACAGCCACCTCTTCCAACCCACCTGAGTTGAGGACAAACATTTTGAAGATGATGAGGTTGTGTTCAACAGCAGCATCAAGTTCCTGTGAGTTCTTGACAAACATGGCAACAGATGGATCATGAGGGTGGTGGTTGATGGATAACTGGTGTGATTACTGGTGGAAATGTGAAAAAGGATGTGTTGCATATGCCAGGGATGGCCCAATGTGACTTAACATACATTTCCCATGGATTGACAGTGTCATGATTCCTACTTCTCAAAGTTAGCATTTATGGAACACCTCACAGGCCCATTATCCAAAATAGAAGTATCCTTCTGTCTACATGTAGGTTAACTTCAGACTCCAAGGCTTCTGGATGTATGTCTAAAGTAGGTTTGTATGTACTATAGCTGCTGGGATGTGTATCATTAGTTAACTGTGAAAATGTTTCATATACATGGATAGACTAGCGATGCATGATCAGATCATTTATTAAGGTCATTTTTGCAATAAAAGTCAGAGTCTATGAAGTACCAGCCATTATTAAATTACACAATGCTATGGTGCATTTCCTGATCAGTAGTTGATATTTTTGGGTCATTCCTGCTGCACTCATCAAGGCTGCACATTCTGTCCAATGTTAGGCCAGATCACCAACATTAAACATTAGGTGGAATTTCATTGTATCAATATCAAGGAAACTGCTGCATTTTGTTTGGGGCCCTGATGGTGGCCTCTACCCATACTGTGAACTGTGAGTTAAAGGCCTCTGCCATGATGGCAGGCCTCCTGTGTTTTAGAGCACTTTTGACCTTCCTGTGCTACCTCATATCACAGAATCAGTGAGGTTTGAACATTGCAGCTCACCATACATCAGTACAAATGGCCAGTGAAAAACTCTTCAATGGGAGACCAGATCAATGACTGGATTGAAGGAAAGGTCCAAACCTACATGAAGCATTTGTGGGATGTCATGTAGCTTAATTGGGTGCATTGCATTGAAGTGTTGCAAATATATTTCTTTTACATTGCAGGTTCCAAGTCAAATAAATGTTCATGTGGGTAACTGGAAGGGATAGGGTAGGGTGCCATGATATGGCCATCATAAAGCTGTTCAACAGAGATCTGAAATTAATCAAGTTAAATTTCTGAGGTATATCACAGGTAAGGTAGGTTATGTCTCTGGGGATACAGATCAACTGGGGTTTCTGTTTTCATCTATCTCTATATATTTCACTAATTATCTAGGAATTAACAATGACTGTAGGCTGCAGATCTGAGATATTGGGCAGGTGGCATAACTCAATGCCAACTGATTCATGAACATTATGTATGCTGCATATAGTATGCAAGGCATGCATGATTACCAGTTGTATATCCAACCCCATGTTCTAATGCAGATCCTGACATAGCAATGATTGTGCCAGGATTATAGCAGAACCATAGTTTGAATGTTGGAACAACAAAATCAAGGGGTGGATAATCCCCCACCATGAGCAGCATGTCCAACTACTGCTCCCATCCATTGATATCCATGTGGTAAGGAGTTGTGCAGTTAACCATAATAGACATGCTGCTATAGACAGCATTCCAACTGGGTAGTATGGATGATATATCTGCATCTTTCCATTGCTTTGCCTTCATGTCAAATTGGATGAGAGCCTCCCACCCTGCAGAATACATCCATGGATGGATAATGGCCAGCATTCTGGATAGAAGGGCATGCACTTCAGACATTTGATTCACCCATTGCTGTGCACTGTTACTTTCCTCACCCAACCTTAATAGTTTTGATACTTTGGGGTGAAAGTTTGGGGGCTGCCTATGTGTCATTGATATATACCCTAGAGAGGAAGGTATCCTACCCCATGACCTTGCTGATACCATGCCAGTGAGAGGTCTATGCTTCCCATGAGATCTGCCATTTTGCAGAATAGTACCCAGTCCATTCTCCAGCCATGCTTGTGCAGTTTCTCAACACTTTCCTGCAGTGGAGATCTCAATATATTAAGTGAGTCCCAAACATTTTCCTTGGATATAGTTGAATATCACACAATGTTGAGATATTGAGAGTTAATCACCTGATGTATATGGTTTATGGCTCCTGGAAGGTACCATAGCTTGATGTTTCCATTTCCATCCAAGACCATGGTTGGAGCCATGATTTCATCATATCCCAGTGATGCCACAATATCATGGGTCTTTTTTTTCTGCACTGAGTACTGTGGACTGTGACTTTCCTGGGATGAGTGGATTCTTCTGCATGGATTCTCTCAACTCACTGGGATGCAGATATGCTTGTATGATTACTCAAATCATGTGATCAGCTTGACATACCAATGGCACTGGAACTGATATATCCAGAAGTGCATGCTGTCTGGCAAACACCTCCTCCCAAAATCTACCCTGCATATATTTGGAAACCTTGTCCATCAACTGCATCCACCAGCCATATGGTACTTGAGACATTGACTGTTGTTGGGAAATATATCACAAGTGAATTGTAAGCTGCAACACAATTGGCAGGGGATGGGATGATGAGTGAAAAAATTGCTATTGTCTGTCATGTTATGTTATTAGATTTCATCAACTTCTTTTCTTTCTGCCATGGCCACCACTGGCATGTTACATCAGACCACAGGCTGGCCATTTCTCAATCCACCCTACCTCTAATCATGGACATGCAAGCCCCTGAGCAATCCTGTCCAACATGATATGTTGGTTGGTCCACAAATGAGTCCTGCAGACATACTCCATATCACATATCAGCAAGTCCACGAGTTATGCCTCCCAACCTGCTATCACAGGTGGTAAAATGCCTCATTTGCATGGCATTTGTCATTGACAGGCCAGCCAATGACTTGTGATGTCCTGCATCCATATCATGGATGGAGACTGGTCTCAGATTGAGTTGTGTGCTCTTACCTTCATATCACAGATGGGCCCATCCATGATTTGCATGGTCTTGCCTTCACATCACAGACAGGCCAGACCACAAGTTGTGCAGTCCTATATATCATCATGTCCAGCCCCCCTCATGAGTTTTTCCATCCTAGATTTATACTAAGGCAGGGCCCATTCATGCATGTATGCACACCTACCTTATATGTAGCTTGGATGGACCCATCCCTGAGCTATGCTGCCCCACATCATATCATGGACTGCCCATCCATGGGTTATGCTGCCCCCCATCACACCTTTGCTGGCCTGTCCATGTGGTGTGCAGTGCCATATGAGATCACATGGATGGGCCAGCACATTAGTTGTGCTTCCTATGTGATATGTCAGATGGGCCCATCCATGAGTTATGCCCTCCTACCTGATTTCTTGGACAGGCCTGCTCATGAGGTGTGTGGTCCCTGCTCATACAAAGGCATGGCCTGTCCATGAGTTATGCACTCCTACCTTATATCTTGGCCAGGCCTGTCCATGAGTTATGCCATCCTACCTGGTATGTTGGAGGGGCCCACTCATGAGTTGTGTGGTCTCTGCTCATACACAGGCAGGGCCCATCCATGAGTTATGTACTGCTACCTTATATCCTGGGTGGGCCCATCCATGAGTTATGCCACCCTGCATCACACCATGTGCTGGCCCATCCATGTGGTGTGCAGTCCCCATATGAAATCACATGGATGGGCCAGCGCATTAGTTGTGCTTCCCTATGTGATATGTTGGATGGGCCCATCCATGAATTGCACAGTCTTACCTTTCATTCCATGGCTGGGCCCATCCATGAGTTATGCCATCCAACCTGGTATCTTGCAGGGGCCTGCTCATGAGTTGTGTGTTCTCTGCTCATACAAAGGCAGGGCCCATCCATGAGTTATGTACTGCTACCTTATATCCTGGGCAGGCCTGTCCATGAGTTACACTGCCCCACATCACACCATGTGCTGGCCCATCCATGTGGTGTGCAGTCCCCATATGAAATCACATGGATGGGCCAGCACATTAGTTGTGCTTCCCTATGTGATATGTCAGACAGGCCCATCCATGAATTGTGTGGTCTTACCTTTCATTCCATGGCTGGGCCTGTCCATGAGTTATGCTCTCCTACTGGTATCTTGGAGGGGCCCATCCATGAGTTATGCCACCCCACATCACACCATGTGCCAGCCCATCCATGTGGTGTGCAGTCCCCATATGAAGTCACATGGACAGGCCAGCACATTAGTTGTGCTTCCCTATGTGATATGTCAGATGGGCCCATCCATGAATTGCACAATCTTACTATTGAGAAGGATGTACAGTAGTGCACAGCAGAATGACTAAAGAGTGTAAGCTCAGTCTTTGAGTAGGACAAAGTCTAAATAATATTAACCAACCTAAAGAGTGTAAGCTACTCAACCAGTAAGTAAAATATGGTACAGTAACAAAGGAGTGACATTACCTCAGTCTTCAAGTAGGATGAAGTCTGAGGAACATAGAGAAAAAAGGACCAGATGACAAGTATGGAAATATTACATAATCAGTACTCGCTGTGTACCCAACAGCACTAATCTCCAACATGACCCCTCAGCAAGTTATGGTTTATGAAATAAAGTCCATACACATCACCAGCCTTTATGTACCAGTGGGACATGTGTGAGCTTGCAGTGGCAGTGCCTCTGTAGTGTAGCATTCAAGTACTAGCATGCTTCATTGTGTACTTCAGATGTTTGTTGTCATGTGTGCATGATTTGTAAGCAACCTGTCCTTGATCATTGTGCTGCCACTCTGCAGCTTCACACAGTGCTCATTTGCCCTCTACCTCTGTCACCTTGCTCCCATCACTCTCATCATCTCTCATTTCAAGACTAGCTGCCTGTAAGGTTGCTCTGGTGTCCTTGTAGGGACTAATGTGGTCATTTTGGGCACAAAATGGCAGGTTTTGGAGTTTGGGTGCTGCTTTTGACAAGTAGGGTAGTTCTCAGTGAGGAATTGGTTGTTGTGGGCAATTCATGACATTGGGAAGCATTGATAAACATTCTGCTGTGTTGGTAGCTGGCATTTCAGCTAGCATTTGTTTGGATTTTGGAGGTGAGTGTCTCCATTCAGTTGAGGCACTGGTCTGGCTTGTTAGATGGCATCAGGGGCCAATCATGGCCAGCATGCAGCTCATTTGGAACATTTGAGATATTTCCATGGACCTCCTGGCCATTAGGTGTGCCTGATTGAGGATCAGGGCTTGTCAGACCATGTTGTGCATGTGTACCACCTGTGTCTGCATTTGTGAGAGTGGCCAGTGAGTTTTTGATGTTTTTTCTTGATTTCACAGCTCATATCTTAAACATTTACAGGGCATTTGCTTCACATTGTAGCTGGTTGACTTTGTGTCTCTCATTTTGGTGCCATTGGATTGCTTTTGGGAGGCAAGACATCAGGTGTTCAAAGTATGCACTGATTCTGTCTGTACATTGTTGCAAAGCCATTGATTATGTCCATGAGTGGTTTGGCAACCATGGCATGTTGTTCTGGTGGTGTAGGTATGTACTTGGAGTCACTGATCACCTGTGGATGAGGTACTGATGGCTTTTCTCCAGTGTTTTACTTGTTTGAGGTGGCTGAGACATTTCCATGGATTCCCTGAAAGTTAGACATGCCTGATCAAAGATCAAGGCTTGTCTGGCCTGGCCATGCACTTGCACCTCCTGCATCTGCATCTGCAGTGTTGGCTGGTGAGTTTCTAACTGTCATCTCAGTTTCATGGCTTGTATACTGAATGTTTGCAGGTAGTATGCTTGGTGCTACTCATTTTGGTGCTATTTGGTCACATTTGAGAGGCTGTCCATGCAGACATGTACATGCCCAGTAAGCTCCTGTGATGCCAATGGCTGTGTCTGTGAGCAGTACAGTGATGGCAGCTTGCCATTTTTCAGGTGTAGGTGAGTGCATGGAGTAGCTGATCATGTGTGAGTGAGTCACTGATGGCCTTTGTCCAGTATAAGTCCTAGTCAACATTCTGTCAGGTATCAAGTCATTTTGTACTTGGATTTTGGGTGTGTACTATGTAGTATGGCATCCCTCCAGAGCTTGTCAGGTGAGGTGAGCCAGCATGTTGTGCATTTGGCTATGTTGCTGAGCATTTGCATTGGTTGCAGGTATCCCCTTGCATGGGAGGTAGGTCATTGACTCTGTTGAGTCATGTTCACCTTTAGTGGTGAGGAAGATGGAACATCTCTGGCATTGATTTCTGCCTGGGCATGACCATGTTTTGTCAGGCCAAGCATCTTGTCTTCTGGCAGATGGTGAGTCCCATGTACTGTTTTCATTGCATTGCTGATAGGCTGAGTAGGTCTGATTGAGCATGTGCAAGTCATCAAGATAGGATGTTGATGGGTCTGTTTCAATGCAGTATGGTCCCCTCCATAGTTGGGTTGCCATGTCATGCTTGAGCACTGCATGTGTGCTGCAGTTGGGCTATATGGTGTGTGCACTATGTGGCATGTTTTCATGTCTGCATTTTTGTGGTGAGTATGTACAGGGTTTACTGCTGATGAGCTACTCTGATAGATCTCCATCCAGCAGTTAAATGGACCATTTCCCATCTGAAGGTGGTGTGTCCAATTGAAGACAAGTTCAAGGTGAGGTTGGCATATAGTGTACACTGTGTGGTGTAACACTGCCTTCTCCCTTGTTCCTGGGTTGGTATCAACTATTTGGTTGACTGTAACTGCATACACAGTGTTACCACATCCAACTGTGGTAGGCTGCATAGGTATGAGCCATTTTGTTTGTGGTGAACCAGCTGTATTGACAGTAGATGTGTGCAGAGGCTCTGGAATCAATGGTCCAGTGCATGCATGATATCTGACTGTGTGCATGGGCTGTGAAGGACATGGAGTGGTACTCTGGTTGTGGAGGATGTGAGGGTGAACTTTGCAGTACATCCTTCTGTTTTGTCATCCCCAGGTTTTCTCTCCACCTGACATTGTGTTTCTGGCCTTGTCAGCTTTCTTACAGCATTCATTCAGTGTCTGTGCCTTCTGCCACATGGTATTGAGCTGATTTTGTGAGACTGTTGTCCAAGAATGCATCACAGAGTTTGCCTATGGAACAGGGCATGTTCCATTTTCCTTGTCCTTCATATCACTGATGTGACCTTTTCCAGATTTCTGCAGCCATCAGTGCATGGTGAAGTCCAGTTAAGAATTTGTCCATCAAGATGAAGATCTTGTGTGTTTGTGAGGTTGTTGCAGATATGGAAGCCCTGTGAGGGCCTTAGGGTGTTGAGGCAGAAGGGTAGGACATCCTGTAGGACATAGATAGATGAGTGTACTCCCAGTTACAGTTCTGCATGAGCAGGGCTCATAAACTATTGAGAAGGGTGTAGTGTGCAGCAGAATGACTAAAGAGTGTAAGCTCAGTCTTCAAGTAGGACAAAGTCTAAATAATATTAACCAACCTAAAGAGTGTAAGCTACTCAACTGGTAAGTAAAATATGGTACAGTAACAAAGGAGTGACATTACCTCAGTCTTCAAGTAGGACGAAGTCTGAGGAACATAGAGAAAAAAGAACCAGATGACAAGTATGGAAATATTACATAATCAGTTTATATCCTGGGCAGGCCTGTCCATGAGTTACACTGCCCTGCATCACACCATGTGCTGGCCTGTCCATGTGGTGTGCAGTCCCCATATGACATCATGTGGACAGGCCAGCACATTAGTTGTGCTTCCCTACATGATATGTCAGACAGGCCCATCCATGAATTGCACAGTCTTACCTTCATATCATGGCCAGGCCAACCCATGAGTTGTGCAGTCCCATCTACTTTCATGGCCAGGCCCATACATTTATTATGGTATTGCTTTGGCTGTTTCAACCAGGCTGGCCCATCTATCTGTTGCACATATTCACTCCATCCCTTACTGCATCAGGAAATTCACAAATTACTATTTTCTACTATTTGTGACTTTTTTTACTCTTTGTACTTTTCCATACTTTCTTTTCATTTAATCTAAGTCAAATTGGTTGGGATATTTCAGAACAATATAGTAGTCAAAAAGGTCATAAAAAGTCACTAGCTGGTCATGCTCAATGAGAAGTGAAACAGTCAAGAGATGTCAAGAAATATTCAACAAATAGTACAGAAAAAGTAGATTGGCCTACTATTTGTGACTATTTTGTACTTTTTGACTAAGCAGTACAAAATAGTCAAGATAAGTCATCAATAGTACATAAAAAGGTACAAAATAGCAATGTGAGAATTTCCTGATGTGTCAGGCCCATCCATATGTTGTATTATCCACCTGTCATGGGCCTGCCCATTTGTGGTGGCATGCCTCCCACACCTCCTTGTAGGGCCCACTCATATCTTATTGTCACTGTTGGTACATGGGCCTGCCTATTTGTCATGTAATAACTCAATTGACAGGCCTGCCATGGGCTCTCCATAAGTGTTGGCATTGTGGCACATGGGCTACTCATATGTTGTGACTAATGTGACTACATGGGGTCTGGGCAATCATCTTCAGGGAGCAATTCCCCTGTTGGCTGATGATTCTTGCATATCTATCTCCCATCCCTGTGGCAATAGTGTGTGGTGACTTCTACAGCCACCTACATGACAGGAGGGAAGCAGTGCATTGGGGCACTGTCCTTGCCCCACAAGTGAAGAGTAGCTGGCCTGGTGGCATCAACATCCTTCTTTCAGTCACTCGGGATTTTTGCAAGGAGCATATTGGTATGTGCAGGATGACGTCTTTTGGTGGTGCATTTTTTGCTGATGAAGCACGAGTGTGTTAGGATCACCGTTGGACCAATATTGTCTAGAATACGGGCCCACCATGAATATTACAACAATGCTCGAGGACTGGGTTAGACTTCCTAGTAGTTTATTATTATTTACCTAAGATCGCGGACAGATTTTTTCCGCTGCAGCCGAACATATCAAAGTAAGACACGCGACCATCCCACTGCTATATTGTACTGTTCGGCTGCGGTCAGGAAATTCTTGCTACGCAGTTCAATTCTTTCGAGAAAGGCACGTTTCCTCCCATGTGAATTACGTTTGTTGTTACAACAGTTTCCAGTCCGGTTATCTGGGACCAACTAAGTGCTCTGCTTGGAACTGGAGCATTCAACTCGGACGGTACACTTCTCCCGTATTCTCCAACTCAACACATGCTGAAGTGTTTACTCGCTTCGGGATGCAGGCGAAATATGGAAGTAAGGGTGTTCACTTGACTACATAGATTATCACCTGCTCATATGCATCATGAACTAGGTTCCATCGCTCGATGGCGCGACCATTCTTTAGCAAGGATCGGAGTAGTCACATCGATGTATCGAAAAATGCGCCAGAGATGCTCTTAACCAAGCGAAGGCTAGACTCCAAGAGGGCTTCCCAGTGGATTTCCAGGTATATGGCATCCCAACCCTCGGCGGTTGCCTTACTGATAAGTTATTTAATGCAAGGATATGGTCTACCGATTCGCCCTTGACTCTGCAGCTGAGTATTTGTTCGGGAAAAGCGTCCGTTCGCTTTCCGCTGGATTGGTTATCCAAAGAATTCGCTACCAGGGAAAAACAGGGACTATACAGTTTACCCAGCCGACATCTTCACCCATGCACTTTCGGAAGCGCAATCTCAAGTTATGCTCAGGTCCATTTATGGATCTTGTTGGCGCTTAGCTGAGTTCTGGAATGACCGCATCCGGGGGGAGGTGGAGGTCTGCCACGGGTTCATTGATCCCATCATCAAGGATGCTTTGGAAAAGGATGATGAAGGAGGGTGGTCAATACACCGGACAGGTGTGCACTGAGGAGAAAGAGGATCTTGAGCATACGTTGCTAGGATATCTCGTTAACTGCACCCATGGCAAGTCATTTATTTGTTCCCCACTTGAAATCTCACTCAGCGATCTACTACAGATCTCACTGTCATTAGGGATGAGATCTTAAACATCCTAATAGCAGGTCGTGATACTGTAAGCTGCCTGGCTGATCTTCGTTTTTATTTGTTTAATCCGCACTGCCAGACGGCGTCTGCCCTGACATCCCTAATTTACATGCTCTCCCAACACCCAGACATTCCGAAGCGTTCCAGGAGACCGACATACGATGACGTGCGAGAAATGAAATACATGCGAGCTGTCATTAATGGTAGGTTTTGCTGTTGATTTGTCAAAAACAGTCGTTATATGCCAATCTGCAGAAACTCTTCGTTTGTATCCTCCCGTGTAAGTTACCCGTTGGTCCTTTGATCGCTATTAACGGATTATGTCTTTTTCAGCCCTTTCAACATTAGGTTAGATTCAATTGCTGAGGGTCTCAATATCGTACGCCTGACACGCCTTCTACATTGTAGGACAAGCACAGAAGCTGTAGTGTGGCCCGGTGTGAGTGGTGGTCCGCCTGTTTAAGTCCCACCGGAGACGCAGTTAGTGGTGCATGCAATTGGACTAGTGTAATCTACTGACACATACTAGGACCTTATATTCTGTATTCCTTGTGCATCGTCGGAAAGATCTTTTGGGTCGAGATGGTGGGCTCATTCCATTCAGTAGCATTGGACGGCAACTGTGACAGGTTAACTTACAGCTGGGATTTTCGATCTGGACCGCTTCCTCGACGAGCGATTGAAGTATCCAACTTCGAATCCTTTCATCTTTCTCCCCTTTAATGCAGGACCCAGAATTTGTCTCGGTCAACAAGTGAGTCTCCTGTTTAGTTGTAATATTGGTGCTATTGATTGGAATCTGCAGTTTTCGTACAACGAAATATCGTTTTTCGTCGTTTGTCTATTGCAAACTCTCTCTTCTCTAACCTTGGCAGAAGGTGTCCAAACTCGACCTGCAAAAGGTGCCAAAGGGACTGGATGCAACTCACAAGAGAAAGTGATCTTTAGACGTCACCTTACCCTATATGTGGACGTGAGTACTGGCTATCCCGGCTTCATCTAACCAAGAAAGTTGAGTGCTGCGGCTTTTCTTTAAGCTAGGAGGGCCTATGGGTGATGGGGGAAGCTGATGATGCTAACGGTATGTGATGCTGAACACGAGCCAGGAATACGCAGAAAACTAGTAGTGATAGATGTAGCGCCAACTGTATTCTGCTGTACTTCCTGTGCCTCTACATAAGACAGCCAAACTGTGCAAGCAGTCGCATTGTTCTCAAAGGGGGCTTATAGTGTGGAGTGGTATTCCGTTGTTGTCAGGAAAACCACAAGTAGTCTACTTCGTTGGTTATGATATACTTTTGAGAGAAATTGTCACCTACCCTTGGAAGCGTTGATGCACTGCTTTTACATCTGTGCCTTCCGCATCAAGTTCCTCCTCACTCGCCTTCTCTCGCTTCCCAATCCCTCACCCTTCCCCCACTGCAGGTACGGCACTTGCTCTCTCTCTACGCCTGCCACGCCACCCTCTTCACCCTCTCTGAAATCAAGCATGCCCCATATTGGCAGCTCGAGTTCGCCTTTGACCAGTATGCGTGCGTGTCCCAAAGTGGACGGTGGAAGTGGAGTGAGGATATGGAGATGTGTCAATGGCGAGTGGGATGGCGTCGGTGATGGATCACTAGAAGAAAAAAACCCACGTATGAGCGCGAGATCAAGACAATTCGATGTTGAAGGATGGGGTTGTGGTTGACCGGGAGAGTAAGGTAATGCCGAAACATCTTGATCCATAGGTGCTACCTCCGCCTCTTTCGTGTTCGCATCGTACGCTACGAGGCCGACTACTGCACAATTGAGAACGCTGGGTAATTCCAAGGGGGCGATGTCCTCATATCCGTGGCCCACCAGATACACCCTGTCGAACGCACTCTCACAGCGAACCTCGAATGGGTAACGCGCACACAGCGGAAGTGTAACGTCCCAAGAATCAGCTGTGACCTGGCGCAGAGACGCCGGAGATGGGGCAACAAGTGGAATCGACGTGGATGGTTGACGTTCTGCAGTAAGCAGTGGAAAAGTTGCATGGAAGTAGGATAACATATTGATATTTCGATGATCGGCCGCCGAGAATACATGCATATTCGTCGCCTCCGCCTGTATCGCTTCCAATTGTATATGTATGATACTCTTGGCATGGCCGCAGAGCGGAAAAGTATCTTCAGCCAGTTCGGTCGATCGGGTGGGCCAGCCCCATTCCTCTGAACCTTCCACTTCGAAAACGTGTGACGGTTCGACTAATTCTTCAACCCGTGCGTTAAGTTCGGCACCCAGGCCCTTCGTCCAGCCCATGGTGTTGACTACAAGCGGAACGACATCCTCGATACGGCCGTCATTAGATATCGAAGTGTCAGGTAGCGCGGGGATATGTATTTCGAGTCTATATGTCTCCAGAAGGGATTGTATCGCAGAAAGATAATAAAAAGGGTTTGCGCGAGGGGTGGAGGATCCAACGTAATGCGCCCTGTAAGGTAAACTTGGGTGAGTAAAGGGAGGTCCTGAGTGGAATATTGAGTTAGATTCTACGACAGCAGAGGGAGCGACGCTACCGAACACGTGATTCTCTATAATGCTGAGAGCAACCATACCACCAGGAGTAAACTCAGATTGACCGACATCACACTCCAGGAACGCAACACGCCGATAACTTTGGTGAGCAGCAATCGGAATGAGAACCAAAACACGGAGGTTACGTGGCAGCTCACCGGTTCAAGAGTCGATTGAGTAGAGTGCGAGAAAAAGTACTTTTTCCAGACTTCTTCGGTCCCTTAACCACACAGACCGGTATGACGGTAGTGTCTGTCTCGCTATTAGGCACAGGATCCATATATACGAGACCTGTTTCCCAAGAGGGCGGAAAGGTGAAAGGTACTATGTCCTTCGTGCTGTGAGATATCTTGAACGACGGACGAGTGGGATCAGCGTGACCCGGACGAGTTGGCGATCACATACAAGACGTATTTCGGGAATTCCGATGTCTCTTGCGGGAGCATCCGCGGTGGTTTGAAGACATTCTCGAAAACTCTGAATACGCGACTCAAATCCTCCACGCCCGTATTCACGTACTGAATCAGCACGACCGTTGCATCTGGGTTTGCGTGGACAATGGACGGCAGTGGTCGCTTTGAGTGGGTGTCCGTAGGAGCCCAGGAGACCACCGGTATGGGCGACGACCTGGGCGCGAATACTCGATGTTGCGTCGATGAAGGACCAAGTGTGACGCCGCATAGGTTTGCACGACCTTGCAGTATGACGAGGAGGTAGACACCGAGAAGCGCCACGGATTCACTGGCATTTAGAACCAAGACTAGCCCGTCGTCGCCTTGGAACCCCATCGCAGAGAGATCATCCTCAGTGAGAGGGAAAATGTTTTGGCCAAGAATAGGCGAAAAATTGGATATTACGGTTGATTCAGCAGGTATGGGTGCTTCAGGTTCTTTGAGCTCGACAGGACGTGAAGGGCTCCACTCTCTGGATGCTTGAATTGAGGTCAGATGGGGTGATGACTGCGCGGACTGCTCGTCTACTTGTCTTACAGAGGCTTTGCGGGCTGCGACGGCACTCAGCATCTTTTGCTGTCCAGTATGGAAAGCCGGACAATCGCGTTGTTGTTGTTCTGTCCTCAGTGCGGGACATTGCTGTCTGCCCCAATAGACGACACGCCAACCGTCGAATGCGAACAATACCCATCACTTGGAGCCCATATCTTGTACGTAGGAGTGGGTCCATCGAAATATGGCAACGCTATGACTATCGATGGCACCCACAGCCTATGAGAACATCGAAATCGTGACCCACTCTTACCTGGATGCATTCCCATCTGCACTCAGACAGAAACGAAAGACGCAAACTAAGATCCACTAAGGAAAATTCTTGCCCAAGGTGTGCTCGTTAGTAGTGACCCTCTCACGCTACAGTCCTTAATCTTACTCCACAAGGCATGGCTGTTGACACTCGTGCTACCGTTATCAATCCGTTTGGTGGTCAGTACCCGGATGACAACACCACAAAGGAGGTCGTGCTCCAGGCAGATGGCTTGGCGGCAGCAAATTTTGACGATCGTCACGTACTTCTTCGCTGGACAAATGGGACAGATCTAGATGGAAATCGTTACATTCAGATTGTCCAGCTGTCCGGTGGGCCAGGCAACTACCAGTTCCACACAACACAAGTCAAAATTGACTCTGAACGATCCCTACAGCTGAATACACTCCATGTTCTTGGACGATACACGAGGGCGCAACGCGACCAGATTTTAGCACATGCAAAGACTATCAAGTTCAACAAGAAGTCGCATGCCAACAACTGCCAAACCTGGATGCGCAGCCTGCTCATGGCCATGGTCAATGATGGTCTTCTCTCTGCGGAAATCTTCGACAAAGTTCATGCTGATGTTCCGCTCAAGAAAGCTGTTCCAGAGCTCCTGGAAGATGTTGCATGAACCACTCAGACAATGTATTTTGTTGTGTTCCTTCTGCATCTGTATGTCACGCTTATACAGTCTCAGGCTATTGCTTCGGAGAAGTGTGTATGGAACATCGAGAAATTAGCTTCAGGGCTTGTAACATTCACAATGACGACGCCCCCTTGTGAACCCGTACATTGTTTACATAAATGAATTGTGAAATGAATCGCAGTATTTCATTTTAAAAGGACCTGCATGCTACCAGCTATGCGATTGGAAATCCGGAGAACCACCGTCGTAGTGGGTAACGCACGCGTTCTCGAATCTCGATCCTTGCCAAAAGGGAGTGCGGAGAAGGAGGGAGGACACCGTGATCTTGAATGAAATTTACGCCTTGTGCCACAACATGTTATTGGTGACCCACATTTTGGTAGCACTCCACGACGAAAGGTTTTCAAGTATGCCTAAACGTCCAAATGTGCTCAGGCATCTCTCGGTTCCCCTGGAACACGGGGTGCACACATGCACACTTGTCACCATATTCGTGCCTTTCATGATAGGATGCCTGGAAGCTTCTTCTTCGGTTGGAAGGCCCATACGTCAGGGTCTTTTGACAACGTCACTGACACCTTTTCATCGATGTGGGTACGAGCACCCCCAGACGTACGCATGACCAGGCTGAATTTTCTTTATCGAACTGATTTTGTCCTGTCGTCCCGGTTTATATATATATGGATACCCCCTGTTCATCGTACGTTGCACTTACGACCTTGCGAGTACTCTTATTCACCGGCGGTTCTTGGGATGCTCCACCGATTTATTATTACTTTCGCAATTATAGGTCGCTGTAGCTGTTCCATTATCCCGGGGACGTTCTTGCAGCCGCACAAAAATCTCTTGAGAAAGGTCGACTTCTGCAGACCGCCGTTCCGGATCCGGTTTGTTTGCGTGCCAATGTACTTCAGGGGTCATGTTGGATACCCCACCGCTTCCATGATAGTACCTCTGTACTTACTGCACCAAATCTCTGGACCCGTGTATAAACCTGGTGCTTTCGGCCTCTCACGGTACGCAGTTGCGTCACGATTGTGTACTACTTGTGGCTTACCGAGGCCTGGTATGGGGTGCACTTTTTATACAAGGAAGTGTGCTAATATGTTTAACAAGAATAAGTCGTAAGCGCATTCACTTCAACCATATTGGCGAACAATTCTCGCATCTAGAAGGCAACCCCCTCATTCTTGCTGTCAAAATCAGTGACAGGGTGAATGGAACATCACGAACCACCGGCACGAGGTCTCCCAGAGTTACCGGCTTCGAATACGTATCCACACCAGCACACGACCCATGTCACAGTTAGGGCTCGACCAGTCCTCGTGTGTATATAAGCCCATGCGGTCCCCCAACTCTGAACCATCATTTTCTTCCTTCTCTACGAATCATGTCCATCACCTCAGGAAAATACAGGATTGTCACTGCAATTGACCGTGAACGGGCCATCGGTGTCGATCCCAGGACCATGGAAGCGCAGAAGCGTGTCATTGTTGTACCTAAGGACTTCCCGCCGCAGGCCTGCATGGTAAGACAGCTGCTCATCGCATTAAGGGGATACTATTTTGCTAAACTTACATCCAGTGGAGAGTAGAGAAGACTGCGGAAGAGGGTGTCTATCGCCTGTCTGTCCTGGGAGCCGACGCCGTGGATACAGACTCTAAAGTTTTTGCGAATTATGGAGTCGACTCGCAGGAGTGGCGGATTCGTCTCCACTCTCACCCGGATGGTCACTAGCAAGTGGACTTAGCTGCTTCAATTCTAACATCAGAATTGACGATCACCATACCACGTACACAGCATCCAGCGTGTTGACAACAATTTAACCTGGTTCCTTCCCGAGGCGAAAGATTTTACTCAGGAATGCTAGGAATCTTTCCTTTGGCCACCCTTCAACTGACATTCGTTTTCAGGTTGACTTAAAGGAGCACCTCGTTGGTATCGGAAACAAGTTCCTCTTCCACTTCGAGCCTCTCGTCGGGTATGAGTAAGCGGCGAGCCATGGGGGAATCGAAGAGCAATCTGTGCACGTTGGGGATGTACCACGTAACCCAAGTCCTGATCGAGTCATGTAATATTACTCTCATCTGTTGTTCGACAATTGAATCAGTATACGACGTGTATTCATTGCCTCTGGGCTGCCATTGAGTTGTGCTTCAGGTAGAGAAACTCACAGGGGCTACATACATGGCACCAGACGTGCACCGATTTGGTGTTGATATCAGATCGGACATTGCTTTACTTGGTCTGTGGCGAAGACAGGTCAGTAACCTAGGCTACAGAATTAGGTCAAACAGGCATACTCAAATGTGCATTCTGTGGGTCAGGAACATGGTCGGTACTCTAGGACCCCCCTTCGGACTAAGGATACATACTAATAGGCTGGGTCATCAGATCAATTCGTCGCTCTTCAAAACGTTCCACAAAGTCTACTCTGGCCCAGGTGGCCCCCGACACTCTTATTCCAGTGGTTTTATGCAGTACTGAAGATAATCACCCAGGAGTTGTCGCATACAAATCTGGTGTTACTTACATCGTGTGCCTTACCTGTTTCTTCGTTTGTCACTGATTCCTTCTCAGCGAAGGTCATGCGCGATTGTTACCTGCTGTATATCGCAAATCCTTCCAGCAATTGAACATGTTGTCAGAACTGTCATTTGATACACCCGGAACAATCCTGCCACGAGAAGTTGGTGGGTAAAGCAATCAATATTATTTCCGTGTTCGAGCTCCAGAATATAATCAGCTTGCGAGGTCGCTCACGCATTCCCATATGCCCTGCAAGTTTTCTTTCCACAACGTAACTTTTCCATCACCACAGCTCACCGCAAGAATGTTTCCCGCCAAGCTCCAAGAAACGCGCCAAACAACGTCTGGGAATTTACCTGCAGGGTTCGGCGTGGTTGAGGCAGAAGGGTCCAGGGCTGCTTTAACCCATGGGGACGTCGGCGAATCTTTAGTCCAGATAAGCACTGTCTTGTCCTGGTAGGCAGTCAGCTGTATTGGGAAGGTAAACGTTGCTGACGCAGAAACATACCTGAGAGGCAGTGGCGATGTAGCTCCTTGGAAGGCCGATATTGGGTGCCCAGGCTACATCGCGCACCCAGTCTGTGTGCCCTTCCAATTTCTCTTCCTCTACCCAGGACTGCTTCTCCTCACGGAAACACCAGATCTTAACAAGGTTATCACACCCTGCGCTGACGAGCCTTTTGAAGGCCGAAGGTTGGTGAGTTCCCGGTTGTTGAGGGAGTAGGAGGGAGCCCGGATGGGTCGCCGGTGCCCACGATACAGCATTGCAACCTATAGCATGAGCGTTGAAGATGTCTGGGCTCCATTGGCCGTCATCTGCAAACAAGAAGGCTGAATGTCGATAATGTAAACCAGGGGTCAGCAGAGATACCTTTGAGAGTAAGGACTGATATCTTTCCGTCTGAAGATGCGCAAGCCAGGATGGCACCAAGCTCGTGGGGAGCCCATGAGATGGAGTTCACTAACAGCGATCAGAAGAAGTGGTTTGTAAACGCGGACGAGGTACCTGATGCAGTATGGAGTGTGTGCTCTTCAATCTTGGTCCATTCGCCCGACGATGTTCCCTGCGTTTGCTCTTTCCAGATGAAAACTTTGCCGTCGTAAGAACAAGATGCCAGCATATTTCCAAACTTCGGGTGTGCCCACGCGACTTGCCAAACAGGTCCGGTGTGGCTAGCGCACTGAGGTTAAGCGATAGTTCGGGGGTACCCTACACCAAAAGCGTACCCTTTTAACGTCTGACTGGCCGACTTGCTGGGACTGCCATTTACAATGTCGAATACCTTGACAGTGCGGTCAGACGAGCACGTGGCCAGACGCTTGCCGTAGTAGTCAAGTTGTGCGTCATGCTAGATTAGAGCCATCGTGAGTCCTCATACTGAGAACATAGAACATGAAAACATACGATCATATCATCGTGGGCTGTCTCCACAGGCACTACACCGCTAGAAGGCGCAGGCTGTCATCGATGTGTAGTAGTTAGCATGGATTCCCTTGGAAAACAGAGGGGTACATGCCATTTGGTGCAAATACTTAGTACCTTGTGAGAACGGTGTAGATTCGCTGAAGACGTGTCATCGGAACTCGGGATACCTCCGATGACAGTGAGGCGCTTATGTCAGCGAAGACCCCTAATCGCGGATTGATCACGACACAACTCGGTGTTTGGACTCGCATGGAGTGCTATTCGATGCAAAATTTTGTGCGTTTCCTAACGGGCACCATTTAAGTAATAGAGGGAGGTTAGTGCTTTCCTGCAGAGCAGTACTTCTTGCGCTTGCGATTCGACCTTCCACAACTCAGATTTTTACAGCTGGGTCTTGCACGCGCTGCGTGATAGGCTCCTCATAGGTGTGTTGTGTATTCGTTATCCGGGGTGATATTACTCAGGCGGCCATCGAACCTGTTACGTGTGATGGTGGACAAACTCAAATCAGGACTCTTTCTTCGGCAGAGTTACTGTGCAGAGCAGTAGCTGAATTGTCGTATCATGGACGTCGTAAGAACGACTGCGTAATAGATAGTATGCAGCATGAAACTATGCACCATGCGTGCTTCTCACGTCGATGTATAGGTGTAGTTCTTAGTATCCTGGCGGCCCTGGATTTAACCATTAAGGGATCTAGTAATTTCTTCGATGAGACAGACAATCATTGGGCCACTCGCGTTGTGAGAGAGCATTGCCCATGCTACTGCGTTCGTTCAATGTGTTCGATTTTGCTCAGTTGCCGTACAGGAAAAACTCATAGTCCGGCCCGCCCATATGTCGAAGTCGTCTCTTCAGCTTCGAAGCGAACAAAACCAGGGCTTCGCACTTCTGTCAGCTTGAAGGTTCCGTCGGCATCAGTGGGAGTACTAAAAGACGTTAACCTTCCCGGTTTGTCCGTCGGATGGCATTAATAATAGTAGCATTGGGGCAGGTAAAGGTTCCTATGTTCCCGTGTCACGCAGTCGTGCAGGTAGGGAAAAATCGCATCATTATTGCCAGAGCCCAGAAACACGAGTTGAGTCGTGAATCTAATGCGAAGGGGCTTGGGTTTATCCATCTACTGTTAGTACAACATAAGATAATTTATGCAGCAGGTTGAAATGCAGGGGGTTAGGACATGGGATGCTTGAACCAAGGGGGAACAGAACTCGTCGAGTACACCGTGATACAATCAGGCCAAGGGGGTACCGTCTTGGGAATTTACACTTAGAGTTAACAATTAAACAATGTCCCAAAGTTCTTCAAGAGCACAGCAGAACTTGGGGAGGAAACATCAACGAAATGTAGTCAAATGCTAACGTCACGTACCTTCCCGCATGCAACGGATGCACTGAGGGGGTAATCGCTGATGCTGATTTTGTCATCTACCATGTGGTCGGCAAAATCATCTCGTCCACGAGCCATAGCGCCGACGAATATAGCAATAGAGTGCGACTCGGGTAACGTTTGTAGATATTTTGATAGACGAACGGTTGGTGCGTCGCCAGACAAGGCTGAGAAATCCAATTCTTCAGAACTGCAACCAAATCGAAATCAAATAACACTTACTCAATTTGATCGTATTTACTGGGAGATGGTCGGTCACGGGATTCTTCGATTTTCGTTAGGTACCGTGAGTTGTAAGGGAAATTAGCATACTTTGATCACTTTAAGCAATTTCTCCGGACCGTTCACGCCACGGATAGAAAGCTTGTGAAGAAGTTGAACTGTGATAGTAATAAGATAGCGTATCAAATCGAGAGTACTACACGTACCCATCAAGCCACTGAAGCGCTTGAAGGTCCGAGGTATTCTCACATGAGGGTTAACTTCGATGAGTACACCCTTTGCAGTGTGAATGTACACCTGCAGCCTGCCTGCCTTGTTAAGAGGCGAGTCCAGAAGAGTCAAAAGACACTAAACAATTATTCAACTTTTTGCCACGTCTCAAGCACGGACGCTAAGACGGACCTGGTGGGTAATGTCCGGACGAGCATCCGCAATGTCCCGCCCGGTCTTGGCAAGGATGCCCTGATGATCATCACAATTCAGAAGGGTATACTTGACTTCGCCGTCTCTGCCGCCCTTGCTCTTCCCACCGCTGGTAACCCGGTATGCTTCCAGGCATGCCTGGTCCAGTATCACAAATAACCTGCGTTGGGTGGAGGCTGCACCGCCCCTAGGCACGTGCGCTTGTACGGGTAACATGGAAGGATTTTGGAGGGTTGGTGTTGCAGAGGAAGTAGCCATTTTTCTTGCTTTAGAAGATGGGAGTGGGCGAATAGGTCTCTCCGGGCTATGTTCGAGGAGGTCCCGCTGGGGTCTTTCGTCTACCGGAGTGGACTTTGGACGCGGGGGAGGAACGAGGGCAGTCTCTGGCTCTTCTTCGGATAGTTGCTGCCTGATGCGATCGAGTGCTTGAGTTGCTATTGATCCTGAATGGCGCCTGGGACGATGTAATTCTGGGGGGAGGGACATGCTGTTCAACGAACGAGGGGAAGCGAAGGAGGATCAGAGTGAGGAGTGAAGGTGGAAAGAAACAAAGCCACGTACGTACCTCCGTTTTGAATGAAACCGAGACCAGACCTGAGCTCCCGAATGGCACAGCTCTAGAAGGAGACTTCCCGTTGGCTCGGATGAAATTTTCGACAAGTCGTCTCACGGTATCAGATCAGCACAGCCACACCACTATCATGCGTTATCTCGTTCTCAGATCGCGATGTGCATGCGGGGTGAGACAACCGAGTGGGAATGGCTCCATGGTCAATATATCCATGCTCAGCCAGCCCTTCTCGAGACTTTTCTTGTCGGTTACACCTTCGAGTCAACAGCGGGGCTCTAGCAGAAGCACTTCATTTATCTCGAGTGCATGATGAGCTATTCCTGGCTTAGTATCGCGAGGTTCAAGGGGCTCGGCGACCTGTTTTCGTTCCAGCTTACAGATTGCGGCAGTGATTAAGGAAGACAGCAGTTACGTCCGAGTCGGAAGGCATTATGTATGAGGGGTCGGCAGGACAGTCACATGTGTACACCAACCGTCAGGAGGCCACCAATTTATTTACATAAATTCCAGATGGGAAACACTACGCTGGTTGCCTCGACCAATTGGATGTAATAGACAGTATAACAGATGGGGACTGATCGCGATTGATCGGGTCTTAGGCAGTCTTCGCTATTCACTATCTGCGATGATCTCGGGGCTGAAGAAGGAGCTCTTGCACGTGGGCGTTGCTCTTGGCTAGCTCAAGTCATTTGATGCAGTGTTTAGGTCGTGTAGTAAGGTAGGTAAAGTGTTTTCCGAGAGGATCAACGTTCCGGTTCATCCGATATTGCAACGTACCCCAGAAAAGTGTGACTGGTATGAAGTGTACCTGATCACTTCTGTCCAAGGGGCTGAGCTCACCGAGTAAAGGACACCTTGGAAAGTTCACAAGCTCGTTGGCACAGTCGTGAGTACCTGCAGAGTTGGTGAGATGGCTAGTTTAAAGGAGAAAACGTGTCAACGACCTTTCCTGGATACCACCGTGGTAAACGAATCTGGACAGAGACGAAACAGACATACGTAGCTGCCGAACATGATGGCAATGAGATGGAATCAAAGAACAACCTGTTAGTCTAGTGACGTATGAGGATTCGACAACCCAGGTTCAGCAGTCACCGCCAGTAACAGGTTCGCCAACATTGGTCACTGCTGACTTGAATTCTTCGAGTTACGGCAAATCGAGATACTCCAGACAAAACGGGTGTAAGGAGGCGTGGCGAAGTGAGTCACCAAAGTCATCCACTTTCCATGAAGACGCGATAACGATGACCTGTTTTGAGGTGAGTTTACAAGAATCTCTTTCAGAGGACGAAACAAAGTGAACGAGGGACGGATACATCCCGTGGAACACAATATGATAGGAGTCAGGCTTTCCTCATATCGGAACTGCAACTTACGGTACAACGATGACTGGTGTTGCGGCTAAACATTTCGAAGGGTGCATATGACGTAACGGTAGAATCACAAATCGTGCTTAGGAAAGTGTGGACGCGCACGGTAATGCTGCGGGTGAAAAACCAATGAGGCCTCCAATTACCGGATGCAATGGTGTTTACGCAGCACACGGGTGCTGTGATCAAGCCATGACGAATTTCATTGCGACGGTACTGACGACAATATTATCGATAACTGCCCTTTCCCGGTTGCCATCGCCAGCGACTTCCTTCAAAGCCACTTCACCATTGAGTTTATAATGCTGTAAACGATACGTAAGGAACGAGCTCGAAGTATGTATAGACACTTGCCTTCCTGACATCCGCCCAGCTGGTGGAATCCGGGATTGTAGACATAGGGACCAGGCGACCCTCGACAACGTTGTGCATCTTCTGCTGCACGTTGGAGGTATCGAAGGTCGCCGCATGCACCAGAATCAAATCCGTGGTTCTGCTTGATACTCCAAACAACTTGATGGCTTCCGATATCTGGTCAGGTTTATGGATAAGCGGGAAGTGCATCAGCCTTGGGAGCACTCACGTTGTTCGTTGGGTTCAAGGCCCAGATAATCTCTGAGTGAACAGTTTTAGTTCTCAATGATCCCTGCGACTCCGATAGCAAAGCTTGGTAGACTGCGGTCTCGAGATGCAGCGAACTCGTTATCTAGGAAGCCGGGTGATAGGTGAAGAAGTGGCATATAGGATAGAGACAAGCGACCAACGAGCTTCGCTTCGATGAACGCGAAATTGACTGCGTCCCGCTCGGACTCGCCTTCAGCTCCATCGAGCGACGCAGCTTTGACGATACGTGACCTTAACGCCTCCGCATTCTTGACATCGTTGAACTTGGCGGCGTACACCACAGCGTTGAACTGAGGGTAATGGTAGGTTTCCATTAAACGACACCGCGCGATCCTTAACAAGTAGAGGAGAAAGCCTCGGAATGTGGCTGATGGAAGCCCGACGGATCTCCAACGGAGGCCATACTAGTATACGGTACCGTCGTCCTATATCTTTGTGCCCCTGTGGCCAACATCGTCGCAGTAGGACAGCTGTACTATGTACATAAAAGTGAGAAGCCTGCATCTTCAGGTTTACATCCGATAATACCACTGCGCCCACCGAGACTAAGGCTCATGAAAATACAATTCGTTATGAGGACGCAGTTAGAAAGTAATGGACGGTGACCGTGAATATGTCCCACACCGTTAGCTAAATCATCGTGCATTCGAGTCCACCCCCCTCTCGCTGATAGTTCCTTCCTGCACACCTCACTAATAAATTCTGGATTGGGGAAACAGGTTTTTACCTTCCAGGTTGTCGTTAGACGCGTGCTAGCCAAATGCAGCCATCTTGACGCCAAGCATGAAATGGAATGGTTGCATAAATGCTGCCCTGTCATATGAAAGAGTCACCTGAGGGGGTCGTCGGCACCCCAAAGACCTTTGGAAGGGTTGACCAGCTCGATTGTAGTCATCCTCGCACGGATGGAAGAGCGCGGTTAAGAGAGCGGCGGACAGGCGGGGTAGACTGATAGCGACGTACACGTACGGCTGTATACCCAGGCCCGTTACCTTCCATTAAGAAAATATATGGTCTGCTTGGGAGGTACATACCCCGGAAGCTAGAAAGGAAGACCCATGAAACGTACACACCGACCCTAGTCATATGTGGAATTTACTTAAATGCTGGACGGCAATAGAATAATTGTCGTACAGAGCACGACCTGACCTTGGATGGCTGAGAAGATGCCTTTCTGCTCAGAGCCTGGAAACAGCACAGGGAAACGTGCGTCGTTCCGAGTGTTCGTTCTGCCAAATTAATGTCGGTGGAGAACAGGCTGATGGTAGATGCGCTAGACATGTATTTCAGCTGTCCTTCTTAGTTCATGTACCATGTGGACGGCTTTCTAGACTTGCACCCATGGCGACGTGGCCATAGCTAACTAAGATGCTATAACAGTAGTCGTTCGCTGCACGGCGTGGCATTTCTTTTGGATAGCCCCGGCTCCGAACCTTGCTTATTCGCTACTTCGAAGTCGTTCAACCTTCATGTCGCAATGAGAACACTACTGTCTTTGACTCGACGGAGATCACCACTGTCGCTCCTTGTTGCTGCGCTCGCCATTCAAGTGGCTGCAGCACCTGTCACCGCAACCAACGTACTGACGCCTGACAATTTCGAAGGAACGATTGCAAACGGCGTTTGGTGAGCAAATTTATTCGTGCCTGGTGATCTACGAGGTTCATGGTCTGCAGGTTTATTGAATACTTTTCACCTTACTGTCCTCACTGTCGCCATTTCGCACCAACATGGACGGAGGTGGCCGACCATTTTGAGAAGCAAGCTGACCCTGGCGTGCATCTCGCTCAAGTAAACTGTGCGCTCAATGGAGGTCGGTAGCTTGTCTTCTGTTGCTGTCCATCGTTGAAAAACAAGATCAGACCTCTGCTCTGAGAAGGGTGTTACCGGCTATCCTCAGCTGAACCTGTACCGCAACGGAGAGTTGGTGGATACGTTCACTAAGAACAGAGCATTTGATCTTTTGGTTGACTACCTCGTCGAGCACGCGGAGCCAACAGGGGTTGCTATCTCCGTTTTGGCAGTTGAGGAAGTGTTCGCCACAGTCCCTCCCCCAGAGCCTACCACAACTCCAGAAGAACCTCTACGTGACGAAGCTCATGACGTGGACCCAAATCCTACAGGAGACGTAGTCAAGTTGACGACAGAAACCTTCGACAGCTTTCTCTCCCAGGGGCCCGTGTTTGTTAAATTTTTTGCGCCGTGGTACGTGATCCATGCGGGTAACACGCAGAATGCGGCTGATAGGATCTGAAGGTGTGGCCACTGTAAGAAATTGGCATCAACATGGTCTCAATTAGCCCGGCATATGCAACATAAGCTGAATATCGCGGAGGTGAACTGCGACGATCACAAACCTCTGTGCTCAAGTCAAGGCATCCCTGGCTTTCCCACTCTGCTCTATTATGCTCATGGTGCGAAAACCGAGTATACTGGAAGCAGAAAGTACGACCAACTTGTTACGTTTTCTGAACATGCTTCGCATCCGTGAGTCCCTCCATCGACGTACATATGGATAGTTTCTCATGATCTGCTAGCACCATGCAAACCATCGAAGCTTCCCAACTCGAAGAAGTTGTTCGAGACAAGCCTGTTATATATCTCCTTCTGCATACCTCTACTGACAAGAGTATTGTGGTACGTATTCAGATACCCCGTTGTAGTTTTCATTTGACTAATAACTACTTCAAGGACCATATGGCCAAGGAATCCCAGCTTCTTTTCGGCTCGCCACCGGTCTATCTGTCCTCTTCACAGGAACTCTTCAAAAAGTACAACATTCGGAGTGATGCTCCCTATGCAGTTCTTGTGTTCAAGGATCATGACGTTCGCCAGCCGACATCGATATTTTATCCATCACCGTCCCAGCCAAAAAGTGATGCACTGAGGAGATGGCTCTTTGCGAATCGATTTCCGACATCTTTGGAGTTGTCTCGCGAGGTGTTCCAGGATGTAATGAACGCTCCGCATCAACCTTTGGTGGTTGTAGTCTCTACCCCTCCAGGTGCACGGGACTCTATTTCTGAGAAACTGAATGACATTGGGAAGAAGTGGCGCTTAAAAATGAATCAAAACCAGCGTGAGGGTGGAAGGAGGGACGTTGTGTTCACTTGGATGGACACAGATCAGTGGGGCAAATGGATGAAGAATATGTATGGGATCAAGGCAGCGGGAGAACCCGAGGTTATCGTCGCTGATCACGGGGTGAGTTTCTACCTGTGACGCCTTCACTGCTCGCTCAAGTACCTTGAAGCGGTTGCTCTACTACAATAAAGACGGATCCGGGCAACCTATCAAGTTGAATTTTGTCAGCATATCTTCCGCACTCGAAGCTATCTCGGAGGGAAATGCAATACCCAAGCATTCGGAGAACATTTTCGAACGTGCTGTACAGGTGTGTGAAGGGCTCTTTCTCTGTCACACTTCTTCACTATTACACCCTAGTTATTGAACTCGGGTGTTGCCCGACTAGGGCAATCAATAACCGCTCATCCCTACGCGACTGTCCTCCTCGTCCTAGGCTTTCTTGCTTCTGTTTTTACGGCGATAACAAGACTACTTCGCGACGGTTTCGAGGATACGCATCCTGACAAGCGGTATGCCAAATCCGGTCGTATAGATTGATTCGTTAGTGTGTGTACCTCGCGCCTGTAATGACGAATGACGGTCACTTTTCCTGGGCGTAGCGGCGTGGGTTGTTTACATGTTTTTATGCCGACGTGACCGGTTTCGGCGTGGTAGTGTGATCCGTTCATACACTCACGTTGCCAAGTGCTAGCAAAACATATACAAACTAAGAAGGTCAAACTTTTGCAAATCTTCCAGTTTCCAACCTAGCCTGTATATACAAGTGTCCCCCATAATTGTACATCCTAGTGGCCCTTTATATGGTAGAAGCTAGGCATGAAACTGTCAGAGTACCAGCGCAGGTATCATAGGAAAGCTTGATATTTCCCATTTATGTTGGTTGATCCTATACATCTCACCATCTGCACTGCACTGTTGTGCCAAAACCCTACACATTGAAGAGACAGAAAATAGTCATGGGTGCTGGTGGCATAGTGTTAATGCGATAAGCTCACAACATCCATACGCCAAAGCTTGTATTTACATACTGAATTAATCGCTGTCAGAACTATCGCCCTCATCACCATCATCAGTTGAACTATCATCACTGTCCTCCTCCGCCACTGGCACCCTCTTCACTGGTCCGCCTCGCATGGCAGCCATTTGGCCAGCTAGCGTGTCCTCCTCCGGATCAGAGATTTCATCCTCCAAGTGTTGCTCCTCAACGTTCAAGGCAGAGACGTCATCAATCTTGAGCTAAGGGTCTATCAAGCCAACTGTTCTGGATCCTTGTTTGCGAAGAAACCTACCACAATATCCCTGCAGGTCTCTCCACCGATAAACGTGTCGCTCACGAAGTACACTTTCCAGGTGAACAGGCCCACGTTAGCCGGAGCCTGGAATTGGAGTTTGTAGCTACGATAGTTGCGTTCCCTTGAGGGGTCGGAAAGAGGAACATCTGTTATTTTCAAGGGGGGAACCACAATCCGGTTAGACTTGTCATCTGCGAGGACCAGCCACCAGCCAGGTTTGCGCAGCTGAGCGGAAATCAGAGGGAGAGTGAGACGAGACATTTGTGAATACAACGTACCCCAGGCCAATAAGGAGCGTGCGCGAATCCCGTGTCTCCAACGTCGATTTCCTCCGCGTCTCGCCGACTGTGCAAAAATTTCTCGTCGATTGCGTCGTTAACGGGCGATTCTTCAGCCTCCGCACTTTCGCTCTTTGTGGCATCGACAGGCGACGACGATAAATCCTTTAACCGAAGTTTCACCAACAAAAACACAATTGATGAGGGAGTTACGACGCGTTCACCGATGACTAAAGTCGAGATCAGGCGTTGAGCGGCGAGAATCGATGAGAAGGTACCTTTAAAGCGCATGTCGACAACGTCCAGAGAGCACAAACTTCCGAGGGCTTTCTGTGCTTCCTCGGCGCGTTCATCGCCAGCCTCTCTCAGTTGTCGCACGACGTCAGAGAGGTCGTCCACCTCCTCTTCAGCAACAGCGTCAGGCGCAAAACCGGGGAGCTGTGCTTGTGGACCACGTCTTCCTGGAACGACAGCCTGAGCGATGTAAGCATGTAACCGCATGACAGCAAGCGTCGGAGACAGCCAGTTTCGTGCTGATGCAATGCTAAGGTAGGCATTTAGCAGGAGAGGAGTCTGAAGTAACAAAGATTTCTGCTCTGTTGGCCAAGTGAGCCCACGCAGTTCACGCGTCTTCATCGTTATACAACATACCTTCCAACAGCTCCTTGGAGCCAAGTTCCAATCGCAGGAAATGAGCATAGAGTAACACAAGAGCCCTAGTAGATGCTTCGTCCACCAGTAGACTCTTCAGCTCAGACCAATCCTTCCCCAGGCGCTTCTCTATCTCACCCTCGACCTTGTGTAGGTCGCTGCCGGCTTTGGAGACTCTCTCGTGCTTGAATGCATTCACAAATACCTTGCAAACTTCAGTTATCCCGCTCGCCTCTGTCAGGCCCTTCCAAAATCCCTCTGCGGTTTTCGCGCTCACGCCCTCCTTTGTGCGACCTCTGTTCCCGAACCACCATTTCCCAACCATGCCCGGCAGAACGCCACCAACGAGAAGTCCATAGATCCCCAGGACCCAAATGTTGTTCTTGCCCTCCACAACCCAAGAAGGAATTGCAATGCCCATGGACATTTCTTGCCTGCCATCTGGGTGACCGTATAATTCATAATTACGACGAATAGTGTCGTCTGTGAGTCTTTGTATGCACGTGTTAACTGAACTGGAGCATCCAATAAGACGTTTCGAGTACTTACGCCTTGTAGGCCTTTGTAATATCTACAAATCGTTTCTCTATCTCCTCCACCGTCTGATTTATGGTCGCTTTCACTTTGTCGGGGTGGCTAGTGCAAGTTGTGAGCTGCCGTTGTAGAGAAATAGCGACAAGGGACACACTAGAGTTTCGAAAGTTTTTTGAAGTGGGATTTTATGTCCTTCTCTGAAGTCCCCTGCAGTTTCAGAGTCTCAAGAATAGAATGAAGATGAATTGCGTTGAGGTCGTACTGTTGATATTCCCAAGATATCGAATGGGTTGTAGACCTTGCTTTCGTCCTGAGTATTCGCGACCCTGTATGCTAGGAATCCAACAATAGACCACCCCAAGAGAACAGAAAGCGTTCTGACGGCGCGGTACTCAGCACAATACACAGGGAGAAAGCGCCACGAACAAGGCGCACCTCTTGGTCAACATCACCTTGAGCGGTGACCCTCTTGTTTTGGCCAAAATTTGCCTTCTCTGTTCTATGCACAACTTGCACTGGCAACCTTTCGGATCCTGAGGGCATCCTGTGCAGAATGGTCAGCTCATCGATCTCATGAACATGACGAAGCGCACGCGCGTACTTGCAGCAATGCGAGTCACCGTGGACAGCGTCATGGGGACTAGTATTATAGAAAGAACGGATATCAAAAAGTACGCAGCCATATTCCCGGCCTCATCGTAGTGGTAGTTGGCCATGGCTGCTCACGACAGCGAGCAGGTGAAGGGGAAAACGAATGACTACTGGCAAGTGCTAAGCTACTTAATGCGAACGTGGCCCGCTGAAATGCCGTGGGAAAGTGGAGGCTACCACTTTTTAATCGTCGATAACAACTCTCTAATTAATTGGTCATCTACCTAAGCAATAAGATGGACGTTGAAAACACCGGGCAAGGTGAGAGATGTAAGTGCCAAGGAGGGTAAAGAACTGTGCGGCCACCTAAAAGAGACTTGCTAGAGGGCCAGTTAGGGGTATCTTCACGTGACCTTGTATTGTAATCTCTTTCGCGACTGGTCTAATAATGTGTGCTAATAAACTGGCTCACATGCGCATCAAAGTCACCACCGGTCCTCCTCTCCCCCTCCTCAAAGCGTGGTTCCCTGTTCATCCAGAAACCACCTCGACAACTACCATTTCAACCCTCAAATCACGTCTATGTAACACCCTACCCCTCCTTGCTGCAGTTTCCCCTTCCTCACTGCGTCTCTCAATCGACGGATTCGAGCTCCTGGACGAGTGCGACATCGACGTCGTTAGAGATGGTGACCTGGTGTGGTGAGTCCTGTCTTACGCGACGGTCGTGAGGGCGTGTTCTCCGTGAACATGGGCTGACCAGACGCAAGTATTGAACAGGTAAAGCCACCGGAAACGGTCATACCACCGAAGGAAAAGCAGCCGGAGAGAACTGGAGGTTCTCGGAAACCTACTTCCCCTCTGCGAGATATACACCCGACCTCCAAAAAGCGGAAACGATCCGTCGTATCCACGTCGACGTCGGAATCCGAGTCCACATCTGAATCTGACTCCTCTAGCTCGTCTTCGTCTTCATCCTCCTCTTCGTCGTCCTCTTCTACTGACACAGACTCGGATGCAACCAGTACAACATCTGACTCCGAATCAGACACCTCAGAACCTGATTCCGGCTTATCCCTCCCCTTGGCCAGGGGAACTAAATCGCAAACGACGAAACTCAAGCCGCTTGTCCATCATCCACCCAAACCGCCACTAACATCCACGTACGTTTATTTTCCATCTCCTTTTTTTCTTGCTCAAATTTTCAAGTCAAGGTCAACTTACATTCGTTCCACCTGGATTCGGTAAACCACAAACCCGTGCTCGCAATAAGAGGAGACGATTAAAGAGGCAGCACAGTCGTAGAACAGTAGCCCCTGGCCCCGTTTCAGGATCAAATGCGATTGAAGCGGGTGTATGTGCACAACAAGAAAACCATCCTCAGCAGTCGGAGACATCCAGCAAGGAAAACACTCCTGACGTCTCTTTCCTGCCTTCGCTCTCGCTTCGGAACAAAAACAAGGCCAAAAATTTCCGATCCCTCGTAAACAAACCTCTACCCCCCAAAATCATTTTCGCAGACGAGGAAGATGGAATTTCAGCTCAAATAGAGCCATCTGCAGCAAATTTACCTTCATCGTCCGTGGATTCGTCGCAGTTAGCATCTATGCCAGCAAGGGTTGAACGACAACCACCTACTGCTTTAAGCAGACCGCCACTTGTACCACCTTCTGCTCGTCCCTCACTGCCACCCAACCTCTTTGTTACCAGTGTAGATGTGGAAGCAGGAATTCAACGGCCTAAGAAGAAGAGAAAGACACGCACAACCGCAGAGTACGGTTCCGCAGTAGCAGAACATGATAATTTTGCACCCGCTCTAGTACGTGGGGACCTTGCGGAGGACGCTGGACACGATGAATTGGACGTTACGCTTGACTACGGGGTTAATGAGGAAGATAACCACCAAGAGAGAACTCCACAAGAGCCATCTCAGGGGGAGACAACTCTCGCAGATGTGGATTTGAGCAGGCTGGAACGGTCTACCGAATCGAACTGGACGCAGTTTCCAAAAATCACTCGAGAAACCCAAGTGGACTTGAAGGTCGGGGACATTATAGCATACAAGGTCAGCTCTACCCCGACATCCCTCACTACATTTCGTAAAAGTCATTGCGATGTACAGGACCTCGGTATTAACCCAACAACGTTCACACCCGAATACTTGACTACCATTGCGAGGGTCGTGTCTGCTGACCTGACCAAGGTTGTCGTGAAGCCGTTCCAACCTCGAGCCGAGGTGTCATTCAGCGCAAGGCTCGGTCAGGATGTCGAAGAAATTCACGAAGAGGAATTCGCGTGGGAAGATATTGTCAATGGAGACTGGAGGTTCATTAGGTGTTGATTATCATACCCAGTGTACTTGGATCTTGTGAGTATGCTGAACTCCGGTCATCGGACTTGTATTCCGGGGGGAGTCTGGAAGTTACACGGTTAGTTCGACTCTGCGCTTACATGAATGAAGGACGGCAGTGAGTACTACGATCTGAGAGGTCAGGAGACTACGCAGCACAAAGGGGGTGCCGACCACGAGGAAGAACAGATAGTTCTTTGAGGGAGCACGAGCAGGTCTGAAAGCATGTCAATGTCAGCTTTGGACGGTGCGACGGTCCGCGAGTTACTTCATAATCTTGGGCACAGTCGACTTATTCTGCGTCAAGTATTGCGCCCGATAATTTGCTAGGACCCAGATTTCCTTCCTCCTCTTGAGAAAGACCCCATTTCTCGAGCTGCTAGTTTGAGCGATCCCAGTTTGATGTCCAAGTGCCATTAACATCCAAACCCCCTGTGTCCGTGTTCCCGCGTATGTTGCGGAAGAGCCATTACATTTCATATAGCAACGGCTTTTCTGCAGTGCACTTCATAGATATGTTCTTGATAGTAAGGCGGTGGCTTTCGGACAGGAATGGTGATGCACTCATGGAAAGTTGTGCGCCGTCCAGTAGTTGAGACGCGTCGTGAGTTTCGACCACGTGACTTGTAATGTCAGTGGCATCGGGTCGGCCTACTTGGGGGACGTACGTGAATTCGCATACTTCCATGCGTATTCCACACCTTCGAGTTTCCAAAGTTTCCCCAGCGTGCCACATACTTGCCCGCCCACTTACGCTAACACGGAAATGCTCGACTTCTTCCGGAAAGAGCGGAGTGGATTCATCCGTACATGCAGAACGGAGAACGCACAGAGCTCAAACCAATAACCTCCTCTTGGCCGCCGACAGACTTCTTGAAAGCAAACACGCCCATACCATCCAGTCGTACATCTTGAACAAAATATCCGCCGACAAATTCTATAACTCGTATCGATGGGTGGCATTTGCTCGTCTTATCAGGTTCGCGCTTTCGAGACACCTGTTTTCCGTGGCAATCGTGTTGTATGACAGGCTAGTCAGCGAGGGGTTTGTGCCATCCTCTTCTATTCGTGCGAGGATGAGCGCGGTCAAAATAGTTGACTCCTCCAAAGATATTGAGGATGTCATTGAGCCTCTTACCCAGGTCTTTGCAGATGAATCTTATGACACCACAGCATTCATGCAGCTGTTCTATTTCATGCTCAGTGTCAAGAAGGCACCTGTTGCAGTTGTTGACAACCTAACGCGAATCTACACCACGGTTAAGAAGGTGGAGCTCTGTTCGTGTCCAGATCTTATAGACGAGGTCGTCCGGGTCAATACACAAGCTGGTCGTCTAGGTGTTGCAGAACGCTGGTTACGTGCTTATGAAGAGAGTTGTCAAAGTGGGAATGTCGGAACGGATGCTTCTCCGCATGCAGCATTACTGGACACTCTCATGCGCGTGGACCCCAAGAATGTGTCTGCGCTTCAGGCGATTCTAGAGAAAATGAGGGCTGCAGGCATACCTCCAAATATCTCCATTTTCAATACGCTAATATCGGTCAACGTCAAGCAGGGTCGTTTTCGAGAAGCGTTCGAGTTGTACCATGTCCTTGTGACGCAGCGCTCTGAACAACTGGTTCCCAGCGATGTCACGTTCAAGATACTCCTACGTGCCACGCGTCTACTTGGCCGGAAACGACGTGCCGTGCGGCTACTGAACGTCATGGAACCTCGGCAGATCTTCCGGGAGATGGTGGAATGTCACCTCCAGCAGACAGGTGGCCAGCCATTGGGTCGCTCTTCCTCCATGTCTGCCTCCGCGCTTCAAATGGCTCTTCGGACACTTATTGCACGCAGTGATTACTTGGGCGCTCTCGTTGTCGTCCGCGTACTCGATGTCTTTGGCTTCTCTGCAGATCTACAAAGCTATCGTATCGTGCTTGCCCATCTACTCTCTCGGATAAAGCGCGAGGCGAAAAGGGCAAGGCGACCTGGTGAATGCCGCCTTGCGGATTTTCTTATGCACCTCCGCCCCAACGAGAACCTCGATTTGAACGATATGACCTCTCGTATGCAGAACAACCAGCCCACAGCCCAACCGTCTTCGCAGGGACCCATATCAACTGACCTCCGCCCCTTTCCCGGTCGCCTGGAAGGTTCCTCTAGAGAGGTCGTTTCGCACCTTCTGGGCCTTGGTGAGCCCGATCGTCATAGTGATGAAGACCTATTCGAAGTTATTCCATTGGCTATCATACATTCGTCTGACCAAACTCGACGACATCGACGGATGTATGTCCCTACTATGGCCCTGCTCTGTGGTGAATCTGATGCCCCACGCATCCACAACCGCTGCTCGTCAATCCCTCTTGCTCGCCTGTTGCAGAAGTCTTTCCTAGGAACTCTGTGGGCGAGTTCACCTTCGTTCAACCCCAGGTGGCATAGTCTGGTGCAGAAAGTGGTTGGAGATGCGACGAAAAGTATGGTTCCTCCGATGCAAGTAGCGGATCCTGTAAAGGCGGCCGAGCTACGCAAACACCTGGATAGGAAGCCGGGAATGCCCTTCATCCAGTCAAGGAAGAGAAGATCGGCGAGGGCAGGATGGGAGATTGAGTTTGTTGGGGATGATGGCCCCTGAGGCCTGAGTGCCGCTTTGTTATGGTCATCGTGGCGGTACCATTTAGTGTACGTGGATCCCGTGCTTATATCTGCTTACCGTGCTATTCATCTCGTCTGAAGACTATCATTAGTCCCTCTCGATGGCTGGCATAAGCTCCTCTTGAACTTAGGTTGGTGAGTTCCATGCTTTGACCATGATGACAATCCTCGGTGTCCCTGGAGAGAAAAAAGGAACATCCGATTTTGAGGCCATTCAGTAGCAGCAAATGGACTGGATTGGTGAAGCAGCAGCTCAAACACACAGTAGCTCCGTATGTCACCCCACACCGCAAAGAAGGTAGCATTACCGCGAGGCCGGGCCTGGTGAACCATCCATCGGCCTATCGATCGAATGCTGCACAGGTTTTTCCAACTCTTGAGCATGGGATAGGGTGTACCTGGCTGCCAACACTGGTGTCGGAAACATGACTAATTTTTAATTTACATATTGCTTGGTTGTGGTTGTCGCAGTCGGTGGGTTGTTGTTACATATGTAGTTGACCTGAGCAACCCTCAGATTGAATCGGTGGTGTGTACTTGCGGCCGAAAACCATTTCAGCGTCAATCGCTGCCGAGCCCATGCACTGACTCATGATGCTCTCTTGCCTGCTGACTGACGTCTGCGCTCGGCATGCAGGAGGAACGCGGTCCGGTTTTACCCGATTGATCAATTTTAGTTTTTATTTATTTCCGCGCGTAAAAATCAAAATTTCTTCCGTCGAAAAAAACTTGCCCGCCGTCGAGTGCGACGACGACGACGACGACGACGACGATGCTGCCCAAAGTCACCAGCCATCTGTTCCTGCACACGTCACGTGCAGTCGCCCTCGTTCAAAATCAGTCTGGCACTCTCCGCAACGTCCTCCAGCACCAGTCATCAGGCTCGACAACATCCACCGTACCATGGGCCACTGGCACAGGCTCGTCCTGGGGCGGTGCCGGAACGGGTGCAGGTCCTGGCGGCGCGAAATTCAATGCTGGTAGTAAATTCTACACCGGGTACACTGTACGTCTTTGTCGTCTTGTACCCTCCTTCCAGGTCTTCTTACACTCCCCTGACAGGGCGCCGGTCGCGCAGTTACACAAGCAAACACGTCTGCTGGCCAAGATCTCGCTAGAGACGACGACAAGGAAGATGTATCTGTGTCATTCGTCAAGCCCCGCCAGTCCTCTCGTCATTTGCGTTCCCTCGGTCGCCGTCATTCCTTCAGCCTTCCCTCCGGTCCACGCGACGTTGCTCAGGAGACCGGCGTAGGCGTCTTACATTCCGTTCAACTACATCTCCGTGCACGACATACATTTGCCCCTTCCGCAGAGCACGAGCAACAAAAGCGACAGCAGCCGTCTCAGCCTCGGCCTCCACTTACCGCAGATGACTCGTCTCAGTCATCCTTTGCCGCTAGTGTCGAAGACGCTTTCGCAACCAAAGATGTCTCTCGGCTCGCTCAATTAATAGTGGAACGCACGGACCGCGATCACGACGTGCAAAAGTCTCTTCGTTCAATCGACGCACGCGCACGAAGGAGGAGACTAGGTGCACAAACATCCAGCACCATTCACGAGGCTGCCGTAGAGGCGGCTGATGCCAAGGGAAAAGACGCGCTTCTGGCCGAAGACAACTTCCGGGCAGCCATGTCGATATTCGATGCCGCCTGTATGACCTCTGAATCGGATTCTCAGAAGCGTTCAGCTCTGGCCTTCCGCTTCCCCGTTAGCGTGTACCATGCCCTTCTACGCTCATGTGCCCACCATGCTTCCATCGATGCTGCCCTCCGCGTATACTCTCATCTCGAGGCACGAGTTCGTCAATCTGCAACCCACGGTTCAGACAGCTCTACTCCGTTTTATCCCTCCACAACGGCAATCTACTATCTTCTAAGCACCTACGTGAATGCTAACGATCTTTCGGGAGCCATGGAGGTGTTCAGCGAGTTCAAGGACTTGTGTGCTCGAGAAGAGATAGCCAACTTGGAGCCCGGTTCGAACGTGCGTGTCTGGAATAAGATGATAGAGGCTTACTTCCGTGCCGGACAACCAGCCGGTGCCTTGCGCCTTCTGGAGACCATGATGGATGCCGAGAGCACTGAAAAGACCCAAGGTTCTATATTTACCCCCTGTCCTTGCGTTCCTGTGCTTATGTCTGTCTTCGTGTAGGTGAAAAGGTTCTTATACCGAGTCCTGCTTCCTCTACCTTCACAACTATCATCAGCGGTTTCTGCAATCAAATTCCTAACGGCCCCGCCAATACTGGTTCTGCTCCTGTATCTTCCGCGCATCCTGACGTGGCTACAGCTCTCTCGTGGTTTAACCGTCTACTTCTCCAGCCTAATCCCCCCGTTAACCCTTATGAATCTTCATCAGAACCTACGCGGCCCGACCAGAAGGCGTGGACGGTGATGCTCGAGATGCTTTCCCAGGCCGTTTCTACCGATAAATCACGAATTCAAGACCTCAACAGGTTGTTTGGTGTTCTGGTGGACCGTGCGGCTAAGGATAGCCTGGAAGTGAAACCAACCTTACGGTCCATGGTGCTTAATACCAATACGCGTTTCCTTGAACAAGCAACCGATTCAGAAGACAAAGACCTCGCCCACGCTTCCCTGACATTCCTATTGCATCACATCTCCCCGGATAAAGATACGCGTCCATCGTTGTTCCAGATCAACGAGTCCCAAGCCTTGCTTGCAAGGGTGTATCCTCAACTGTTACGCTTCGACATGGCTGATAAAGCCTGGGAACTTACGAAGGCTCTGGTGGCCCAGGAGTTATCTGTTATTGAGGAAATCTTGAACAAGGACGAGAAGCCCGAGGCCAAGATCTCTGGGGAGCTCCTCAACAAGGTCGTTCCATTCGCCCTTCAGGCCATCGTTTCCTCGTCCTCGGAGACCTCTGCATTGTCGGAAGCGCTGCAAGTGATACGTTACACAGTACGAATGGGAGTGAAGCCGACGGCTGCTATGGCACCTTACCTTTTGCATGCCTTCATGGTATCCCCGATCGAGATCCAGCGTGATCTGGCACAGCAGGACTACGAAACCCTTCTTTCATGTGCCTTCGCCCTCCCTGTCAATCCCTCGGCGAACGAGTTGCCCCAAGGATGCGCATACCAGTCTCTTACCGCACTGCTGAAAGCCTTTGACAACGCTGGTATCGATTCTCACGTGCAAGCTGTGCCCAGAAAATTAGCACTGTCTGTAATGACCACACTTCACGACTCTCTGGATGACCACCAGCTAGCCGAATTCTTCGAAACTGTCGGGCCTGTTTTCCAACGCTTCAAGCGTCCACTACCACCTCCCACCCCAGTCACTGAGTCGCCAACGCCTTGCCCGCCGATTATCGTTGACTCTGAGCTTAGTCGCTACATCGATGAATGGTTCCCTTCAAACCGTTCTCTCACAGTCTACGATGGCTATGCCCGCCTTCAGGACGCGATCTCGGCGCCATCCCCACGTTATCCTCACCCTGCTACCCTAGGGCACCTTATCAACGGCCTAGGCCGTGCGCGCGACATACTGGCATTTCAGTCTGTCTATGACACAGCGCAGCAGGTCATCTTCTCACCTTACATCTCCGCTAACCCGCCGTGGCAATCTCAAGCATGGTTCCAGATCGAAGATCAGATGATTATCGCATATGCGCATGCTGGGGATATGGAGAGCGCGTATGTGCACCGCGACCGCATCTCAGCAGCTGGTGGTGTACCCTCGCCTGATGCGTACGGATCGCTCATCGAATGCGTGCGTGACACCACGGACGATACCTCCAACGCCATGGCTCTTTTCACCGAATGCCAGATGCGCGGGACGAAACCGAACGTCTACCTTTACAACACCATTATCTCCAAGCTCGCCAAGGCACGCAAGGCTGATTTCGCTCTTGATCTGTTCGAGAAAATGAAGTCAAATACCTCGTTGAGACCTTCTTCGATCACTTATGGCGCTGTCATTGCAGCGTGTGCCCGCGTTGGCGATACCCAAGCCGCCGAGCGGCTTTTCGAGGAAATGGCCAGCCAGCCTAATTTCAAGCCTCGGATCCCACCGTATAACACCATGATGCAGATGTACACACACACCAAACCGGACAGGGAGCGTGTACTACATTATTATGATTTGTTGCTGAAGGCGGGGATCAAACCCTCCGCACATACTTACAAGGTCAGTGCCCGAGTGATACCTCTACCTCTTGCTACTTTTCTTTTTCTGAACTGCTCTTCCACAGCTCCTCATTGACGCATATGGAACCATTGAGCCGATTGACATCGAAGCAGCGAAAGAGACATTTAAGAAGGTCGAATTGTCTGGAGAAGTTTCCCTTCAGAGTACCCACTGGGCAGCACTTATCAACGCTTATGGCTGCGTTTTAAAGGACCTGGACAAGGCCATAAGTATATTCGACTCCATCGCGTCGCATCCTTCCGCTCGCCGTAATCCACTTAACCCCCTCCCGGACGCTGTCACGTATGAATCACTCATCAATGTCTTCGTTACACACAAGCGTATGGATCATGCCCTTACTTATGTCGCCAAACTCCGAGCCTCGGGCATACATATGACGGCATACATTGCAAATCTATTGATCAAGGGATACGCAGCTACGGGCGATATTGAAGAAGCCCGCAGGGTGTTTGAGAGCTTGGCTGATCCTCCCAGTGGCGTTGCTGCCCCCAATAACCATGTGCCTCATGACCCGTCATCCACTTCCTCAGTTCGTCCATCTGAGCCTTCATATAGAGAAGTGTGTCGACTTTGCTGATTGCCATGTTATTATGAACTGACGTCCTTCGCAGCCATCGACGTGGGAAGCAATGTTCCGTGCTGAACTCGGTAATGGACACCGTGATCGTGCGGTTGCCCTACTAGATCGGTTACGAGAAAGGCATAGTTCACCTCTCTTTGTCTATGCGACCACTTAAACTTACACCCACATCTCTTGTAGGCAATTTCCGCATGCAGTTTATCAGAGGATCCGTGGAATCATGGGCGATGACGACTCTGTTTCACCGTGGGCGCAGTCCCCTGGTTCACAGTCCCCTACATCGATTTCTTGACACCTTGGCTCCGACTCGTTCTTCGTCGATCTCAGCCCCATGACGAACTGATGCTGACAGTTGTATGTCACCAAAAATACTCTCGCCACAGATGCTTGTCCAGCTTAATTTACTCATCCAGCACATGATATCCTGCATACGTACTTACTGTACATTAGATGAATGACCTGTATCTTACGTATTTGAATGCCTGACACCACCGATAGATGATACGACACAGACTAACCTTGACAAAGGTTTGTAGGCGTTGCGTTATCAACGTCGATCGGGCTGCAACTGGTAGTAAACTTCCCAGCATTCGCGACAAAAAAAAGAGGTGCAGGTATCCTTTGTACTCACCGATGGATTGTTGACTGGCGGAGGACCCCGTTCACCTACTTCCTCCAACACGGACATCTTGAATTCGAAGAGATCCGAATAGTTATAGGGTATTGACATTACTCAGAGCTGGAACACTAGATGATGTTTGTGCCGGCAGCGTAACTTTCCATGGACGTGCATATGATGAGTCGACTTTCAATTCAGTGCTAGGCCACAGAGCTTAGTGGAAGGTGCGAGGGTAGCAGCATCTGGGTTATACAAGCAACACTTGACGTACGCTAGGCACTGTTGGGACTTGGACTTGCAACTTCCACGGGCCTCACCAGATCTGGGCCACTTTGCTGATCTGAGGTATGCGGCGCAACAGGTAGGTACGCACTTACATCTATTGATGCCCGTCGTAAAAGGCGGAAGGAGCTTGAGTTCCGGCCGGTGTTGGGGTGTATAGGACAAGGGTACCCTGTGCGGGTAAAATGGCGCTGATCCGCTATATGGCATTTAAGTATTGTCCAATGTCCACGTAAAACGTCCACTGCTATCACTGCTATCCGTCACCCTCGGAATCGAACGGCCCGGCGAATTATAACGTACTTACCGAGTACATACACTGCCTTACATATCGAAGGTTCTTCGGTAGATGTTAGTATGTTCTCTCGGATTGTAAAAGTCATTTGCGGGGCCCCACAAAGTGAAACACAATACACGCCAGTCCCATGGCAATACGCTCGTAGCCTGTCCCTTCTTGTTGCTCCTTGTTCATGCGTCCAGCGGGCTACTGCACTCCCAGACTCGTAATCTTGCATCAACTTCGTCTGGAGGAAATGGACCAGTCGAGGTCCTCAGGAAGTGGCATGGACTGCAGGCAGAGGTCAAGCTGCCGAATTGTTTTGGCCGTGCGTTATGCTTTCTGAGTAGTTAGTTGCAGTCACGATGCTTGTACCCAGTGGGTGCCAGCTGACCCGGTCGACAACGGATGGCGCGATAGGTGCATCCGACGGACATGGCGCTACTTGACTCCAACGTGCGTTTGCTGATACCAACAAAATGTTTCGACGATACGAGGCGTTAACGAGTTGCTTGGCACAAGTACTAGGCTTTCTCGGTGTGTGAAAGGTCCATTTCCCCGTGGTCATACAGGGGGAAAGTATGCGAGTGCCCGTCCCAGGTAACTCGCCAGCCTATTCCAGTTAATATACAGGCGCTCTTCGTATCGACCAACGACTGCAAAGCGCCACACCTTTCCCTCGTCCACCTTTCCATGACCATACTTGCCAGAAGACGCGAATAGCCCCATTTTTGAATTATTCATGGCTTCTGGGTGGTTCAGTCGACAAGTACGATGTTTACGGTGGCCGCCTTTTAGGGCGCTGAGAGACGATACAGCTTCTTCACAAGTTCCCTCTCTGCTGCCAATTGAAGCTATACCACAAGGTATGGCGCCAGGCGACGCATTCATTCATGTTCTTGTACCGACTGAACCTACTGTCTATAACCCTCTTCGGGGATTGCAGATGTCTGCATTGCTGCTCCAGCTGAAATCGTTTGTCTACGAGTACCACCTAAAGTTGCTCGTCCAGCTCCTCCATCAGGTAGCACGGGTATTCCTGTGCTGACTGGTGTTCAAGCTATGACACCGATTAACAAAGTACCCTCAGGTATGTGCTTTGTCAGGCATGTCTAACATTGATAGCCAGAGTCACTCTTCCCGTTCAGCCTATCGATTAGATCCTGCAAAGGCTAAGAAACATGTTGATAGCATTCGTCATTTTCGCATTCTTGTCATGGGCAGAGCAAATGCTGGGAAAACGACAATCTTGCAGAGGGTCTGTAACACCGTGGACGAACCACAAGTTTATAATAGAGAGGGACAAAGGGTATGTGTGATGCAACCATACTCATTTCAGATTAACAATAGGCTCAGGCGGATGCTACTGTGGTACAGGGCTCATCAAAGGTGAGGTTATAACCAGATTTTCCAACATATGTACTACTGAGCGTGTCCAGCGTGGCTACCACAACATCGAGGATGAGCTGGTTTTTCAGAGCAATCCACGCTTTGTATTCCATGACTCATGTGGGTTCGAAGCTGGAAGTGAAGAGCAGTTTGAGATGATGAAGAAATTTGTGATGGATCGTGCAAAGACACCTCGACTGGATAAGAGAATACATGCCATTTGGTGAGGACACATTGAATGAACAAGAAGTGTACTAATGCTTGATTCTGGTATTGATTAAGGTTTTGCATTCCATTAACTGACAGCCACAGAATGGTCACAGCTGCTGAAGCAAAATTTTTTAATGAGTGTGACACAGGGCATGGTGTGTATATTTGCATGTATTGCATGTTTGGTTGCATAAAGTGTGGCATTTCTGCAGTGCCAGTAATTGTGTTGCCAACAAAGGCAGATACTTTGGAGCTTGAGGCTGTTCAGCAGGTTGAGGACTATGGATTGAGTGAAGATGATACGACAAGGACCCTGGAACTGGAAAAGGAGATTCTGAACAACTATATTACAAAACTCAAGGGTTGGTTGAATAATTGCAAGTTCCCACCTCATGACTATTTGTCACTCACTGGTCAGTACTCAATATACTGCACATGGACTGGCAGACCAGTTGAGGAATCACTACTACAGGAATGCACCACAAGAGTGCAGATTGCACATCCCTGCTGAGGTGCACAGCAGATGCCTTGAATGAACAAGGGCTACAAGAGCTCCTCATATCAACACAACAGACCAACCTAGGACTGTGTATTGAGTATGCTATTATGAAGTGAGTGACTAAAGCTGATAGCTACATTGTACTGATAAGTGCAAGGACTCTGAAGGAGTGCATGAATTGGAAGGCTATGAAGATTGAACCTACAGTCTTGTCATTCATACTCTCAAGATGGTTTCCATATGTGAGGGAAAAGTGTACTAAATGAATCTGATGCTCACTAATTAATAGAAAGTGTGTGAAATTGTGAAAGTAACTGTTCAATTCAGGCTAAATGCAGTTTGTGCCTGCACATTTGTCTTGGGTGGAAAGTATGTGAGTGGTATCATAGCAATTGGATGCATGTAGACCATGTCCACTGAAACCCTGATGACCTTGGGAAAGGATGTGAGTAGATGCATCCTGACCATATTTCATTGCCACCCTGATGGACATGTGTTCATAGGATGTGAGTTGACACATCCTTGGTGGTAGTGTATGCATGCTGACCATCTTCACTGCTCCATTGACCTTGGGTTCATAGCTAGTGAGTAGACTCATGGCTGGTAGAGGAGGATGCACACTGACCATGTTCACTTCACCTTGGGTTCATAGTTTGTAAGTGGAAACATAGCAGTAGTGGTGGGTGCATGTTGACCTCCTATTGGATTGGTTTCATAGGGAGTGAGTCAAATCATGGCAGCTAGTGATTGGTACATGCTGACCATCTTCACTGTCATGCTGTTGGTCTGGGGTTCATAGCAAGTGGGTGGAGTTCTGGCAGTCAGTGGTTGATATATGCTAACTATATCCACTGCCACCCTGTTGGTTGGGTCATAGGGAGTGAGTGGAGCAATGGAAACTGGTTGTGGATTCATACTGATCATGTTAACTGCCACCCTGGGTTCATAGTTTGTGGGTGAATTTATGGCAGGTGGAGGTGAATACATGCTGACCATATGCCCTGCCATGGTCTACTCTGTGGATATGGATTCATAGGGAGTATGTGAAAATCATGGTGGATGAATACTCATGCTCACTGCCACTGTGTTGGACTGGATCCATAGCTTGTGGGTTGAACCATGGCAAGTGGTGGTGGATGCTTACTGACCACATTACCTGCTACCCCATTGGATTTTGGTTTATAGTCAGTCAGTACAGACACAGCAGGTGGTGGTCAGCACATACTGACCACATTCACTTTCACCTTAATGTACTTGGATTCATAGTTTGTGAGTGGAGTTATGACAAGTGGTGATAGATGTATGCTGACCATGTTCACTGCTACCTGTTGAACATGGGGGAGAAGGGAGTGGGTGACATCATGAGAGGTAGTGGTGGAAGCATGCTGACCATGTTCACTTTGGGTGCATAGGATGTAAGTGGCACCATGACAAGTGGTGGATGCATGTTGACCATGTTCTCTCCCCACCCTGTTGGCTTGGGTTCATAGTTTGTGAGTGAGGCCTAGGGGAAGTGTGTGCATACTGACCATGTTCATCTGATCCTGGGTCTGTAGCTTGTGAGGGGAATTGATGGCTGGTGGTGATGGATGTATGCTGATCATCTCCACTGCCATTGTATTGGACTTGGGTTTATAGGAAGTGAGTGGAATTAGAGCAGGTGGAGGGTGCATGCTGACTATATTCAATACTGCCACCCTGTTGGCCTGGGGCCCATAGCGAGTGAGTGGAGTTGTCACATGCAGTGTTGCACACCTTTTGATGCATTCCCTACCACCCTAATGGACTTGGGTTCACAGGATGTGAGTGAAATCATTCATAGCTGGTGGATGGTGGATGCATGCTGATCATGTTCACTTTGATCTTGTTCAATTTGGGTTCATAGGATGTGAGTGGAAGTATGATAGGTGGTGATGGATGGAGGCTGACCATTCTACTGTCACTGTTGGATTTGCCTACAGGGAGTGAGTGGAGTAGTGGCAGGTGGTGGTTGGTACATACTAACCATGTTCACTCACACCCTGATGTACCTGGGTTCACAGCGAGTAAGTGGAGTTGTTGCAGGTAGTAGTAGATGCATGATGACATGTTCCCCATCATTCCATGGTTTGCAGCAAGTAAGTGGTGTCATGACAGCTGGTGGACATGTGCTGACAAGTACATTTAATTTGGGTTGATAGCTGGTGAGTAGGGTTATGGCAGGCAATGGACACTTACTGACTTGCACACTGCCAACATGGTCATTTGGGTTGATACATAGCTTGTGAGTGGAGTCATGACAGGTGGTGGTGGTCATGTGCTGATCACATTCACTGCCACCCTGTTGGACTTGGGTTCATAGCTTGTGAGTGGACTAGTAGCAGGTATTGGTGGATGTGTGCTGACTGTGTGTATTGCTACTCTGTTGGACCGAGTACATAGCAAGTGAGTGGAATCATAGCAGGTAGGAGAAGATATGTCTGACTATATTCATTGCTACCCCATTGGATTTGTGTTTTGTAGTTTGTAAGTGGTGTCATTGCAGGTGGTAGAGGATGTATCATGTTTACTGTAACTCTGTTGGATTGGATGTGTAGGGGGTGAGTAGAGTCATGGCTGGCAGAAGTTGGGGTATGCTGACATGTCCACACCCCATTCTAATGGGCTTGGGTTGATAGCAAGTGAGTGGAATCATGGCAGATGGTGGTTGGTGCATACTGACCATGCCTATTGGACTTGTTCATAGCAAGTGAGTAGCATCATCACAAGTAGTGATAGATACTTGCTGACATGTCTGCTCCCCCATGTGCTTGTAGAGAGTGAGTGGTATCACAACAGGTGATACACATGCTAACCATGACCATTTCCACCTTGATGTGCTTGGGTTCATAGTTTGTGAGTAGCTCCTAGGGGTGCTAGTAGCATGCTGACCATGTTCACCACCACCCTGGGGTTCATACATAGACTGTGAGTTGAGTCATTCTACAAGCAGATTTGGATCCATGCTGACCATGTTTATCATCAATTTGTTGTTTGGGCTCCCAGTTTGTAAGCAGATTTATGGTAGGTTAATGTGGATGCATTCTGATCATGTTTGCTGCCATTCTGTTGGACTTGGGTCCATAGGATGTGAGTGGAATCATGGCAAGTGGTGGTGGATGCATACTGATTGTATTTATTACCATTCTGTTGGACTTGGATTCGTAGGCTGTGAGTGCAGACATAGTGGGTGGTGGTGCATGCTCACTGGACCATGTTCATTCCCTATTGACCTTAACTCTGTAGCAGGTGAGTGGGGTCATCACAGGTAGTGAATCATACTGACCAGTTCCAATACAACCCCATTGTGCTTTGCATTATAGAAGGTGAGTTTGTACAATGTCCATATTCAGCAGTTTCTTTTCACACTGGATAGATGGTGAGGTTGATTAATGCATGTAGGCAGAGTCTTTGTTTGATATTGTTTTTCAGGATGTAGGTGCACTTTATCATGGAATACCACCTGAAGCCTTTCACGTCAACATTTATCAGAATGTCAGTCATTATCCATATTATGGACAACTGTTAATACATGTACTCTGTGTAGAATGTGGGTTCTTATCTCAATTCAGCTGTGGTGATCATAATAAGATTTGCAGTTGGTTTGTGGCCCTTTCTTCCCACACATTGGCTTGTATGGCTCATGATATATGTACCTCTCAGGTTGTAAGTTTATTGTATTTCCTCTTTGACCATGTGCAGTGCACCTGGTCATGTCATAGCCTCCCATCAGGCATCAAGTCCAATCACTCTCAATGCCAATATTAGCCACCTCAATGCAATCTTCAATGAAATATGTTGCAGAGCATGGCATTGGTAAATGACATTATTGCATGATTTAAACATGTATCTGATGTCTTTAGGTGCCTTGCTTGTGTTTGAATATTTGTACTTCTTGTTGCAGGTTAGGAAAGGGAAGAGTAGTTTGCAGCAGGACTTGACATTAGCTGTCAAAGAATATCAAACATCAGGTGCCCAAGCTAATGTTCACAAACTCATTGAGGCAGCCTTTGCAGAGAATGGTGAAGATGTGGACATTTTATGCCCTGTCCTTCTGTATATTGCACAAGAGAATCAAATGTGTAAGACACTTTCATTCATAGTAATCATGAAAATCTCATGCTTTAATTCACATAGCAAATCTCTTGATATGAGAACAGATAATCAATTTGATCTTTCAAGTGGTTGATTGCAATGCTGTGAGTTTCTTGGTCTATTATTGATATAATCATTGCATGATGTCAGTGATTCTGAAGGTGTTGATGATGTACTTTTTATTTACATTGGCATGGAACAACCTTAATATAGTTGGCTTCAAAGCTTGTTTTCCACCAACATTGAAGTGTATATGTCTCCTGTATGCTTGCATGGGGAGTCTTTTGTTATGAAGAGGCTTCCATGTTGTATTACCCTCAAATGTCATTGACAATAATGATCTCAGCATTCATCATATGTATGCACATATCACAAAAGTTAATGAGACTCAATGGTTTAGTATGCTTTTGCTCATGAATGTTGATATTTGATGAGCTGTCATGCAGTGAAGCTAAGTAACAGGAGTGTATATTCAGCTGTTGGTTCAGAGCTGAGGTGTTGTTGAATTCATAATCAATCAAGGAATACTTCTGTAAGTTAGAAGGCAGTGGTAGGAACTGGTAAAGACTTACATATTCTAAGTAGAGTAAAAAGCTCAACCATACAGAAAAGATTATGTAAGATATTTACTGGTGCAAAAAAATAAGACAGGGGGACCATGTCACACTATGCCTACCCAACAGTGAATATCTCAACCAATAAAAATATCCATATGTGATGGAGCCTAATGTCAAGCTGGTTCTTAATGGTCTCTGAGAGGTCTGAGGGCATGGACAGCAAGAGGGTCAAAAGTCTGGAGGGTTGGAGTTAGCATACAATTGTGTACACTAAATCTGCAGAGTTCTGGAGGTTGGTTAGCCAGAGAAGTCTGAGCTGAGTGAGATTGAAGAGTATTTTATTTGATATTTGAACTGAGGTACTACAACTTATGTACAAGAGCTTTTATACTATGTAGTACATTCAAAGGCAATGTCCAGGTAACATAACCCTAGAGTGCAGTACAGGTGAGTAGAACATTATTAAAGTATTAGTAAGCTGTGCTGGTAGCCACTAGACATCTGGAAGTCTGGAGATTAGTCAGAAGGTGCCAGAATGGCAAGTCCCTTACAGGTGGGAGAAACATATTCTAAATACAGAACAGAAATGGTGTAACTAAATCAAAACTAAAACAGAGGCAGAATGGAATTCCACAGCAGGCTCCTGTGAGGCCAGACAGAGCCAGAAACACCTGGACTTTGGTCCAGAGTTTACACTTGGGAAGTGCTGCTTACAGCAGTGCCAACCTTGCTTGCCATGTAGCACATGTCAGGTCAGTGAGAATCTTGAGATGTTGGGCATGTGGATGATGTCCATCCACCCCAAAGAATGCATATTTATGGAGAAATCAAAGAAGTGTTGAACAATCTTGAACAATGTGTAGGATATTTATAAGAACATACTTGAAAGCTGATCACAGGCTGTCACCAAGCTGATTGTAAGTTACAAGCACAAGGCAGACAAGATACAACAGTCCATGCAATAGTCTATGGCTCTCCAAAGAGACAATTGCCACTGAGACCAAGGAAAAAGCGTTCAAGGGCTGGCAGCCAATCACAGAGGAAATGTCAAAAGCATGCATGCAGACAGAAAGAGAAAAAGGGAGCAAAGGCAAGCAGGAGATGATCACAGGCACTTCAGTCACCCCCCCAAATGGGACCTACTAGGTCTATATATTTCTACAGATGTGTATACCTAATAGGTCTACTGGGTTGGGAATTCCCAGCTGCTGCTGGTGAATCACAATGCTGGAGACCTACCATGGACAGAGCTGGAGAAAGTGCTTTTCACCATTAATAATATATTTATTGTCTGATATGACTGAATGGCTGGGGTCCAGATGGGACTTTCTCCAGCTTGGAATGGACCTCAGTGTGGGTGGTATGGAGCATTGTCCAGTGTAAAATAGACCTGGTTATGGACAATATAGGACTTTCTCCAGTGTAAAATAGACCTTTGGACAACATGTGACTTTCTCCAGTGTATAATAGACCTTATTTTTGGACAACATGGGACTTTCTCCAGTGCAGATTAGACCTTATTTTGGACAACATGGGCCTTTCTCCAGTGTGAGACACTTCAGTCAACCCCCTTTGGGGACCTATTAGGTTCATATATTCTTATAGATGTATTGACCTAATAGGTATCAACCAGTTGGGAATTCCCAAAATCTGGGGATTCTCCAACCCATGCCTGGAGAATCTCCAGAGCTACCATATGATAGGTGCTGGAGAAAGGTGGGGAAATGGATTTCTCCATAAGTAATATGTTTTGGTGTCAATATAATAGGCATGGCTGGGGTCCAGATGTGATTTTCTCCAACATGGAACCTGAATTGTCTGGGCTTTTCCCAAGCTAAATAGAGCCCCTTCCTGAGCCAAACCTGGGGATTCCCTATATTAAATTGATCTAGTCCAGGTGGCAACCAGCATTTCTCCAGGCTAATTTCCCTAATTTCCAGGCAAAGCCTGGGCATTCCCCATGCCAAATTGACCTGCCCCAGGTGGCAACTGGGTATTCTCCAGGGCAAATTGGACCCCCTTCCAGGGTAAAGCTGGGGATTCCCCATGCTCATTGGACCCACCCAGGGATTCTTCAGCATAAATGACCCCTTTTCACTTTTCCAGGCTAAATTTGGATATTCCCAAGTGAAATTGACATATCTGGTGACAACTAGGTTTTTCCCCAGGCTCAATTTACCCTGTCCCATGTCAAATATGGTCATTTGAAATGGTAAATTCACCTATCCTAAGTGGCAACTGGCTATTCTGCAGGCCACAAACAGGCCCCATGCCAGGCTACAGGTGGAGATTGCCCATGATCATTTGGCTTGCCCCTGGTGATAACTGGGATTTCTCCCACTTAAATAGACCACCCTGCCAATCTAAACTTACATCCTCAAAGGTGTTGTAGTTTGCTGTACAGCCACCCATAGGTGCCACAGTGCTCAAGTATGGTCCCTGACTGTACAGTGACCCAAAATATTGAGAATACTGCATTTGATAGTACAAATGTATTTCTATTAGGACTACTAATGCCTTAATAGTTGGGCTGTGATGTTAATAGAGCTATGGAAATGTAGCCTGTACTACTGTGTGACACTGTAGTGGCTGACACACTGCTCCAAAGGTAGGTGGTTTGCTAATGTAGGAATGGTATTCATGTCAGAATAAGACAAGATTGGAGAATAGAGAGTGGGTTGGTTGGAGATTCAATGTGCATACTGTGGGGGAGATGGTCCAGGGAGGTATGGAAATTCTCCACATAGGGTTGGAGATTCCCTATGGGGGGCTGACCTCCAGGAAGTGGGGGCTTCTTCACCTGGGAGAGCATTTTGGCTGGCCTGGTTACATCTTCCCCATTAGATGTCTGCTGAATTCCACTGAAAAAGGACAATGCCTTGTAGAGGAATCTTGTCTCTACCACCAAACACCTGCAATTAAAGGTTGAGGTTACTCAGTATGGAAATGTAGTGGACTTTGCATACAAGTCAAGGCCTCATGACATGTGGCATCCATGTCAAAAGAAAATACTAATGCAGCCACAGATGGCTGATCCATAATGCCAGGTGCAGGATACCTCACAGTGACACCAGGAACTGCTTACATCTTGACACAATGCATGATGATTGCATTACACATAATCATGAAAGGTGCTTCTTAAGCCCCCTGGATGTAGTATCAACCAATCACCCATGGGGATGGCCTGATCAGCTGCAAGAGGTGTGGAAATCTCCATAGGGGTGGTTGGAGATTCTGAAAGGGGGGTTGGAGATTCTCCAGAAGGAGCATATCAGTGGGGACTGGGCTGAAATTTTCATGATGATATGTCAAGGACTGCAACATAGGGAACATATTTTGCATTTTTACCCCTATGTATATTTTCACCCATTTAATGGCCTAGTTTGTATCATATTTGTGTGTCTATCTAAGGGGGACCATGTCCCAGATGTATTTAAATACATTACAGGGTGTTACAATGGAAGGAGGTGTTGGAATATAAACTGCCCTTAGTAGTATCTACTTAGTTGCGAAGGTTTCTTGCTTACATAAGCAAAAATGCATACATACAGTAGGGTAAAATCTCTCCCTCCCTCCTCAGTAGTTTGCTATTACTGAGGAGTAAGTTCCCCTTTTTATTTAGCCTTTACTTTTACTAATTACCTGTAGTCTAATTATTTGACAGGTACATATCAATACAGTAGCTTGTTGATACTGAGGATTAATTATCTGACAGGAGGAAGTGTGGTGAGGCAGAAAAAAAGCCAATGAGTCCACTTTTTTGCCTACATAATCAAAAAAGCAGAGTGGGAGGAAGGTATGACACAGCCACAGTGTGGGGAAGGTCCATGCTGTGGGGCACCCCCTGGTTACTAATCAAGATTTGCCTTTGTTAGTGTGCACATGAGCAACCACTCCTACTTGCAAAGGTTACACAGTTGCAGGCACAGTCAAGCACCATGGCACTCTTGTAGAGCATACTAGATCAATACCTGGGCATTACAATGTCTTGAAGGCTCTTCTTTGTTCTGTTTTATGTGTTTTTAATGAATTTTTTTGAGCTTGGATACACCCTTTCCCCCTCCCCCTGACATTCTGAGTGTGATACAGTGACTCAAAAAACCCTTTCAATGTTTTGCTGTTTTGTATTGATGGTGATGCCAAAAATATGGGAAATTCTAAGAAATCTTGAAAATATTCATCCAGATAGCCCTAGGTCATGGCTTCAAAAGGGTACCTTAGTCAAGTTGTTTGGCTTTGTTTTGGTTGAGATATTCCATGTTTAATCAGGACAACTCATTGAAAGGGTTTTTTTGCCAATGAAATGGCAGCATATTCATGGCAATTGGACAACATAATTTATGGTTTGGAGCCTGAATTTTTGGTGGTCATGCATGCTAGTGATTACATAATATATCACATAATGAATTTCATGGTTTGTCAGCATGTAAACAAGGCCAACCATTGAACTTGAGTCATTGATCCTCTATCCTGTACCATCACTCAATCAGGACTATTCTCTCAGGGAAATGTCAGCAAATTATGGTGTTAATGGCATTACCATGAGTATGATGTATGCCCAGCACCATTAGTCTCTTAGAATAGTCATTAAAATTCATCCCTGTACCATTTCTGCTACCAATGCCTGAGTGGTCCTGACAGTAATCAGTATTGGGAAAGGTGAAAATGTCATGGAAGTCATTCTGGCACTTCAGGACATGAAGAATGAACTAATCCCCTCCCAATGGGTGCATTTCTACACAAGAAAAGGTGGCACCAAGGTTGGGGTGAGGCAATGCCCTCCTCTGCACAGCAGGAACCAAGGAGGGTCAGCCAGACTATGCCCTGTGCTGAACTATGGATGACCAGGAAAGGATTATTTGGTCATAGGTGACCAGTGTCAACACCTAAGGACAGATGGAAGGGAAAAAATTTGCACCCTGGCAGTCCAATGGGCTATTCCACCCAGAGCCCCTGGAAAGTAAAGAAGGATTTTACTTCCCCCAACCTTGGTGCCACCTTTTCTTGTGTAGAAATGCACCCATTGGGAGGGGATTAGTTCATTCTTCATGTCCTGAAGTGCCAGAATGACTTCCATGACATTTTCACCTTTCCCAATACTGATTACTGTCAGGACCACTCAGGCATTGGTAGCAGAAATGGTACAGGGATGAATTTTAATGACTATTCTAAGAGACTAATGGTGCTGGGCATACATCATACTCATGGTAATGCCATTAACACCATAATTTGCTGACATTTCCCTGAGAGAATAGTCCTGATTGAGTGATGGTACAGGATAGAGGATCAATGACTCAAGTTCAATGGTTGGCCTTGTTTACATGCTGACAAACCATCAAATTCATTATGTGATATATTGTGTAATCACTAATGCATGCATGACTGCAAAAAATTCATGCTCTAAACCATAAAATATGCTGTCCAATTGCCATGAATATGCTGCCATTTCATCAGCAAAAAAAACCCTTTCAATGAGTTGTCCTGATTAAACATGCAATATCTCAACAAAAACAAAGCCAAACAACTTGAATAAGTACCCTTTTGAAGCCAGGACCTAGGGCTATCTGTTTGAATACTTTCAAGATTTTTCAGAATTTTCCTGATTTTTGGCATCACCATCAATACAAACCAGCAAAACATTGAAAGGGTTTTTTGAGTCACTGTAGCATAAGAACCCAATAGTGCCCCAGGCAGTGGCTTCATCATCAAACAAATAGATTAAATTGATGCCTCCTGTTCCCAGACCACCCTTGAACCTTTCCCCCATCAAGGTCACCCTTCAACTCCCTTGTGAAGTGATTGACTGCACCCTGCATCACAACTTGATGCTGGAATTTTTGACCTGCCCATTGACAGCACCAGCACCCTTGCCTGTCAAGCCTTTGCCAGACCCCCCTGTGCCTTTTCCATCCCAACTCTGCCTGGGTTCTATGACCCCTTCCTCAGCACATTTCCCTCCCCATCCCCTCATGCCTGCCAACTTCTCTCCACTGGCTGGTGTTGACAAACTTCAGGAGTTGTTCAAAGGCAGATTTTCTGCAACCACAACTGGACTTCTACAAGATGAGGAAAAGCTGGTCATACACAAAGAAACTCCTGCTGCAAAGGAAGAGTCACCCACCAAGGTCATACCTCAAGAAACTCTGGAGGAGGCAAGTGCAGGTTCATGTCCACTACATGACCATTTGTCTTCTCCTGTGAGGACCATGCCATGGCTGCATGCCTTTGATGAGTGAATCAAACAGTTGGAGGAGATCATTGAAATGAACAAGGTCAACATGGCAGAATTGCACAAAGACCTTGTGAGGATCATGGCATGGGTTTCAAGGTTTGGGAGTGCCCTCTTGGAGCAATGGCATGAGACTCAAGAACTCCAGAAGGAACTGCCAATCTGAGGGGAGTGTGAACACTTGTAAGATCTACCTATATTGTACAGTACTCATTGTTCCTTCTTAGCAGCCATTGTGTGGCCTGAACTAAACCTTTCACACTTGAGGATAGAACATAAGATAAGTAATGCCCAAACAGCAACAAATTTTTTTTTTCCTGAGCATGTGTTATATGTTTGATGGGAGTAAACTGTAACTAAGCCAGTGTTAAACAAGGAGAAAAGAAAAGAAAAGAGGGAACATGAGAGATGGTTACTCATTTGACTTGTTCTCTGGCACACCAGCTAGATATGGGTCTGGCAAGGACTTGTCTTCAAGATCATAAGGTCAGCATTTTGGCCATTGGTGAGATGTGTGACCTCAATATGGGATTGGTTATGGGGATATATGGGAAGAGGCAAAACACAGCATAGTGGAACTTTGAGATTGCACCATCCAGCTTGGAGAGGAGGTAGGACCCTTCTCTAGTACAATGAACAACAACCATTGGCCCTAGGTAACATGGTTTTGTTTTCCAGTTGAGCTCCTTTGCAATTCTAGAATTCTGGACAAGTACCAGTGAGCCAGGCTTGAAGTTACATAAAGTCATGGGTGGTATGCTTAAAATGGGCAACAAAGTCTTTGACTGACAAGAACCAGGATTTCAGAACAAGTTCATGGACATGTGTGAGGTCCTTGGGGCATTTTTGTAATTGATGAGCATGGTTGGCAATGAGGTCAGTAGTCAAATACAATTCTGCTTTGTACAGTGCTAAGAACATTGCATCTGTTATATCAAAGGGAAGCCTAGGGTGAACACCAGCCATACAATAGGGCAGAAACTGGTAGTCTTGTGCATGGTGACATGCTCTACCCAGAACACCAGGGGCATGGCCTCTGCCCATCTTGATACCTCTCCCTCATAACTTTTTACCAGCACTTCTCTGACATCAAAATGCTGGCACTCTATGATCCCATTTGCTTGAGAATTATATGGCAAAATGTAACACTGGAAGCATTGATTGATGTTATGACTGATAACATGAAAAAAACATTGAAAACAGAGATACTATGTCTGAAGCATGTTATTCAAAATAACACATTATTTAACATTACTTGTGTTCTCCTATAATTAATTTTTGCCAATTACATGCTAATAACATTGTGTACAAAACACATAGTATATGTTGTGCAGTGCTCCATTTAAAAACATTGAATATCAAAGTATGTATGTTCTTTTACCATGTTACACCACATGTTCTTTACAAAGACATTCATCATGTTATTGCCTCATGAATTATTGGATTGGTAGTATTGATCCATTTGCTGATTTGATAATTGGACCATTCAACCAATCTGCAATCTACCATTCAACCAATCAGCAATTCAGTGAATTGCCCATTCTTGCAAACTGTTAAATGGCTACATTACCATAGGTACTTCAAATTTTTCTAGCTACTGCAGAGTTTTTGAACCTCTGACATAGGTACTTCAACATTTCCAGGCCCTGCCATAGCTACTGTGGAGTTTCTGAACCTTCCAACATAGGTACTTTAAAATTTTCAGGCCCTGCTGTAGCTACTGTGGAGTTTTTGAACTGCCAACATAGGTACTTAAAATTTTCCAGGCCCCACTGTAGCTACTGCAGAGTTTTTGAACCTCTGACATAGGTACTTCAAAAATTTCAAACCTCATGGTAGCTACAGTGGAGTCTTTGAACCACCAATGTAGGTACTTCAAATTTTTCGAACCCCACAGTAGCCACAGTGGAGATTTTGAACCACTGATGTAGGTACTTCAAATCTTTCAAACCCCACAGTAGCTATGTGAACCACTGATGTAGGTATGCATGATATCTTGGCGACAACATGGCTGGCCCTCTCAAAAATTGGGAATCTAGTTCCACTTCTCAAGTGCTTTCCAACTGTGCCTTTTGTGTCAGCATCACTGCTTTCATTCTGGAGTTATAAGCCATTTACTGGAGAAAGGTCTGGTAGGTCAAATTTTGGAATATCTTGGGATTGGGTGTGCATATTCCCCTAGTTCCTTTTTCTTTGTGTTCTCCACATTCCACTCTATCGTCTCCCTGAGTTCTGTAGTGCTGTGCTCAGCTGTTGTTCTCCAGCACACTGTTGTCCCCCTCCCCCTGTTCATGTTTCACATGTAGCTCTGTCAATCTCATGCCAAATCTCTCGATTTTTTGGGAGCCAACTCTACTCGACGAGACCTACTGAACGATAGTGAAAGCTCGATGTAGGCATGCATCATTCTCGAGTTATTACATTTTTTCATGCTCACACAGACTAGTGCTACTCTGTGGCCCATATCTTTTTCATTTCTCCACCAGGTCTTTCGAATCTTGCCCTGTCCATAGTACCTGGCAACTGCTACCCAGTAATATATACTGCTTGTTGATCCTCCCAGCCATTCTCAAGATATTTGGATTTTTGTGCACATGCTCCCCAGCAACCCCTCTGAGACCTCTGAGACCAATCAAGATGCCAAATCCTCCCTGCTATCCATTCATAATCACCCATAGACATGCTGTGATCCACCCCAGACATTTTTGCCATTGTTATCTTTGTGTTTTTGCAGTTGAGTGAGGCTGTAATACCCAAGTGACATTGTGCCAGATCTCTCATTTTTTTGAGATCCTGATCCTACTCAATGAGACCTTGTGAACAATATACTTTTTGTCATGTCTGCCTCAATGCTTCTGGAGATATCTCCCATTTTCTGGAGAAAGGCCCTGTAGGACAAGAATTGGAATAACTCAGGATTGGGTGCATGGCTCTTCATGTTTCTTCATTCTCCAGCCTCTCCCCACTACCCTTGAGTATTACCCTGCATTTTGTGTCACTGCATGGAGTCATTATTTGTCAGCACATACCCTTCCTCCTACCCCCTACCATGTTTGGGGCATAACTCATGCAATTCTGGTCTGAATCATTCCCTTTTTTTTAGACTTGACTCTACTAGATGAAGCCTACCAGACAATATACAAGATGTAGTGTGTGCTGTGGGACACTACTTCCTGGGAAGAGTGTACAGGGAAAATAGAGGAGGCTGAAGGAACAAATTCCTAGGTCCATCCCAAGGGGTGCTGAGCAGGGAAAGGGATGCATGAAAAGAGAAAGAGAATTGGTGGGGAAAAATTCCATAGGAATAGGTTGATAACACTAGAACAGACCATGGGCTTGTAGTCATGGGGGTCTGTATGTGGTTTTTCTGATATCAAAGAAGCTGGTAGACTCAGTGACAATGCTAGAGACACAGGAAAACTTGAAAGACTCGATGCTAGGGACTCTCTGACTCTTCAAACACTCAGAAAATGACTCTAAAAGGTGGATATTTTATTCCAATGCTTGGCTGGAATACTTATCATGTACAGGAAGCAACTACAGGTATGGAAAATTTTAGAAGGAGTGATGAATGAATAAAAGATGACACCTGTCAAATGTACAGTATGTACAACCCTGCATGTGCAAGTAAGTAGGGACTATGTAGACAAATCATAGAAGGACAAGAAGGGAAACTGTAGCAGTACCAAAATCAACCAACTGGAATAAGTGAATGGCAGAAACACCTCTCTTGTGTGAGCAGCTTGGGACCTTGGAGGTGGGGCAGATCATGGGGGAAGCAGTGGTTGTGGCTGTGCAGTGGCTACAGAGGCAGCAACATGACAGGTGATGGGTGCTTGGAACCTGTATGGGGTTGGAGCATGGCACATTGTGATTGGCTGAACTGGACCCAGGCCTAGACCCTTAGCTTGAGTCTGTATGATTGGCTTTGGAACTTCAGGGAGAAGATGGTGAGGCGATCAGGGAGTCAGCATGATGTGGAGCAGGTGACAAAATTCCTGTACAGGATTCTTTGAACATGAGGATGGGCAGGAAGGCACAAGGCAAGACCAGAGAAACTCCTAGCTTGAGCAGGAATGGCTGTGAGTAGAGACATCATACACAGAATGTTACTTGTATGCTCAGAGGATTACCATTCCCTACACCTCCCAGGGTCTTCAAATGCTGACTGTCCTTGGTCAGGAGACACATGTACAAGAAGCCATTGTGGTGATAAGGGGAATTGATGTGCAAGGCAAACACATGCATAGAAGCAGATGATGCATGTTAGAAACTCCAGAAGGTGATGATGCACACTGTGGAAAACTCTGTAGAGTCAAAGCCTGCATGATAGGTACCTTCCCTCTCCCATCTGCCTCCCTTTGCACCGTCTTCCTCATTTGAAATGTGACATCATGTCTCAGTCAACCCCACCACCCATTTTTGCCCCCAACCATGAGGCAACTGGGGTACCTCTCCAGTGGCACCATAAGATGACGACCCTGGAAGGGTTATTGAATGCTGTACCCCTGCTACACATGCCTGTGTGGGTCTTGCATGGATGGTTGATGCACTATGACCAAGTGCACATAAGTACCTGGCAAGCTTCTGTGCTTCCCCCCCCCCTCTGAAGAAACTCCATAGTATGAGGCCAAGTGTGTGTGACTCTATGCCCTACAGAAGGGAACCGATGTCCTGGAATTTCCAGATGCCATCAAGAATGTGATGGAGGCTGCTGAGTCTGATATCCATAACCACCATCTCCAAAACTACACCTACAACCCTAGGTGGACGGTGCCTGTGAGAGTGATGGTCACTAGCAACAAAGGGTCATTGAGTGTTGCTCAGGACCATGGTGCAGGTCAAAATGGGCCTGGAAACAGACAGAGAGAGCAGCAGCAAGCAGTAGTAAGGGGAAGCAGAAGGTGTGCTTTTCTCCAGAACTTTCATGTGCTGAGACCTTACCCTGCCTGACTGTAGGTGACTCAGGATGATGGGGACAATGATCTGGGCAACAGCTATGAGGATGATCACCCTGGTGCTGGCAACAATGGTAATGGCAAGGTACCAGAAAATCTTGAGGGTCCTTGCAAGGAGTGTAGCAAGGAAGGCAAGGGGGCATCTTGTGAGGGGGAAGTCCATCAAGTGTGTCTGAGGTGCAGGCACTTAAAATGTAAGTGCTCTCAAGCAGCAGGAAAGGTGGGCAGGAAGGTAAGCAAACACAACTTGCCCAAGTGGACCTCAGAATAATGACCAAACATAGCATAAGAACCCGACAGTCCCTCAGACATTGTCACCATCTTTGAACAAGCAGAGTAAACCAACACCTCCTGTGCCTGGCCCATCTGCAAGCCTCCCTCCTGTCAAGGTTACCCTCTGACTCCCTCATCAGGCAATCGACCATGTGTTGCCACATGACCCCACCCTGGAATTTTCAACCTGGTCTATGACCCCTTCTTCAACATGCCCTCCTCCCTGTCCTCTCACACCTGCCAACTTTTCTCCATTGGCTGAAGTTGATGAACTCCAAGAGTTATTTGAGGGCAGGTTTTCTGTGACTGTGACTGGGCTTTTGCAAGATGATGAAATGCTGGTCATGCATGAGGAAATGCCTGTAACAAAGGAAGAGTCCCCAATCAAAACCATACCTCAAGAAACCCTGGAAATGGCAGCAGTCAGTCCTTCCCCACCTTGCAATCCCTCATCCTCTCTGGCCAGGACAATGCCATGGCTACATGCCTTGGACAAGCATATCAAATGGTTGGAGGAGATCATCAAAATTAACAAAGTCAAGGTTGTGGAGATGCATGACACTGCAAGCATTTCACAATTTTTCTTGCCAAAATATGTTGAAAAAATGGAAAGAAGAGATATTCTTTTATTTGGGCTGTGTTCACATAAAAAATGCAAATATAATATTTTGTTTTCTTTGTCTTTTTTGTGCAAAAAATTGAATTGATGGTAGTGCTGATTAGCTTCTATGATAATGGGTATTACCATCAATCAATGTTTTGTGGAAGGTCATGCAGAGAAAAGAAAATATTATTTTTGCCTTTTCTCTTTGAAAATAGCTGTCAAAAAAGAGTATCACTTTCTTCAATTTTTTCAGCATGTTTTCTGAAGAAAAATTGTGAAATGCTTGCAGTGTGAAGACCTTGCAAGGTTCACAGTGTGGGTCTCAAGGTTCAGGAGTGCCATCCTGGAGCAACAATGTCAGTTGGGGGAGATCCAGGAACTCCAGAAGGAACTGCCAATCTGAGGGGGGTGAAGATGCCCATAAGTTCCATAGTTGTACAGTACTTGTATTCTAGCTAGCATGTCTCTGTGATTGGAATTAAACCCCTTGGACTTGAAAACAAAACATGATATAAGTAATGCATGAACAGTATGAACAGATTTTTTTTTTTTTGACTCAAAAGACTCTTTGTATGGTGACAGGAATGAACTGTAACTAAACTGGCATTAATTAAGAGGAAAAGTAAAGTAAAGAAAAGACAAGAAAGGAACAGTAACAGAAAAGAGAGAAGGAAACACCAGTGGTGGTTACTCATCTAGCTCATCCTCTGGCATGTCAGCCAGGTCTGGGTCTGGGAGGGACTTGTCCTCAAGGTGATTAAGGTCAGAATTTTGGCTGTCAGTGAGATGGGTGACCTCAATCCAGGATTGGTTATGAGGATAGTACAGGAAGAGTTGAAACACAGCATAATGGAATTTTGAAATCACACCATCCAGCTCAGAGAGGAGGTAGGATCCCCCCTTGGTATGATGAATGATGACCATAGGTCCTACATAGGTAACATGGTTTGGTTTTCCAGTCAAGTTCCTTTTCGATCCTAGAATTCTGGACAAGGACCAGCAAGCCAGGCTCTAAATCAAAGTCTTGGATGGTATGCCTGAACCATGAGATGAAATCTTTGATGGACATGAATTGTGATTTCAGAATGAGTTTGTGTATACATGTGAGGTCCTCAGGGCATTTTTGTAACTGATGAGTGTGGTTGGTGATGAGGTCTGTCATCAAGTATAATTCTGCTTCATATGGTGCTAAGAACATTGCTTCTGTTATAACGAAAGGAAGCCTAGGGTGAACACCATGAGCCATATAATAGGGGGAGAACCTGGTAGCCTTGTGGACAGTGACACACTCTGCCCAGAAAACTGATGGTGCCACCTCTGACCATCTCAAAACCTCTCCCTTGCAACTTTTTACCAGTGCCTCTCTGACATCAAAATGCTGGTGCTCAACTATCCTGTTCACTTGCAAATTATATGGCAAAATGCAAATGTGGTTAATGCCATAGGTTTTTGCCAACCAGGAGAGGGCTAAGATGTAGGGGCCTCCATTGTCAGTGATGATTTCCAAGATGGCACCCCAGCAGCACAGGATCTGTTCAAAGATAAATTTCCCGATTGACTTCCTGGTTTCAGCTCTGAGCATCACCCACTCAGGGTAACTGGTTAGGGAACAGTGGGCTTGGGTGACATAGCAGTATCCATTTGACTTTGGCATTACAAATGTGTTGATGTATGCCTTGTAGAACAGGGGCTCAGGGATGGCAATGACAGGGGGAATATGGACCCAGTCTAGATGTTGAACCTGGCACTCATGGCCTGTATGGACGAACCAATGAACATCCTGTTCCAGCATGGGCCACCAGAAGTGAGTCAGCAGACACATATGGGTGGAGAATATACCCTTGTGCCCAAGACCATTGTGAGCCTGCCAGATGATTTCTAGGTGCTTGTGGGGTTGAATGATGAGTTGATTCCAGCCCTGGGGTTCCTTCTGTTGAAGTGTTGATGTTTTACCTTGATACTTACAGTGGAATGTCTTACATAATCATTTTTCTTCGCACTTAGGTTCAATTGTTTTTCCTGTGCACCTCAGACTTCTAACTTCGAAGTTCTGGGGTAAAGTTCATTTAATATTACTTGTAGCTACCTTACTGAATTCCCTTTCAGTTGCTTGTCTTTGCTAGGTAGCTTTCAATACAGACTTCTAACTTCGAAGTTCTGAGTTGCTTGTCTTTGCTAGTTAGCTGCCAGACCTCACCTCAAAAGGTTATGAGCCCCAAGCTCTAAACAACAGCAAGAACTTGCAAACTCAGTATCACCTCACTATACTAGAACATGTCTCACAAAGGATCTGCATCCAAGGCACCTCAAGCTAGCCAGTTGGCAAGCACGACTGCTTTGACATCCACAGTGAAGGTCACACAAGTGTCGAGTCGACTATATGACATTCCATCACTAGCAGATGATGGAGCTAACTATCAAATGTGGAAATTCCATATGCAAAAGGTCTTAGGTGTCCAAGGTCTATGGGAAGTTGTAGCTGGCACAGAGATGAAAACTCCAGACCAGAATACACATCCTGATGAGCATGAAGAATGGCTCATCAAAGACTGAGAAGCCTGTGCTCAGATCACACTGACACTGAAGGATGAACCCCTCAGCGGTGTGCTCTATGCAACCTCAGCAGCAGAAACCTGGAAAAAGTTGAGTGAACGATATGAAGGGAAAGGGAAACAGACAATTGTGTATCTTATTGGAGAACTCTTCTGAGGAAACCTAACAGAGGACACATCAATGGAAACCCAACTTAATGCATTGTGACAAAAATCGTACATACTAAGATCCCTCAGCCAACCACTTGATGACTCGCTAGTTGCTATTGCGATGGTGATATCACTTCCCCAATCCTATTCAACTCTTCAAATGATCCTCATGTCATCTGATGACAAGCTCTTGACTGATGTGGTGATAGCCCAAGTCCTGGTTGAAGAGAAGTCATGACAGGCAACAAAGTCACACAGCACACTTGCAGCCAAAATGACAAAGAAAAAGTCTAAGGCTGCAGAGAAGAAGAAAAAGAAGTGTACCTATGCACCATGTGGACTTATTGGCCATACAGAGGACAACTGTAGGAGGAAGAAGGCAGATGAAGTGGCAAAAGCATCCTCTCAACCAGAGAAAGACAAACCTAAAGAGAAAACCACTGATCTCTCAGCGAAGGTTGCACAGGTCGAACAGAATACCCCTCTTCAACTCTTTGTAGCACAAGCATGTCCCGAAACCTCTACATCTGAATGGGTAGTGGACTCTGGTGCATCAGCACATATGAGCTGTCAATGGGCATGGTTCACCTCTTACCAGACTCTTGTACTGCCACAACCTGTCATAATTGGAGATGGCAGGACAATCCAAGCTATAGGGAAAGGTTGTATTGAACTCGAAATGCACCTGAACAATGGCTGAACGAAAGGTACTATGCTGCAGGACGTATACTATGTTCCTGAACTGGACACAAACCTAGTTTTGGTCCCATCCCTAGCTGCCAAGGGCCTAAACATCTTGTTTGAAGGCCAACTATGTGTCATATGTGCAGGTTCCAAGATAGCAGCAGTCACAACCAAGTGATGGACCCTCTATGTCCTAGATGCAAGCAATGTCTCTGGAAGCCACTCCACCTACATTATAAATCAGCCTACCTTGCTTGACCCAGCAGAGCCTATTGTTGCCATGACCTCTTGTGTTACAATGTCCAAAGCCACAGTCACCACCTGGCATCATTGACTGGGACACATGAACATAAAAAACATCCTGACCCTTGACAGGAAGGGCATGGTATCAGGAATGGAGTTAACTAATAGCAAGGAGCCTAATGCAGCTCCATGCAAAGCGTGTCTTGAAGGGAAACAACATTGTGACCCTATACCTTCTAAGTCAAATGTCAAAAATCCTACTGTACTGCACAGAACCTACTCAGATGTGTGCAGACCTATGGAGACTATGGCATGAACAGGACATCGCTATTTTGTCACCTTTATCGATGCAAAATCCCACCATCTGGTGGTGAAATTAATCAAAACAAAGGATGAAGTTCTCCCCCTCACCCAGGATTATTTTTCTCATGCTGAAGCTGAAACTGGTCATCACCCAAACTTCCTTCATAGTGATGGAGGAGGTGAGTATACCTCAAAAGAATTCAATGCCTATCTCAGGTCAAAAGGGATACATCATGAGAAGACTAACATGTACACACCACAAGAAAATGGTGTAGCCAAATGAATGAATTGCACTCTTGTAGAGTGTGCACGTGCCATGCTGAGCAACACCAGGCTACCTAACAAGTTCTGGGGAGATGCTATCCTACATGCCACCCACATAATTAATCATCTACCGACACAGGCATTGGAGCAAAAAATCACCCCTTACAAAGCATTCACCAGCAATAAACCCAGTGTGTCACACCTTTGTGTCTTTGGCTGCACAGCACATGTCCACATTCCAGATGAAAAGCATCAGAAACTGGATGCTAAGTCACTCGAGTGTACTCACCTTGGGTTTGCAGAGCATCATAAAGCATATGTCTGTGTACATCATGCAACCAGTTGCATTGTTGAATCTTGTGACATTGTCTTTGACAAAGAAACTGGAGAGGGTCTCACACAGGTCCTAATAGACAAGAGGGAGGTTGAACCAGCCAGGCCAAGTGCATCTGTGGTCACAAACTGAGAAAGTCCTACTACGAGTACAGGGCTAGCTAAGGAAATGGCAGAGGATGACTCCTACACCACTGACAGTGGGTCAGATGGATACCAGAGTGATAGTACAGACCAGGAGACTCACCAGGAGGCTGAAACATTCGAGAACGTCGAGCCACTCACTCCTGATCCAACTCGATCAGCCACAGAGGCTGAGGAAGCTTCTGCAAAGGCTAGATGACCCAGTAGTCCATCCCATGACCTGAAACTTGGTGAGCCACACCTCCAGAGACCCAGGAAGACGATTTCGTCAACGCCTAAGCACCCGGACCCATCGCGAGGTCCACCTGCACCTTATCTGCACCCCATCCCCCCTCCAGCAGCTCAAAGGTCATCCAGAATGAAAAAAGCACCTATTCGAGATGACGATCAGTGCTACTTCATCAATGCCTATGACAGGATGACCCTACCATCAACAAATGACTTGTCAAAAGAGTGAGAGGGCGAGGGAAGCAAGAGAGCAACTGAAAGCACTGTGGAGGTAGAGCATGCTGATGTGGCAGTGGAGTCAGGTGACCAAGGTGACTGTGACACACTGAATGCTTACCAAGCATCCACATCCTGTGACAATGAGCCAACCTCCTTCAACAATGCTATGGGCTGTGAGGATGCTGATCAATGGTACAGTGCAATGATGGATGAGCTGAATACCTTCATGAGGATAGGCCTATATGAGGAGGTGCCACGACCACACAATCACAAGATAATTGACTCAAAATGGGTTTTTAAGCTCAAACGAGGTCCCACAGGTGATGTAGAGCAATACAAGGCACAATTGGTAGCCAAAGGATTCACCCAAGTCCATGGCATCGACTATACTGATATGTTTGCACCTGTTGCTAAGTTCTCCACCATAAGAATATTGCTTGTGCTCACAGCTAAATACAACCTTGAAATCCATCAGATGGATGTAAAGTCTGCTTTCCTAAATGGTCACCTCAAGGAGGAGATCTACCTATGGCTGCTGCCTGGTTTTCGAACCTCAGATGACAAAGTTTGGCACCTCTATCATGCACTTTACAGACTGAAACAGGCTCCCAAATCCTGGTATAAATGTTTGAAGGAAGTGTTTGAGTCTCTAGGCTTTACTTGGAGCAATGCTGATCACTGTCACGAAAGCCTTCTGTAGTGCACTGGAATAGAATATATATATGCTTCGCAGGCCTAACATACAGAGACTGGAAGAGATAAAGTATCATATCTTAGTGGCAACAGGAGAGCATACCTGGAAGAGATAAAAGGCTGAAACTGGGGAGAAGGACAACAATGACAGGTTTATAGCTAAGACAAAATGAAATAGAAGCAAACACATGCTACCCTATGTCAGGTGGTAACAAACATGAGACAGCTCAGGTGCTCAGGTGAGACAGGTGACGTAGACCAGGAGTGTCTTGTCACATCACCCTCCCACAAGACTGGTAACCCAGTTGGAGAGGTAGTCCTGGAGCTTCGAGTTGATACCATGCTCATCTTCAAGGTGAATACAGGGCTCCCATGTGTTTTCCTCGTGAGGGAGACCTTTCCATTTGACGAGATATTCAACACGACCATGGCAAGTGCGCTTGTCAAGGACAGCCTCCACTTCGAGCTCATAGTGGTCACTGACAAGCACTGGTGGTGGGGCAGGGGGTTGTTGTTGTAAGGGAGAGACTGGGGGGTGGAAAGGGTGGAGGAGGGCTGTGTGAAAGACAGGGTGTATGCGAGACCATAACAGGGGAAGTGCCAGATGGAAGGCACAGGTACCAACTTTCTTGACAATTTTAAAGGGACCAAAACAATGGTTATCCAGTTTCTTGCTAGGACAATTCAAATGTAGATATGTGGCATCCAGATAACAAGGTCCCCAGGTTTGTAATCTGGAGATGGACTATGATGATGGTCATAGAAATGTTTCATTGTATTTGCAGCCTTAAAAAGGGCTGAGGTGGCATCTTCACAGAGCTGTTTCATATGAGAGACAAAATTTTCTGTGCCCTCCACAAGAGTCATGGAATGAGGGGTAGAGTCCTTGTGAGGGTGTTGGCCATAGTTAAGGTAGAAGGGGGAATAGCCAGTAGAGGAGTGAATATGATCATTATAACAGAACTCTGCTAGGGAGAGCCACTGAGACCAGTCATCCTGCTGGTGATTCACAAAGAGACACAGATACTGCTCGATCTCCTGATTGACACGTTCTGTCTGCCCATCCATCTGGGGGTGATAGGCTGTGGACATGTTAGTTGAAATACCCAACAGGCAGTTAAGGTCTCACATGAAACCTGATGTAAACTGTGTGCCCTGGTCACTAATGATCCAATCCAGAAGACCAAAGTCCTTCCAGACATAGTCATGGTAAATTTGTGCCAGTCCTTCGGAGGTGAGTTCACCATTAGCGGGTGCAAGATGAATCATCTTCCACAGATGATTGACAACCACCACAATAGCATTGTAGCCAAAACTATAGGGGAGTTGGGAGATCAGGTCGACAGACACTATTTCCCAATTGCACTCTGGTACAAGGTTGGGAGAAAGGGTACCCACAGGCTTAGCAGGAAAAACCTTTGTACACTGGCAGGCCTCGCAGCCATGCATGTAGGTACCCACTGACCTATGAATCCCTGGCCACCAGTACATGTGGAGGATCAGCTCTGTTGTTTCAAACTGCCCTGGGTGTCCTGCTGTTGGAACATTATGGTGAGCATGGATAATTTCATTATGAAGGCCCTTCTCAGGAGGGACATAGATTCTCCCCTTCCAAAGGATTAACCCATTCTCATGGGTCCAGCCTTCAGCACCCAAATGAAGGTATGCTCGAACACGGGCTTTGATACATTTGTTGTTTCATATGCATTCACAAAATGCATCCCCAAGAGTATGAAATTCAAGAGAGGAGGAGAGGGAGCGAAACCAATGAGGTTTAAGGAGGATGGTGTCACTGTTGTCCATTGTACCAAGGTCATAATCTGGTCGGCAAGATAAAGCATCAGGGCATCAATGGTCATGACCAGGTTTATGTGAGAGGATGAAGTCATATTCCAATAAATCTAGGGCCCAGCAAGCTTGGTGATGATTGAGGTGGTGAGCCAAGCAGAAGTACTCGATGTTCTTATGGTCTGTCCAGATCTCAAAGGTCTCCCTAGCTCCCAGAAGGTAGTGGCACCATTCTGCTAATGCTCACATGATCACAAGCATTTCACGGTCGAAAATATCATAATTGCGTTCCACCTCATTGAGTGACTTGGAATAGAAGGCTACAACACACCAAGATTCATCATCTCGTTGCTGAGACAAGATCACTCCTGTAGCATAACCCAAACTATCTGCTTCAATGCAATATCAACCATGATCAGAAGGGATAACAAGAGTGGGTGCTGAGGCTACAGAACATTGCAGGGTTCAAAAGGCCAGCTCCTCTGTTTCAGTCCATCTCCAGGGAGCTTTCCCAGTAAGGGCATGCAATGGATGAGCATGCTGTGCAAAGTCAGCAATAAATTGGCAATAAAAATTGGCAAATCCAAGGAATTGCTGTAGCTCCATGTGGTTGGTAGGACAAGGCCAGTCTAGAATGGCAGCCACCTTCTTTGGATCCATGGCTACACTCCCCTCCTGAATGATTAGGCCCAAGTATTCAATTTCTGAGCATTCAAATTCACATTTTTCAGGTTTAAGACATAGTTTGTTAGCCATTAAGATTTCAAGTACCTCCCAAACAACTCAATGGTGCTCTGCGAGGGTTTTGGTGAAAATGAGGATATCATCAATGTAAACAATGACAACCCCCTGGTGAACCAGTCCCTGGAAGAGTTCATTCATCATAGTTTGGAATGTAGCAGGGGAATTTGTAAGACCAAAGAACATCACCAAAGGCTCAAAGAGACCATGGTTTGTGGTGAATGCAGCCTTCCATTCATCACCCACACAGAGATGAATATTGTTGTATCCCCAGCATACATCGAGTTTGGTAAAATATCGTGCACCACATAGCTTATGCATGACCTCAGAGATGAGTGGAAGTGGATAGCAGTTTTTGATTGTGATATCATTCAGTTTACAATAATCTTGGACAGGGTGGAGGGAACCATCCTTCTTCTTCACAAAGAAGAAGGGAGAGGCTATGGGAGATTTGGATGGGCGAATCTGTCCCATTCATAAATGTTCCTCCAAGAACTTATCCAACTCAGCTTGTTCTGTAAGACTGAGGGGATAAATTTTGTTGTTAAAGGGCTCTACTCCTGGTTTCAATTCGATTGCATGGTCCCACTTACAACACTCTGGCAAATGGTCAAACTCTGCCTTCTCAAATACTCAAGAAAAATCAGATAAGTAGTGGGGTGGGACCTGAGAGGAGGAAAGATTTCCAGATTTGGAGGGGCTCTCCCTTTCTGGGGCTAACGCTGCATGCAGCTCAGCATGCCAAGAATCACTGAAAGATGGAGGTGGAGAGATAGGGGGAGAGACTTCTTGTGGATAGATTTTAGTAACCCATAATCGATTGCCTTCATCGAGGGAATCAACAGGATTTGGGGGAGTCGAGGGGTCATCAGGATTGGCAAGAGGGAAGGCTTGGCAGTAACATGATGGTGGGCAGCAGTCAAAAGAGACCTTACCAGAATGCCAATTGATGGTGGGATTGTGTTTGTGTAACCAATCAAAGCCTATTATCAAAGGGGACTTGCCGGTACTAGTTACTGCACAAGTAAATGTTTCCGAGTGGTCCTGAACCAAAAGATGAAGATCCACAGTAGAACATATCAGGCCAGCTTCATTAGGGGAACCATCTGCATTATAGATAGGAAGAGGGTGAGGCAGGGAGGTAACATTGAGACCTTTCACACGAACAAATCCCTCATCAATGTAACAGCTGCTGGCTCCACTATCAAGAAGTGCATCAAGTTGGAGAGACCACTGATCATCGAGGGTATGCATAACTACCAGTACCAGAACCGAGTTTTGCCCAATATGACATATCCAACATGGAGGTCATTTAAGATTACAGAGTATAGCATGGCAAGTGTTGTCCTCAGAAGATGCTAATAGGGACACAAGAGAGGGATCAACTTCTTTATGCCACTGATGATGGACCCACCAGCTGAGATCATGGATTGCAAGGGGACAAGTTTTGTCATTATGTGCACGTGAAAGGATCCATTTCCAAGAACCATGAGGGGGTTTATTGCTTTTGTCAGGCAAGGATGCTGAGGGCACCAAAGAATCACCTTTTGTATTCGCAGATACTAATACATGAGAGTTGGAAATTTCTGAAACATCAGAACATGTGCCCTGTATTGGTGACACCGACATAGTAGCATCATCCTTCGTCGGCACAACTAAAAACCCATGTGATCAACTTCATTCTGGCCTCCACCTGGGGTTACTCCCACTTCTTTAACAGCTTTGCCCTGAACAGCACTTGTATCTGATAACACTTGATGGACCTCCTGATGTGTGACATCATCCAAGGATGACCATACAGTCTGCATTTGGTCAGCTACTGTCAGGGGGCAGTGACAAGCAAAATGGCCAGGTTGATGGCAGCAATAGCAAGTGAGAGAAGAGCATGGTGGCTAGCAATGAGACGTCCAATCAATATCCATAGGCTCCCCCCCACCAGGCAGGTGGGACATCACTGGAGAGGTTTGTGCTGGTAATGGGACAGGGGCAGCTGGAGTCTGAGATAAGGGTCAATAAGGGGGATGGGGTGGGGGACGAGGTGGAGGATGGGTTCCAAGTGGAACACTAGTATGAATGTTTGCACAGATGTGCATATCTGTGTGGCAGGCAAAACTCTTCCAAGCAGCAAGTGCATTGGGACCCAAGTCATCAAGGTCTGCCTTTTGGATGCACTGATTATAGATTCATGGGTTAAGCCCAGCCTTGAAGATGTTCAAGAGTGCCTCATCATTGAACTGAGTCTCAGCAGCTAGGAGTTTGAACTCAATTAAGTAGTTGTCCACTGTCTGGTCTTCATGCTGCTTCAGGCCCAGCAACTTGCCTTCTGCGTGCACTTTCTTTTGTGGATCCAAGAATGTGGATTTGAGGGTGTCAGCAAAACTAGCCCAATTCTGTAACTCTGGACACTGTTCTCTGCCCTCCTCACGAGAATGGATATGGTTTACCCACTGCTGTGCATGCCCCAGCCTCATGAAAGATAGGGCATAGTTGATTTTGATGGCATCAGAGGTGAACAGAGCTGGATTAGTGGAAAAATTAAGTGCAAGCTGGTTAACAAAGGCGTCATATTTGTCATAGGACCCATCATAAGGGTCTGGAGGAGCAACCTTGACTTTGAGTGGGGGAGCAGACTGCTGGCAAGTAGGAAGTTGGGCAAGCATCTGCAGAAAGGCATCTTGGAACTCTTGCTGATTCTGGAGAATAGCCTGGAAGACCTGAGGTAGGTCAACATTATTCAACAGAGTACCAGAAGACATAGGTTCATCAGTGTCAAGGGAAAAGGAGTTTGACATTTAGCTAGTTTCGGCCTGATGTCATGAAAGCCTTCTGTAGTGCACCGGAATAGAATATATATATGCTTTGCAGGCCTAATGTACAGAGACTGGAAGAGATAAAGTATCATATCTTAGTGGCAACAGGAGAGCATACCTGGAAGAGATAAAAGGCCAAAACTGGGGAGAAGGACAATGATGACAGGTTTATAGCTAGGACAAAGTGAAATAGAAGTGAACATGTGCTACCCTATGTCAGGTGGTAACAAACATGAGACAGCTCAGGTGCTCAGGTGAGACAGGTGATGTAGACCAGGAGTGTCTCATCACAATCACAGCCTTTTCTATAAGGTTGAAAATGGTATCCTACTGATCATTGCTGTCTATGTCAACGACAAACTCATTCTCTCGAGGAGCTGTGAAGTCATTGACAGGCTGAAATCCCAGCTTGCAGGTCAGTATGACCTCTCGGACTTAGGCAAGGCCTGGTGTATCTTAGGCATGGAGATTCTACATGACTGTGACAAGGGGACAATTGAGCTGTCTCAAACATGCTATATAGAGTCCATACTTGACCATTTTGGCATGCAGGATGGATGAAGTGTCTCAACACCTATCGAGACTAACCTCAAGCTCACAAAGCTGACTGAGCCTGAGATCAAGGCATGCAAGTACCAGAGTGCTCTTGGAGCACTGATGTATGCAATGCTAGCTATGCAGCCAGACTTAGCCTTTGCAGTGGGCATACTTAGTAGGCATGTGGCAACCCCTGGGGAACCACACTGGACTGCACTCAAGCGAGTCTACCGATATCTCAGAGGAACCACAGAGGCTCACCTCACCTTTTCTTGTGATGCAACTGACATCCTGTTGGAGTATTGACATGTAGTGGCAGTGCTTTTATTATGTAATCTTGTACTTACAGTTTTTCCATCTGTCATACACTTACACCTCAGTGACTTGTTAGGTTACTGAGGTGAGACATTTACTTTACCTACACACTTAGTACTGACAGCCTGTAGTCTGTTGCTCTACAGGTACTACCAATATATACAGTGACTTGTTAGGTTACTGAGTCTGTTGCTCTACAGGTTATGAGCCCCAGCTCAAAAATCTAAAAGCAGACACATCATACAAGCACCCTCAAATTCATGGCAAAAATGTCCTACACTACCAAGATGGGGGATGAATTCCTCAAGGTCCTGAAGTTGGATGCATCTGGAAAGAACTGGCCTTTATGGAAAAAGCGACTTGAACTTTCACTGGCAGCACGAGGCTTAGGTGACTACCTGGATGGTAAGGCCACACAGCCAGTTGACCCTGCAGTTGGAAAGTCAGATGGGTGGAAGCCAACCACCACAGATGAGAAGAAAGAAGTTGCTCTGTACAAGATGGACTTAGCTGTATGGATCGAGAAGGATGCAATGGTGTGACAGCAGATTGCCATCATCATTCCAGATAGCTTGTTCATCAAACTGCTGAATAAGTCATCTGCCAAGGAGTACTACGATGCACTCAAAGTGCAGTTCAAGCAGTGCTCACTCATAGTTGGAGTTGAGTTGAGATGGCAACTTGGCAAACTCAAACTAAAGGAAGGTGGTGATGCCTGCAACCACATCAAGAAGATCATTACCCTTCGAGAGGAACTGGCCACAGTCAGGAGACCCATCTCTGATGAGGACCTATTCAACATTATCTTCACTTCCCTACCTCACTCATACAACACTACCCTATCTTCGATCTCATCGAGCATCAAAATCCATGGCAAGGCAATTAGCTCTGATGAACTCATGAGTCTTGTCATTGATGAATACGATTGGTTCACCTTACAAGATGGAAGCAAGTCTAAAGGAAAGTCGAATGAGGACTCTGCATTTGGTGCTGAGTCATCAAAAGGAGGGAAAGGTCGAAGGAGGTTCACTGGCAAGTGCAATAATTGTGGGTGGACAGGCCACAAGGGACGAGATTGCTGGGAAGAAGGTGGCAGAAAGGCAGGCCAAGCTCCAAAAGGCTGGAAGTCTCAGGGGAAGAAAGTGAAAGGTGACAACAGTGGAAAAGGGAAAGCAGCTGCAAGTGCTAGCACAGCTGAAGCACCTGAACCTGACAGCATATGGCTAGCATCAGTTGATGCAGAGAGCCAAACTGAAGGCACCAGCAGTGTCATGCCAACCTCTACATTTGACTATGCTACCCTTGTATACCCCAACACAAAGCCAGACATCGTCACCAAACTCTACAACAGTGGTGCCTCACAACATATGTCCCCATTCTGTGAAAGGTTCATTAATTTCGAGGACACTGTGTCCAGGCCAATACATGCTGCAGACAATTGGACTTTCAGTGCAGTTGGCAAAGGAGATCTGTATATTTACCTTCCAAATGGCCAAACGAAGTCATGAGTCCTACTGAAAAATGTCCTATATGCACCTATGATGAAAGTAACCCTAGTCTCCATCGGAAAGTTGGCAAGTGCTGGATATGTGGCACTATTTCATGACAATTCCTGCTGCATCTTCAATAAGAGAAAGCAGTTAATCAGTGAAATCCCACTCACTAATGGACTGTACCACACTCAAAACCAATATCCGATACCCTTCACAGCTGCAGCAGAGGCATCAGAGGAATTTACCATGAGCGAACTGCATGCCAGGTTGTTCCACATTGGTACTGCCACCATCTGAGACATGGTCACAAAAGGAATGGTGACTGGAGTCAAACTAAAACTGGAGCACTCATTGATGGGTCAGTGCGAGTCCTGTGAGTATGGAAAGGCAACTCGAAAGCCTATTGGGAAGGATTGTGAGCCTAAACAGCAAGATAAACTTGGTGACAAAGTACACACTGATGTGTGGGGTCCATCACCTATCCAAACAGCAGGAAAGAAAAGCTACTACTGCACATTCACAGATGATCATACCCACTATACAAACGTCTACCTCTTGGCTGCAAAATCTGACACCTATGATGCCTATCACCAATATGAAGCCTGGGTGAAGAACCAGCATTGCACCTTGATAAAACATCTTTGATCTGACCAAGGAGGCGAGTACCTGAGTGACAAATTCACTCATTACCTCAAATCACAAGGAATGGAACAAAAACTCACCACACACAACATGCCACAACACAACAGTGTTGCTGAGCACCTTAATTGGACACTGGTTGAGCATGTGTATATGGTACTACACACCAGTGGACTACCCAAGTTCCTGTGGGGGGAAGCAATTTCGCATGCAGTCTGGGTCAAAAATAGGTCAGCAACCCGAGCATTAGAAGGAAAGACACCATTTGAAATGCTCCATGGCATGAAACCAAACTTGAAAGGCTTACCAGTGTGGGGAAGCCAGTGCTGGGTGCATGACACAAGCAGTTTGAAACTGGATGCCTGAGCATGAGAAGTGCACTGGGTAGGCTATGATACTGACTCTGGGGCCCACAGAGTCTACTTTGCAGAGTGACAGGTGGTTTTGGTTGAGTGAAACGTGACATTTCGACGCTTGGAGGGCACCTCTAATGCCCAAGATGGTGTACTACTCGAGGGGGAGTGAGAGTCTACTAAAACGAGCCAAAACAAGCAGTACAACACACCAGAAGACACCTCTACCCCATCTCAACCACCTGGCACCCTTACAGAACCCCCAGTGACCTTAACCATGCCCAAGCATACCAATACTAGCCATCTCGGACCTAACTTTGAAGCCACACAGCTGCAAAACCAAGTCAGACATTCAAGTCGCACTCAAACAGAGTTGCCATACCTTTGAATGTTGCATAGCAGCACTGGTATGCACAATGGCCGCAAAGGGCAACCAATTCTCCCACAGGGTCTCCAGAGTTCTGAGAGAGTCAGTGAGGGGAGAAAAGTGGGAAATGAGGGAAATGCACACAGCGAGGATGACAAGAGTGGTGATAAGGGCAATAAGGGGGAGAGTAATGCAGCCACAGACTGCATTTGGGACTACAATGATGAATACATGGCCTATGCAATGATGGCTGGTACTGCAGAGACAGAAGTGCTCGAACCTGTGACCATAGAGGAAGCACAGAGGAGGCCGGATTGGGAAAAATGGAGAGATGCAATTGCTGTGGAGCTACAAAGCCTTGATGAAGCTCGCACCTGGGATATTGTCAAGTGACCTGCAAACACCAACATTGTCAGCAGCAAATGGGTTTTCAAAATTAAGAAGAATGCTGTGGGCGAAATTGACAAGTACAAGGCTTGGCTTGTTGCTCGAGGATTTACACAGCAGTATGGAGTCAACTACCATGAAACCTATGCACCAGTAGCCTGACTGACCTCGCTTCGACTCATCCTAGCCATTGCTGCATGACAAAACTGGGATGTGGATGTTTTCGACTTCCACAGCACTTTCCTCAATGGTAACTAGATGACAACGAAGTAATCTACATGGAGCTGCCACCTGGGTCCAATAAGGACACTCACAACCTTGTTCACTGCAAACATTTCACAATTTTTCATGCCAAAATATGTTGAAAAAATTGAAAAAAGAGATACTCTTTTATTTGGGCTGTGTTCACAGAAAGAATGCAAAAATAATATTTTGTGTTCTTTGTCTTTTCTGTGCAAAAACATGAATTGATGGTAGTCCCAATTAGCTTCTACACTAAGGGGTATTACCATCAATCAATGTTTTGTGGCAAGTCATGCAAAGAAAAGAAAAGATTATTTTTGCCTTTTCTCTATGAAAACACATGTCAAAAAAGAGTATCACTTTCTTCAATTTTTTCAGCATGTTTTCTGAAGAAAAATTGTGAAATGCTTGCAGTGGTTGCTTGTCTGCACATAGCTCTCTATGGCTCAAAACAGGGTGCACTAAAGTGGTACAAATGTTTATCTAACGAGCTAGCTGAACTTGGCTTCAGACACATTGAAGCTGACTGGGGAGTCTTTGTAGCAGAAATTGGGATGCAAATCTTGATACTAGCATCACATGTCGATGACTGCACAATCACTGGGAGCTCGAACGAGCTGGTAAAAGCCTTTAAAGTCGAAATTGGCTCGTGTTTCAGGATTATGGACCTGGGACCAATTAGTTGGCTTCTCAGTATGAAGGTCACTCAAGACCAAGCTGCTCATACGATTTTGCTATCTCAGGAGCCATATGTTAATGCCATACTTGTGAAGTTCAATTTCTCAGACATGAAACCAGTCTCAGCACCTCTTGACCCTAATACCCAACTTTCCAAGTTGCAGTCACCCAAAACTGCAAACAAGATGGCAAAAATGCGAAATATACCTTACTGCCAGGCTATTGGATCCCTGATCTATCTCACAGCTGGAACAAGACCTGACATCGCCTTCACAACCTCACTTGTGTCACAGTTCAACTCAAACCCTGGATGGCTTCATTGGGAAGCTGTTAAACGTATTTACTGGTACCTTGTAGGCACAAAAGACTGGGCCCTTATGTTTGGAACCCAGAACAAAGGTTTGGCTGGCTACATTGATGCAGATGGTGCTTTGCAGGAGCACAGACAAGTGATTACTGGATTCGCTTTCCTTCTGGATGGGGGTGCAATCCTTTGGGGGTCATGCAAACAAGAACTGGTGATGCTATCTACAGCTGAATCAGAGTATGTTGTGGCTATGCATGCTGCGAAGGAAACCCTCTGGATACGCCAACTCATTGGGGAGATGTTCCATCTGCTCCAACACCCGACTACTCTATATGGCGACAACCAATCTGCTATCATGCTTACAAAGGATGGAAGTTACCATGCACGTACAAAACACATTGATATATGGTACCATTTCATTTGTTTTTCTGTCGAGAATGGTTCTATCCAGTTCCTTTACTGTCCTACTAATGGTATGATAGCTGACACTCTCACTAAGGCTTTACCAAGTGTCAAGGCAAAGCATTTTGCACATGAGCTTGGTCTTTGCCCTTGCACTTGAGGGGGAGTGTTGGAGTATTGATGTGTAGTGGCAGTGCTTTTATTATGTAATCTCATACTTACAGTTTTTCCATCCATCATACACTACACCTCAGTGACTTGTTAGGTTACTGAGGTGAGACATTTACTTTACCTACACACTTAGTACTGACAGCCTGTAGTCTGTTGCTCTACAGGTACTACCAATATATACAGTGACTTGTTAGGTTACTGAGTCTGTTGCTCTACACATCCCCCTTGGCTATGCTGATGTGGATTGGGCAGCTGATGTAAATGACTGTCGCTTTGTATCAGGATATGTTTTTATTCTGTCTGGTGGTGCTGTTAGTTGGTCCTTGAAGAAACAAACCTCTGTAGCTCTCTCGAGCACAGAAGCCAAGTATATGGCTGTATCCACAGCCACCAAAGATTTAATCTGCATTCACACCCTGCTTGCAGAACTGGATGCGACCACTATTCATGAACCTACCCCTCTACTTGTCGACAACCAGTCTGCTATATCCCTAATGAGCAATGCAATGTTCCATGACCAGACAAAGCACATATCTATTCATCACCACTTCATTCGAGAGAAGGTTGATTCTGGAGAGGTAACTGTGGAATATGTACCAACTGGTGAACAGGTAGCCAACGTCCTGACAAAGGGACTGTCATGCGAAAAACATGTTTGTTTCTCATATGGTATGGGTATTATTTTCTAAGACATGTTCTGTTGAGTGGGTGTGTTGAAGTGTTGATGTTTTACCTTGATACTTACAGCGGAATGTCTTACATAATCATTTTTCTCCACACTTAGGTTCAATTGTTTTTCCTGTGCACCTCAGACTTCTAACTTTGAAGTTCTGAGGTAAAGTTCATTTAATATTACTTGTAGCTACCTTACTGAATTCCCTTTCAGTTGCTTGTCTTTGCTAGGTAGCTTTCAATACAGACTTCTAACTTCAAAGTTCTGAGTTGCTTGTCTTTGCTAGTTAGCTGCCAGACCTCACCTCAAAACCTTCCTCCACAGTTCCCCCCCTTTTACAAAATACCTTAAGGCCATGCACACCAGGCTCTCTAGGTCAGCCTCTTCCATCCCTTCTGGGGTCTTCTTCATCTCCAAGAACTCCCTCACCTCTTCCAACCTCTTTTCCCTCTGCCTTGCACACTCAGATTGTGGGATTTCTGTTTCTGGGACAACTGTTGCCATTTCTGCCATAAGGAAGACACTGATGTCTCAAGGAACAGTTCAAGGTAAGCATATGATTGACTGTGGAGTTTCTGAAAAGGGTCTTAGTGGTTGAGCAGGTGCCTCTCTATGGTTCTTGAGCTCAATGGTGAAAGCTCCACATTTGTCTACCCAATCCTCATAGCCCTCTTCATCTACCTCTGGATCTTCTTTGGCCCTTGGTCTCCTTGACAAACCATCAGGGGCTGCATGTTTGGACACTGGGACATGCACCAGCTTGAAATCAAACAGTAAAATCCTGGCAATCCAGCAGTTGATAGTAGCGTTGGGCTGTAGATCAGGGTTATTAATCATGCCCTTAATATACCATGTGTCAACCTCAATGACCAAGTTCTGGACCCCAAATATATAAAGTCTGACATCGTGTAGGGCTCAAAAGAGGCCAAAAAGCTCAAGCTTTGCCTGGCTATATTGTTTTTCCCAGTCATTGAGACTTATTGAACCAAAACAGGCTGGGTGACATTTTCCATCTTCCCCCTCTTGCATGAGAATATACCCAACAGCGATGTTGGAAGTGTTGATGGTGAGAATAATGGATCTGCCAGAGGTATAGTCAATTGTACAAAGTGCAGGGGATGAGACAATAGCTCGGTGGAGGTAGTCCATAGCCTCTCGATGCTCATTGTGGAACTCGAAGGGAATGTCCTTCTTTGTGAGCTTGACGAGGGGAGGGGCATGCTTGGTGAAGTTTTTAATGAATATGCAGCAGTACAAGCATAGCCCTAAGAAGCCACAAACTTCAGTAATGTTAGCACAGTAAGGCCAGTCCTGGATTTTCTGGACCTTCATTTTGTCAGGAACTCTACCCTCATATGACACTGTATGCCCAACAACTATGATCAATGGTGCTGCAATAATACACTTCTTGGTGGAGATGGTTGCCCTGGCATTTCAAAGGCAGTGGAGGACTTGGTTGACATTCTGTAGGTGCTCCCAGATGAAATGCCATATACTGGGATTTTCAGGGATCATTTGGAAGGTGCTGTCAGGATTCTCATAGCAGGTTTTGGGGCCCTTGATAGGGCAGTCATCTATGAATGGAATGGTTACTTCCAGGATTTCATCCTTCAGGATCCAGCACACATCTCCATGGAATACTTGGACTGCATTTGTATACCCCATCGGTAGTTTGGTAAGCTGAAGCATGCCTATGGGGTCTGGAACATGGTCAGGTCTCTGTAGTCATCATGTATAGTACAGTGGTCATAGCTGACCATCAGATCTAAAACCCCATAGATGGAGTGACAGGTGAATGCCTCAGCAATAGAGTCAACAAAGGGGGGAATGGCAGAGTCCTGGATGGACATGGCATTTAGTGGTTGTAGGTCATGGACAAGTTGCAAGGATTTCCTGTCTTTCTTGATGATGCAGAACCATTTGGAGCAATAAGACGAGGTGGAGGGTTCATAAACACCAGCAGTGATCTTCTCTTTGATGATGTTAATGACATTGTGAAAGATAGCAGGGGGTATAGGGATATTCCACTCGACCCATGGTTTGTGCATCAGGGTTGGAATCTTCAGGGGCAGGAATACATCTTCACAAAATGTACCCCTCTCCAAGGCATCCCAGGTGAAGGCCATTTTGTGGGTACAAATGAGCCAGTGGACCAAAGCCAACTCTTCTGGCCACAGGAACCTTGCTGGCTCTAAATCCAGCTTGTCTGAGCATTCTTGGGTGAAACAGGTACCTGGAACAAAGGGTGGAGGAGAGAATGGAAGTACAGGAAGGGATGCTAAAGGGTTCTCAACCTCCTGACACTCTACCCAGAATTCCACAGGCATGGATGTTGGGACTGGCCTGACCTTCTTTGCTACAGGCTTGTACTTTAAAACATGACAAACAGGGTCAAACTGGTATGTAGATTGTAAGGCAGAAACTGTCAGTGGAGATATCATTGTACTCATTGAATATAAGAACTGGTCACCATGTGGAATGAAACTGGAGTCAAAAGGCTCCACAGACAGAATGCTTTTGCTCTTGACATTGTATAGTAACATAGAAGCAGGACAATCTTGTGAGTCTGTAGGAACAGGTGAAGTGTAATGGGGAAATTCTGACAGGGAATCTGATACATAAAGGGAACATATGGAGAAAACCTCATTGTGGTCTCCTCACAACTTCAGCAAATCCTTGACTGATACTAAAAACCCTGTTCTGTCTTATCCATTCGGTGGTGTAGTTCTCTTCTTGTGTAGAACTCTTCTTCGTCCTCTGAATTAACGAAGTGAGGTAAGGGTTGTAGCCAGTTACGAGGATGAGTAGGAATCAGTATTTGTCTTCTGGAATTTGGGTCACATATCTTGAGAGACTGTTCACCATCAGGGAAGTTGCATAGGATGCTGCTGAGAAGACAAAAGAATGGGCAGCCTAAGAGAAGGTCGAAAGGTGTGCAGTCAATGACCTGGATTTGGAGGTGTGCCTCGATGGTACCTATACACAGGGACACATTCTCAATGACCCTGAGCATGCTTTCCTTTGACTGGTTAGCAGCCTTGAGTGTCATACACATATCAGAATGAAGGGGAGCCCCCAATGCCTACCACAGCTTGCATCGCAAGGCAACCACCTGACACCTGCTATCAAGGATGCATTCAACATGGAGTTTGGCCATCAGTACTCCATCTACTGCCCTCAAGGGAGCCATCACCAACCCTACACACTTCCCTTCAGTGTCCTTCACCAGGTACTGCTCATAGGTCACCCATGTTGAAGATGCAGAGATTTCCAAGGCAGCCTCTAAGCTTCCTATAGTGATTTTCTTTGTCATTGCGAGTTCCTTGACTTGTTTGCGAATCTCTGGAGGACTAATGGCTAGGAGATCCTTGGTGGTGATTTCTATTTTGGCACCAAGGACCTGCTGAATGAGATGCTTGGTGGCAGCTACCTCATTGGACCCACTTTGGTAATGGAATTGCAGGGTGGGCTGGGCTTGTGCCCTCAACTTTCCTGAGTCTGCAGAGTTGGTCCTCTCTGGTGTTTTCTCCACCTGCAATCTCTCTACTGTGCCCAAAGAATTTGACCCAGGGCTTGCTGAAGGCCTAACTGGGGCAGGGGTACCTGTTGGAGCAGGGTTGCTGCATGGGCAATGACCCAGAACTTCCACACCATCGAAATGCATGGTTTTCTTTTTCTTGATTGCATTCTTTAACTCCTCTACCTGAGCATAAGCTCTGGCCAACACTCTCTTATCTTCTTCATTGGCCATCTCCTCTAGATCTTCATTGACCAAGTATGACAATGGGTGGATGTTGACCTGAAACTCTGACATTCCCTCTGTTCTGAAGAACATGGTGCTGACCAAGTGTGATGGAGTGTCCCTACTGCATGACAATGAAGAACCTTGGTTGGAGGACTGGGCCAAGACCAGGTTAGCTGAGGCCATGATCGACTCTCACATTGCAAGGAAATTGTCAATTTTCTCCTTAAAGTTTCAACCAGCAGCAGTCCTGGGAATGTCAGAGCCATCCTTCATAAAAACCCTACCCCCAATCAGGGTGCATTTTCCTTGCCATATATATTCCTGGCAGAGGGTACACTCTGCTGTATGGTGGCCATCAGTACTTCCACAAAAGAAGCACCTAGGGTTGAACAAGCAATGGAATTGGCCCTCCTGTGGCTGCCTCAATGACATCAAAGGCTCTGCAGCCTGGATGTACTCACATTTTAGGATGGTCAGAGGGGTGGAATTTTGGGAAGGGGACTCTGGGAAGAGCACTGAAGAGTCTGGCTGTATGAAGTTCTGTCTAGAACTGCTAAGAAGGTACATGGCCTGTTTGTAGACCTCATTGAAGGGCCAAGGGTCGTCAACATTGTGATCTAGGTCCCTAAGCTGCAGGCAAGTAATGAGGCTGTTATGGAACCTTGGGGGGGAACCCTCAAGGAATTTCTCATTGATGTAGTCATCCACAAGCTTCTTCTTTTTGTTGATAAGAGCAATGATGCAGCAGAACTCTTGGACATATTTGCCAAGGTCATCGAGGGTCAACATCGACTTTTGTACCTGGTGGTGAAGAAGCATCTCGAGGTCAGCTTTGGTGTACTGCCAGCCTTTAACATCAGTGCCAGGATAGAAACTGGTCACCTCTTCCATGAATGCCTCCCAGTCATTGCCTGTGGCAGATTTGAGAGATGACCACAGCTCTGATTCGTTATGATCAGCATAGCAGATGGCCCACTTAATTTTAGCTTTTTCTGAGGTAATGCCTGCATCTGTGCAGACCTGATCAACATCTTCAAAGTAGGCACAGATGTCTTCTGTTTTTCTGGAAAACTTAGGAGCTTTGTTAGAGCCCCTAAGTGGCATTTCATGGTGGTTGGTGGCATTAGACATGGTGACTGGTACTGATGACAAGGGTGGAGGCTGGTTCTGAGTTATAGGCAGGTTTCTGAATGGCTGTGACATGGGGACTTGAATGGGCAGCAGAATATTACTCTGGGGGGTGATAAACAATGATGACAGAAAAAGAAGTTGTTCAGCAGCAAGAGTTGAATCTGTAGAGGATGAAGAAGATGATAAATCAGTGAGCAGCAATAAGTTTTGGTGATCTGGTGGTGGTGCAAAGGATTTGTCAAGCTCAAAAGCTCTGGGAATATCCACTGAGGAAGGAGATGAAGGTTCTGAAAAGTGGGGGTGATCTGCAGGGAAAAACTCTGGGTCTAGGGAACTGAGCTCTGAAACATCATGGGGGTTAACTGCAGGTACAAAGAGGTCTGATGATGATATAGAGAGGTGGTGGAAGGGCTCTAAGAGCTCTTTGAGTTCTGTTCATTGATGAGTGGGCCATAGAGATCTCCTTTCCAGATCTGCAGACCCCTTGTGGTGGGCTCCAAAACTTGTGTGTCACTACTTCTGGGGAAGAGTGTATGGGAAAAATAGAGGGGGCTGAAAGAATGAATTCCTTGGTCTGTCCCAAGGGGTGCTGAGTAGGGAAAGGGATGCATGAAAAGTGGAAGAGAATTGGTGGGGAAACTTCTGTAGGAATAGGTTGTTAATGCTAGAACAGACCATGGGCTTGTAGTCATGGGGCTCTGTATGTGATTTTTCTGATATTGAAGAAGCTGGTAGACTCGGTGACGATGCTAGAGACATGGGAAAACTCGAAAGACTCGATGGTAGGGACTCTCCAACTCTTCAAACACTCAGAAAATGACTCTAAAAGGTGGATATTTTATTCTGACACTCAGCCAGAATACTTATCGTGTACAGGAAGCGACTACAGGTATGGAAAATTTTTAGAAGGAGCAATGAATGAATAAAAGATGACACCTGTCAAATATACAGTATGTACAACCCTGCATGTGCAAGTAAGTAGGGACCATGTAGATGAATCATAGAAGGACAAGAAGGGAAACTGTAGCAGTACCAAAATTGACCAACCAGAATAAGTGAACAGCAGAAACACCTCTCTTGTGTGAGCAGCTTGGGACCTCAGAGGTGGGGCAGATCATGGGGGAAGCAGCAGTGGTGGCTGTGCAGTGGCTACAGAGGCAGTGACATGACAGGTGATGGGTGCTTGGAACCTGTATGGGGTTGGAGCATGGCACATTGTGGTTGGCTGAACTGGACCCAGGCCTAGACCCTTAGCTCAAGTCTGTATGATTGGCTTTGGAACTTCAGGGAAAAGACAGTGAGGCAATCAGGGAGTCGGCATGATGTGGAGAAGGTGACAAAATTCCTGTACAGGATTCTTTGAACATGAGGATGGGCAGGAAGGCATGAGGCAAGACCAGAGAAACTCCTAGCTCAAGCAGGAACAGCTGTGAGTAGAGACATTGTACATGGAATGTTACTTGTATGTTCAGAGGATTACCATTCCCTACACCATTTTCGTGCTGGGCCTTTCAGTTTTTTTCACAGTTGCACTACTGGCTCACAGCTATCTGGTGGTATCTGCTTTGTGGTGACATGCTCAGCAGTTCAAGAGATATCTACACTTCTGTGTTCAGGCATACTGGCATTTGTTCCTGGCAGCATATCTCCCTCATTTCTTGGCCATTCCTCTCGCAAATTGGAACCTGTGTTCTCCTCGTCAAGCCGACCCTGTTGACTGCTCTATCATCAAATTCTATGAAGCCATTCTCAAGATACGGCTGAGCCTGCCTCTGGAGGGGTACAGGACAATTTTGGTGATAACTCAGGTTTGGACAGTCTGATTGGTGAGATTCCTTTTACACCAAGCTCTCCCACCTGTGTAGAATCGCCTCCCAAATTTGCATGTCCACTGGCCCCATGGTTGTCATTTGGCAACCCATTCTCCTCCCCCTGCCTCATCACCATATGGCACCATATGAAATATCTCCCACATTCTGCCACAGTACCTCTTGCTTTTCAGGGACCTTATTCCACTCTTGAAGGGCTCTCAAACAACGTGCATTAAGTCACAGTTGGTGCAATGGCTGCAGAGATATTTGAATTTGTTGCTCATAGGGAGTGCTCTGGACAGTTTTGCCAATATCTCAGGAATGGATTGACTAATTCATGCAGTTATTTTTTTATGTGTTCACCCTCATGTCCCCAATTGGTTCCTGCTGTTTCATGTTGATCACCTGAGCAGTTGTCTTGCAGCACTCTCCCCTTCTCTCCTCTCCCTACTGTTTGACAGTGAACCTCAACTGAGGACAATTGATATCTAAGTGATGGGGAGATGTAGGGAATAGATTTTCCATACCAGGGGAATTTACCTTTATCCTTTGTTTCTCATATTGTTGACTTGCTTTTCTGGTTATTATATTTTTGTTACTTTAGTGAGGTTTTATTGATTAGTCAGCTTTTTTTATTACCTAGCATGTTCTTAGTTTTCTGAATCCTAATCATCATAGACAAGGTACCAGATGAGTCTTGAGTTTGAGAAGGTTGAGAGTGACCTTGCTCCTTTCTAGACTGTCCCAGATTGCCACCAGACACTATTCTACTACCTCCCTCCAGGCTACTGGAGTCCCTTTGGCCAAACTTGATGTTGTTTAAGAACTGAAGGTTCTTTGGACACAGAGGAAAAATAATATCTGAACTGTATTAAAAGAGTGAACTCAGCTTGAGTGTGTCAAGACTGAGGTGTGCTCAAAGGGAAAAATGAACACAACTATGTGTTGGAGATTGAATCACCCCAGTGTGATACCTTAATTTGGTGCGAGTTTCATGTGATTACATAAGTGCTTAGAGCGCACTTAGTACTGCACTTTTGGTACTAATCCCTCAGTAGTTGAGTCACTACTGAGGGTAAGCCTACATATTATTCATATTAGACTACTTACTGATACCTTGTAGCTGCCTACAGGTACATCAATATATCTAGTAGTTGAGTCACTACTGAGGCTGCCTACAGCCCTTTTCTACACTATGAAAGGGTATTATGTAAGCTGTATTGCTGACCAATGTAGAAAGAATGCACTGCAACATGCCCACTCAGCAAAATAAAAGTTAAAAAATAATACCCATGCCACTAGAACACAAAATATGTGTTAGGGGTGCACTGCATATGGTGCTTATTATCAATCACAGGCATGTGGTACTTCAGCATCACATGCCTGGCAGCTCACTGTATATATACTTTGTCTCAGTTTTTTAAGGACTAGTCCATCTTTTTCCAAAAAATCAGGCAACTGGACTGGTTGCCAAATTTTTGAAAACTAGGCAACTGGCAACTGAACTGGTTGCAACTGGTTGCAACCAGTCTTTCAAAAGACCAGTTGTGGCTGGTTTTTGACATACAATGACTGATTATCTAACATCAAGTGTACCTTAGATTGTTTTTATACAGTGTATACATGTTTCAAGAGTAGCTTACATGGTGTTTGGCATCACTTTCATGTCTAACATCATCAAAAAGTCAGCTCTAAATTCATTTTGACCAGTATTTACCTATAAACATAGGGGTGTTACTTCTATTTATGGTATGCTTATGTAATGTGGTTGCAACCAGTTGCAACCAGTCTTTTTACAAGTTCCAATAAGGGGACAACCACAACTGCAGTCCAGTTGCAACCATTGCAGTCCAGTCCAGTTGCCAGTCATTTTGGAAAGTTGCAAGTGGACTTTGGAACACTATTAAGGACAATCTTTCTTGTCTTTACATATCATACTTTGTGAATACCAAATGGTACAGTTTGTGAGAGTGATCTTTAATACAAGAGATATCCAACCCTTACAATTTTTTGAACTCCATAATTGAGTATTTGCAATATGAGTCACACAGCTACTCATGCATATGCATGCACTGTAAAATCAGGAACAATGAAGACACTGGATGGCAGAGGTGATCCCCCACCTGACAAAAATAATCATCATATCCCAGAAGGACCCCTCAAGGTCCAAAAGGATAATAAAAAGATCAATAAGAAGGGAAAAGCCCTTCAACCTGGCAATACCCAAGAGGACACAAGTGCAATCAGCCAGGAGCTGCAGTGCCCATGCCAGGAGGGTTAAGGCTGTCAACAACATTGGGGAGTAGTACTGACCAGGATACAAGGGACATGACAGAGAAGAAGGACAACTCATTGAGTCCTCTAACTCCTCAACAGACAGACAATAATATCTCATGGTTATCACCAGGGCCTGCACCCTCATGAGGGAATGGGTCCCCCCTCTAGTCATCTATACCAAAGGCAACAAGCCTTCCATGAGAGGGACAAATGAGGGAGACCCCCCAATTGACCCACATGTGGCAGTTGAAATCATGGACAAATTCCTCCTAAACATTGAATTACAGTGGCTGGATTATGGGTATGGCCCCAAGGAGTTTCACAATCACAGGGTAAACCCTGGTTGGCACCACACCAAAGCAATAGCATGTATTAGACATATGCTGGCAAGGAGGACTGGTGATGATCACACCAGCAGAGCTGGTAGCCTGAATACTGAAACATGGGTAAAAAGGGAGGAACTCACACCTCAACTACAGCAGGAAGGGCCTGCCAGGAGGGGAAACCCTCCAAGCAGAAGCTCTCATGCACCAGAGAGGGTGGACTACAACAGAAGGGGATTCACCCCTGACATGCCAAATTGCCTGGCATACTTCTCAAGGTGCAATTCCAACATAATCAGACAGATGTTTGGCACCTGAAGGGGAACTGCCATCCTCCAAATGGCAAGAGACCATGCCATAGCAGCAGCAAATGAAACCACAAGGGAAGGGGAATACCCTTCTGAAGGGAACAGAAGGCAGGGAGATAGAAGCAGACCTCCCAGCCAAAGCCTGAATGGGGGGAATGCTCCCAATGATAATGATCAAGGGAATAACCCTCAAGGATATTATGGAGGTGGACACCCTGGTGGAGGATTCCCTGGAGGTGATGACCCTGACAATGATGAAGATGATGATATAGATATCATCAGTGGGAATGCTCCCCAAGTCAGTGGTTGCCCTGTGATACAGGGTAATCAATGTAATTATTTAAGGGGATATACCCCAGGAAATACAAGATGTATGGAATTTATGCAGAACACATACACTCAGTGCATCTGGGAACAAGTTGGTATACCAACAGGCCAAGTTGGGCCAGAGGTGAAAGCTATGAGCCCACTGAAGCCTGGAAAATATGGAGGCCAGGATGACCTGGAAAAATTTGATGACTGGCTAGGCCAGACATTCAAGTACTTCTGTACATTTAAGATTACAGGACCAGATTGCAACAAGGATCATGTACTGTACACCAGGTTGTTCTTGGAGGGACTAGCCTCCCAATGGTATGGCCAAGAGGTTGAATCACCAAACCAACAAGTTCATTGATGGTCCTTTGAAGATCTTATATGTGGACTATTTAAAAGATTTGTCCACAAAGTGTTGGCACAGAATGCAGCTGACAAGTATGATCAAATGAAGTATGAGCACAACAAAGGAGCTCTGGCATTTTATAATGACCTCAAATGTCATGCACACTGAATGGTGCAACCTCCCAATGATTATTCATTCAGGAGGAAGTTCTTGTGGGGATTACCACATTCAATAATAAAAGCAATATATGAGGCTTGCAGAATATCCACCAAGCATTCCACAATTGAAGAGATACTTGAAGAAGTACAGTGCATGGAGACAGTGCAGAAAGCAATCAATCAACATATGTGGGTGAGCCATGCTGGCTCTGGAGGGAAAACCTCCCAGGGACAAAGTGGTTCACACCCACACAGAAATAAGAGCACAACAGGCTCAACTGCAAACAATAAGTTCAAGTACTTCAAGAAGGGGAATACACTTTATTGTTGAAAGACTGATTCCCCAGGGAAAAGCACTGGTCATGAAAGACAAGGTGGGCAATACCACCACAATGATAGGGGCAATAAACCCCAACAGCAAGAGTGAGGAAACTCACAAGCAAAGGGGAACCAACCCCAAAAATTCATGCCAGGAACAACATGTTACAACTGTTCTGAGGAGGGCCACATGGCTCCAGACTGTCCTCACCCCTGAAAGGAAAAGGATAAGGCCATGTCAAGGCTGCAACTATATGCAGTTGATGTCCAGGGAGACACAGGAAAGACTATGAGATAATGGCAAATGCCAATCTTGAATGATGGGAATGGTCCCATCTATATGGTGCAGTCCATGAAGGAAGGTGTGACAAATGTCAACACTGAGTTGACCATGTAGCAGAAGGGCTACTCAGCAATGATGATTTTCTCATGAGAGTGATAGAATGCCCTGATGACTTTGCTCATTGGGAATATGACAGAGGAGTGGTCAGTGGAAGATGTGCCAAAGAGAATACCCCTCTGGAAAATGCATGGAGGATATGCTCCATGTTACAAATGATGGCATACCATCTTCAATGCAGAGAGGAATACCAAAAGGAAATCCTCAAAAATCTAATCATAGCTCATGAAGAAATTTGGCATATGCACAGAGACTGCACCAGCTTGGCTGGGCTGGTAGACAACACAATAAGCATGGTCCATCTACAAGGAGCAATAAGCTCCAGCATCAAAATATACCCCAATGTTGTGATGACAAGCATGCCATGTGGGGAGGTATGGATCAGAGAAGACAGGAGGATAGAGCATCATGCTGAATCCACCAATGACAAAGAGAGCCAAAATGCATCTCTAAGAGTCACAGATGATCCTATGGACCTCAATGCCAACTGAGATGATAGGTCTCAAGATGTAGGGGTGAGCCCTACTCAGGACCAATGGGTATGGTTGTACATCTATGGAGCCATACATGAGAATCAATGATGTTGGGAATGGAAAAAATGCATAGAACATATAGTGGAAGCCACTATCAATGGAAACATGTTGTTGAACATAGCCCTGCAGTACCCAGAGCAACTCACCTTCCAAGAATTTAATTGAGGATGGGATGAGTGCAACTGAGCTCAAATGGAGGGCCACAGGCTGAATGTCAATAGGCATCAATATGCACTTTGTGCAATGGCTGACCAAACATGGTCCAATGAAACTAGTCAACTGCAATCATTACAGGACATAAACAAATTGAGAGTAATGGTGTGAGACTCTAGTGTTACTTGCCAGGAATTGGAAAACAAAATAAACAGGATGGAAACCACCTGAGATGACACAGTACAGAAAACAACTGTATCAGGGTTTATCCTGATGATACCATGGTGGAAACACCTTATGGTGACCTGATGATTGTGTGGGATGGTGCTCCTGATGCCTGAGAATTATACATGGCAGTGATCGAAGTCACAAAAAAGGCTGAACCACTGGCCAAAATGATTGCTTGTGCATTTAGATATGTGTTGACCTCTACAGATAATCAAACTGTGGGTTCTTGCCCACAAATTGCACCAGAATTGCACATGTGCATGACAATAGAGGCAGTCATCAATGGCTGCAAGCCATGATCAATACAGGTAGTACTGGAAATTTTGTGACCCCAGCCTACACCAAAGTCACAAAAATGAGGATTTTTCCTCTGGAACAGCAACTAATGCTGCAACTAGGATGCATCAGTAGCCAATCTAAGATCACACATGGAGGGAACACATCTATATGTGTGGGCCCATATGAAGCACCCTTGTACTTTGACATAGCAAATATCAATTGCTATGATTGTATTCTGGGAATACCATTCCTAAGGCAGCACAAAATCATGCTGGATTTTGCTATGCAAATGATCATCATCACTAATGAGTGCATTCCTTTGCTGGTTGAACCAGAAGCCAGAGTAGCAGGGCTGTCATGCCCTGGTTCAAAGGTATCCCCTACCGCCTGACTAGCATGCCCTACAAGGCTGCAATGGCCTCAGGAGGGCTTGCAGGGGGAGAGGGGAGACTGGAAGTAAAAAGTGAGACATGTCTTGCATCAATAAAACCCATAAAGAAAGTAATAACAAAAGAGGATATACCTCATTTAAAGGAACAATGGTTCCATAGATATAAGCCATAGGCTTAGTGGGGTAGTCCCAAAGTTGGTTAACCACAGGATTCCCCTGATTGATGAAAATAAACAATATTCTTATCACTTGCCACATTGTGCAGATGCATTGAAACAACAGCTGTTGGAGAAAATCTGACTGTACACCAATGCAAAATGGTGGGTGCTGAAAAGTGTACCACAGGCAGCACTGATGCTGTGCATCCCAAGGAAAAATGGGAAACTGCAGACAGTCATAGACTGTCACAAGAGAAATGACAACACTGTGAAGGATGTCACACCCTTCCCTGACCAAGACCAGATCAGAATGGACATAGCACAAGTGGAGTGTCACTCAAAAATTGACCTGTCTAATGCATATGAACAGGTCCACATAGAACCCAAAGACATCTGGAAGATGGCCTTCTCAACAATATATGGGACCTTCCTAAGTCAGGTCATGCAAGAACGAGATTGCAATGCCCCTGTAACATTTCAACATCTAATGACAGTGATCTTTAGAGATCATATAGGACACTTTGTATATGTCTACCTTGACAATGTATTGATCTATAGTGACACACTGGAAGATCATGAATGACACTTGCATATCATATTTGAGACCTTGGAAAAGGCTGACTTTTATCTTGAAAAAGAGAAGTGTGATTTGTATGCCAAAAAGCTAGACTGCCTTGGCCACATCATTGATGAATAAGGTGTACATGCTGACAGAGACAACATGTCTCATATAAGGGGATGGAGTGTCAGCAACAAACTTGAATAAAGGGGGTCCAAAGGACTCCTAATCAACTCCTATAACTCTAAGGAGCTTGGGGATAAACCAGACTAGAGTGTCAGCAACAAACTTGAATAAAGGGGGTCCAAAGGACTCCTAATCGACTCCTATAGCTCTAAGGAGCTTGGGGATAAACCAGACTAGAGTCCAGTGTGAGTAACCATAGATTAAAGTGAGGTATGAGGGTACACAGTACCTAGAGTCCAGTGTGAGTAACCAAAGGGTATCAACACTGGACTCAACACACTAAGTGCGATGTAAGTAAACAATGGTAAACAAACCAAAGATATTGCACCACAAGTGCAGGAATAACCCTAGAGAACTCGGAAAAAGTGTAAGTAGTAGTAAATGAGATGGGGAATCGAATGGTAGTAAGTAAGAGACCATTTGGAAGACAGCCAGCGGAGAAAAGAGGTGGAGATCACCACAAGGAACACTCCCCCCTGATTGCGCACCTCTGCCAGCTTAACTCCCCCCTGATGGTGCCAGTCCTAGCATCTTGCAGAATTCCTGGACCTTGACTCGAGCCAGAGGCTTGGTTAGGAGATCAGCAGGCATTTCAGCAGTGGGCACAAACTGTGGCGAGATCACCCCCTTATCCACCATATCTCGTAGCCAAAACCAGCGCAGGTCCAGCTGCTTCATCCTCCCATGATGCTCGGGGTGTTTGGCCACCTGGATCGCAGACTGGTTGTCAATGCGCAGCACAGAGGGTGAGTTCACCAGAAATCCCATCTCCTGCAACAGTTTTTGCATCCAGACCATTTCCTTCCCAGCCTCCACAGCAGCAATGTACTCTGCCTCAGTTGAGGACAGTGCGACGATGCCCTGCAGCTTAGAACTCCAAGAAACAGCACCAGTACCCATCTTGATCACATAGGCACCAGTAGAGCGACCAGAGTCCTTGCAACCACCATGATCTGCATTGGAGTATGTGGTGAAGAGTTCTGGCGATGAGGGGTCAGGAGAATAGGTCAAGGAGTAGGTCGCAGTGCCCTTGAGGTAGCGAAGGAGATGTTTGACCGCATTCCAGTGTGCTAGGCCTGGATTCAAGTTAAAACGAGCTAGGACACCGACAGTATATGCAATGTCAGGCCTAGTGGAGGTGGCAAGGTACATCAGTGCGCCAACAGCTCCAAGATAATCAATGGAATGCATCTGGGATGCCTCCTCTCGAGTTTGGGGGCTGAGATCATGGGTAAGGCGGAGTCCTGGGTCCATGGGAGTTGAAACTGGTTTGCAGTCAGCCATGCCAAAGCGATCAAGGATGTCCAGGCAGTACTGTCGCTGGGAGAGGGTAATGGAGCGCTTGGACCGGTCTCTGTCGATTTTAATCCCCACCAATTGAGTGGTAGGGCCCAGGTCACGCAGTTTGAAGTGTTGGCGCAGGGCAGATATCATCTCCTCGATGGCAGCAAGAGATTTCGATGCAAAGGTCATATCATCGATAAAGACTGGCAGTATGATGTGCACATCACCTTTGGAGAGCACATAGATGGCTGCATCAGAGTACATCTGCTGGAAGCCAAGGGCCTCAAGCACAGAGCACATCTTTCGGTTCCAGCGATTACCACCTTGCTTGGTACCATAGAGCGCCTTCCGGAGCAGGCAGACGAATTTTCTGGGGTCTTTCTGCACAAATCCTTCAGGCTGCTCCATGTAGACGTCACAATCCATCTCCCCATTGAGGTAGGCATTGGAGACATCGACAGAGCGGAGGTGGAGGTCTTGTAGAGCTGCGAGGGCAAGGACGATGCGAATGGTGGGCATGCGGACAGTAGGGGCGAAGATCTCGAGATAATCGAAGCCAGGACGCTGGTTATAGCCCTTGGCAACGAGACAAACTTTGTAGCGATCTATAGAGCCATCTGCATTGCACTTCAGTTTAAATACCCACTTAGAACCGATCACCTTGCGATCCACAGGTCTAGGAACCAATTCCCAAGTCCCATTGGCATCATGGGCAGCGAGCTCTTGAAGTGCAGCTTCATGCCACTCTGTGGCATCAGGGCATCGCATAGACTCTGCATAGGTCCTAGGTTCAACACTAGAGGTCGAAAATGCGAGATCTGCCTCCTCTTCATCATCAGATAGCTCATCATCCAGTTGCCCTGCGCTTAGCTTCCACCATTCACGAGGAGGGCGATGATTTCGAGCAGGGAGCCTTGCACCAATGCCTACTGGAGTTAGAGGTTGAGCAGGAGCTGGAGCAGGAGGTACTTCATCTGCAGCAGGTGCAGGGGCAACAGCTGGCTCATCAGGAGGCACAGCATGGACAACTGGAGGAGCTGGAGCGACAGGACGAGGCTGGGGTGCAACTGGAGGCATAACAACTCCCCCTTGACCCTGTACATGCGGCAGGAGATCAGAATCAGAATCAGAATCAGTCCCAGGACCGAAATATACAGTTGGGGAGGTAGAGCGATCAGTAGGATCATCAGGAGGTGGTGGAGGCGCACCAGCTGGTGGCTGAGGCTTTCTAGACATGAGGAAGTGCCTCTCATCGAAGTCAGCACGTTCTGAGATTACTGTTCGCTTTGTGAGAGGGTTGTAGAACTTCCAGCCCTTGTAGCCATCAGGGTAACCTATAAACACGCATTTCTGCATACGAGAACCAAGAGCAGGGCACTGATCCTTCTGCAAATGGACATAGGCAGTGCATCCCCACACCCGGAGGTGGGAGACATCGGGTTTGCGCCCATGCCACAGCTCATAAGGCGTAGCACCATCCACAGCATCAGTAGGGCATCTGTTCCACACATGCACAAGAGCTGCAAGAGCCTCACCCCAGAATGCCTTTGCAAGACCAGATTCATTGAGCATGGCAGTAAGTCACTCTGCCAGTAGCCTATTGGCTCGCTCTGCAACTCCATTTTGCTGAGGGCGAGCCCGGACTGTGTGCTGGTGCTCGATGCCTGCCTGGGTAGTGAACTCGAGCATGGCATTGCTCATATACTCGCCCCCTTTGTCATCTCGAAGGGTTTTGATGCATCTCTCGGCCTGGTTCTCTGCAAAGGCCTTGAATCGCTTGAAGGCATCGAAGACATCAGATTTGGCTTTGATGGGAAGGATGAAGCGATATCTGGAGTAATCATCGATGAAGGAGACCCAGTAGCGAAACCCTGAGAAGGTCCTATAGGGGACATAGTGTACATCAGTGTGCACAAGCTCTAGGGGACGAGAAGTGCGCCATTCTGAGCTTGGGAAGGGGTTGGCATGCATCTTCCCAGCCAAACATGGTTCACAGATAGGATCAGGACGAGTCTTGGCCTCCAGCTTCAGTCCAGTTACCATCTCTCGCTGTAGGAGAGCCTTGACTCTGTCTATATGGTGGTGTGCAAGCCGACGATGCCATAGGGCGAGATCCAGAGGTAGGGTTGTTGCAGGGCAAGCTGAGTGTGCAATAGGAACTGTGGTGCCATCTAGGGTCGCAGTATTGCCATCTGAGATACTTGCAACGAACAAGGGAGCCCCAGGAGGGTGAGAGAAGGCCATGCGCATGGAATCTATGTTTACAACGAAGCTAGAATGGCGAGTTAAGTACAGGACTGAGAGGAGATTTGATTTAAGCTCTGGCACATGTAGGACATGTGTAAACTCGACTGCCCTCGCTGCCTTGCCCTCTATAACTGGCTGAAAGACCACAGAACCGATCCCAGCAGAGTAGACAACAGTATGGTCAGCCAGACAAATTGGCACGTGTTTTGGGGTATAATTGCGCAGCCAGTGGCGATGTGGGGTCATATGAGAAGTGGCCCCAGTGTCTGCAGTCCAGTGGTCATCAGCATCGAAGTTGGGAGGGCAAGGAGAGGTAGAGGAGCGAAGACTTGCATTTCCAGCACTGGTAGAGGAGTCCTCAGCAATCATGGCGATGTTGGCAGCAGCAGCAGCAGGTTCTGGGCTGGTGGGTGCTGCAGGAGTGGTAGTAGCCGACTCTTGAGCCTTGTTCGCATTCCTGGACTTGCCCTTGCGCTTAGAGGCCTTGTGGGCATCCTTGGCATGCTGCCTGGCGAAGCACATGTGCTCACAGTGCCCAGACTTCTCACAGAAACCACAGGGGTCATTAGGCAAGCATCCACAGGCCCTAGGAGTGCCAGCTGCGAGGGCAGAGTCCCCTGACAATGCAGTCGCATCAGCACAAGGTTTCCTATTGATATCTTCGGCGATAAAGGCAGATTTGATGGTGGCTTTGTCCAGGGAGGACAGGAGGAGCAAAGAAGAGGTGAAATGTGAGTATTCCTGGGGCAGGGCTCGAATCATAGTCATACAGACGAGTTCATCATCCAAGGAAGCAAGTGTGAACTGGGAGGACCACAGTTCTTGAATTTTGAGCATGGCTAGCTCGATCCTGGCTGTCAGGGAGCTCAGGGACTCGTCCTCTCGCTTCCTGATACTGAAGAAGTCGTCATAGGCCGCAAATCAAGCTCCAGGCCTTTGTTGGACATAGAGGGCTGCGAGGGCCTTCCATGCAGCGACAGGATCGTCCTGGACAGTCCTAATGTGCACTCTCTGGTCAGCTTCCAAGGCTAGCATGATTTCACCTGCAGCTTTGTCCGCTTTGATGTCCCATTTTTCTTGCTCATCGCCAGCAGTGGTGGGACAAGTCTCCTTGCCATCCACAAGCCTCCAGAGGCCTTTAGAGCGAAGGAGGGCCTTCATCTCTTTGCTCCAGGTGGAGTAGTTAGTGCCAGAGAGAGGCTTGATGTGAGGGGTCTGCTCTGAGGACATCTTCCAGGTGGTGACGATGATGGAGAGGGAAATTCGTGATGAGCTGGCAGATAGATGGTATAGATGGATAGAGGGCGTCGGGAGGAGCCCAGAGATATGAAGATTGTATGGGGTTGATAGAAGAGTTGTGGAGATATGGCCCAGATGGTCTGTGCGCAAATATGGTTCGATGCTGAGCGATCCACTTGATGAAAATTTTTCTGAGAGGTATCGACGGAACGGTCTTGATGCGGGGAGCTCGGAAAATGTTGTTTTGCCGAGATCAGAGCAGTGGATGATGAGTTATGACTCGATGAAAGTCAGGTATAGGCACACTGATGACCCCCTTAAACTTCCCAGTGGTATAAAATGCTTTCTACTCGACAGATCGACCTGAAACTTGGTATATCGACAGATGGGGACCTTCGACACCGAAGCGAGCGGTTTTGACAGTGGAGGAAGCTCTGTGGAAGGTAGGAATGGTCGATGTTGTGAATAGGAGGGGAAAAAGTGACAGGTGCTGTTGGCAGCGACCTAGGGCGATCTGGAATTTGAAAAGGGGCCAAATAGGGTTATCTGGGCCGGGGAATTCGATGGACGAGGTTTGGAATCGATCTGAGCAGTGGTTGTCGCGATATGAGGCTTAGAAGCCGGGGCTCATAACCTGTCAGCAACAAACTTGAATAAAGGGGGTCCAAAGGACTCCTAATCGACTCCTATAGCTCTAAGGAGCTTGGGCATAAACCAGACTAGAGTCCAGTGTGAGTAACCATAGATTAAAGTGAGGTATGAGGGTACACAGTACCTAGAGTCCAGTGTGAGTAACCAAAGGGTATCAACACTGGACTCAACATACTAAGTGCGATGTAAGTAAACAATGGTAAACAAACCAAAGATATTGCACCACAAGTGCAGGAATAACCCTAGAGAACTTGGAAAAAGTGTAAGTAGTAGTAAATGAGATGGGGAATCGAATGGTAGTAAGTAAGAGACCATTTGGAAGACAGAAAGCGGAGAAAAGAGGTGGAGATCACCACAAGGAACATAGAGTCCAGTGTGAGCAACCATAGATTAAAGTGAGGTATGAGGGTACACAGTACCTAGAGTCCAGTGTGAGCAACCAAAGGTCTCAACACTGGACTCAGCTACACTAAGTGTGCTTCAAAGTAAACAGCAGTAAACAAACAATGGCTGATGTGCCACAACACTAGGAATTGGCCTAGAAGGCTGGGAAAAGAAGTAGTAAGTAGCAAATAAGAAGGGGAATCAAATGGTAGTAAGTAAGAGGCCATGTGAAAGAGAGAAAGCAAAGATAAGAGGTGAAGATCACCACAAGGAACATGGAGAACTCCCAAATCCTTGAATGAGGTACAATAGTTCATTGGCCTCATAGAGTACTTGGCACAATTTATGCCAGATATATTGGTGTATATAACACCATTGACAGGAATACAATGGAACAAACACCCATTCCAGTGGAGGGAAATCCATGATAGATGTTTCCAGATGATAAAAGATCTGGCATGTAAGTATCTGGTACTGCAGCCTATTGACCCATGAAAGGATGAGCCTATATGACTCATTTGTGATGCAACACTCTATGGAGTAGGTGCACTATATGGACAGGGACTCAAATGCAAAACCTGCTGACCAGCAGGTTTCATGTCCAAGAAACTGAGTGACACCCAACAGAATTATAGGATGTTTGAGTGAGAAACTCTTGCAATAATTGAAGCACTACTTAAGTGGGAGGATAAACTCCTTGGCTTCAAATTTACAATCATTACCAATCATGAGGCACTGGGATACCTCAAAACTCAGAAAAAATTGTTGAGTAGACAAATACAATGGCTGGACTATGTGTCCCATTTCAATGCAAATATCATCTATGCCAAAGGAACTGAGAACCATGTAGCAGATTGCTTATCATGCTACTATGAGAGAGAAGGGGGAGATAGTTCCTCCAATGAGGAAGTGGATTGGGCCAATGCAGATGTACAATTAGACCCAGAGGGAGACAACCTCCTCATGACAGATGATGGCAGGAAGTCAGGCTATCTGCAATAAGAGAGGATAATGCTCCTCAAAAAAGTATTTGATTAAAGGAAAAAGAAGAGAGTTGATGTCTTGAGGCTCAAGAAATGGCCTCAGCCATGGACAGGAGTACTGAGGACACCCCTCACACAAGTGTGGAAAAGGATCCAATGATTCTCAAATCTGCAGAGGTCTTGAGAGCCTCACCAATCACATATGATGATGCACCAGATTTCCTGGATGACATATGGAAAGGGTACAGAAGTGAGCCTACACTCACAAAAATACTGGTACAGCTGAAGCACCACCCTCAATTCAAGGAGAGGGATGGTCTCTTATACATGAAAAATTGTGGAGGAGAGGAGGTGTTATGCCTCCTGCATGCTAAATACAAGGGCAACAATATCATCACAAGAGTAATTGACCAAGTGCATAAAATGCTAGGGCATTTCAGAACCCAACAGACAGCAGATTACATCTGCACAGACCCTTCAGTCAACTATTGGCCTGAAACTGGGACACCTGACATGTACAAATTGAGCCTAAAGGTGGGCCTAGCTGACACTGGCTGACTGGCCCTGAGGGGGATATGTTCCTTGTGGTGATCTTCACCTCATTCCTCCGCTTTCTCTCTTCTAAATGGTCTCTTACTTACTACCATTCGATTCCCCATCTGATTTAATACTACTTACACTTTTTCCGAGCTCTCTAGGGTTATTCCTGCACTTGTGGTGCATTCCCTTTGGTTTGTTTACCATTGTTTACTTACATCGCACTTAGTGTGTTGAGTCCAGTGTTGATACCCTTTGGTTACTCACACTGGACTCTAGGTACTGTGTACCCTCATACCTCACTTTAATCTAAGGTTACTCACACTGGACTCTAGTCTGGTTTATGCCCAAGCTCCTTAGAGCTATAGGAGTCGATTAGGAGTCCTTTGGACCCCCTTTATTCAAGTTTGTTGCTGACAGGTTATGAGCCCCGGCTTCTAAGCCTCATATCGCGACAACCACTGCTCGGATCGATTCCAAACCTCGTCCATCAAATTCCCCGGCCCAGAAAACCCTAATCGGCCCCTTTTCAAATTCCAGATCGCTCTAGGACGCTGCCAACAGCACCTGTCGCTTTTTCGCCTCCTATTCACAACATCGACCATTCCTAGCTTCCAAAGAGCTTCCTTCGCTGTCAAAACTGCTCGCTTCGGTGTCGAAGGTCCCCATCCATCGACATACCAAGTTTCAGGTCGATCTGTTGGGTAGAAAGGATTTTATACCACTGGGAAGTTCAAGGGGGTCATCAGTGCGCCTATATCTGACTTTCATCGAGTCATAACTCATCATCCACTGCTCTGATCTCTGCAAAACAACATTTGCCGAGCTCCCTACATCGAGGCCTTTCGGTCGATACCTCTCAGAAAATTTTTCATCGAGTGGATCGCTCAGCATCGCATCATATTTGCGCACAGACCATCTGGGCCATATCTCCACAACTCTTCTATCAACCCCATACAATCTTGATATCTCTGGGCTCCTCTCGACGCCCTCTATCCATCTATACCATCTATCTACCAGCTCATCGCGAATTTCCCTCTCCATCATCGTCACCACCTGGAAGATGTCCTCAGAGCAGACCCCTCGCATCAAGCCTCTCTCTGGCACTAACTACTCGACCTGGAGCGAAGAGATGAAGGCCCTCCTTCGCTCTAAGGGCCTCTGGAGGCTTGTGGATGGCAAGGAGACTCGTCCCACCACTGCTGGCGATGAGCAAGAAAAATGGGACATCAAAGCGGACAAAGCTGCAGGTGAAATCATGCTAGCCTTGGAAGCTGACCAGAGAGTGCACATTAGGAGTGTCCAGGACGATCCTGTCGCTGCATGGAAGGCCCTCGCAGCCCTCTATGTCCAACAAAGGCCTGGAGCTCGATTTGCGGCCTATGACGACTTCTTCAGTATCAGGAAGCGAGAGGACGAGTCCCTGAGCTCCCTGACAGCCAGGATCGAGCTATCCATGCTCAAAATTCAAGAATTGCGGTCCTCCCAGTTCACACTCGCTTCTTTGGACGATGAACTCGTCTGCATGACCATGATTCGCGCTCTGCCCCAGGAATACTCGCATTTCACCTCCTCCTTGCTGCTCCTGTCCTCCCTGGACAAGGCCACCATCAAATCTGCCTTTATCGCCGAAGATATCAATAGAAAACCTCATGCTGATGCATCTGCATTGTCTGGGGACTCTGCACTTGCAGCTGGCGCTCCTAGGGCCTGTGGATGCTCTCCCAACGACCCCTGTGGCTTTTGCGAGAAGACTGGGCACTGTGAACACATGTGCTTCGCTAGGCAGCGTGCCAAGGAAGCCCACAAGGCCTCTAAGCGCAAGGGCAAGTCCAGGAATGCGAACAAGGCTCAAGAGTCGTCTACTGCCACTCCTGCAGCACCCACCAGCCCAGAACCTGCTGCTGCTGCTGCCAACATCGCCATGATCGCTCAGGACTCCTCTGCCAGTGCTGGAAATGCAAGTCTTCGCTCCTCTACCTCTCCTTGCCCTCCCAACTTCGATGCTGATGACCACTGGACTGCAGACACTGGGGCCACTTCTCATATGACCCCACATCGCCACTGGCTGCGCAATTATACCCCCAAACGCGTGCCAATTCGCCTGGCTGACCATACTGTTGTCTACTCTGCTGGGATCGGTTCTGTGGTCTTTCAGCCAGTCATAGAGGGCAAGGGAGCGAGGGCAGTCGAGTTTACACGCGTCCTACATGTCCCAGACCTTAAATCAAATCTCCTCTCAGTCCTGTACTTAACTCGCCATGCTAGCTTCGTTGTAAACATAGATTCCGTGCGCATGGCCTTCTCTCGCCCTCCTGGGGCTCCCTTGTTCGTTGCCAGTATCTCAGATGGCAATACTGCGACCCTAGATGGCACCACAGTTCCTGTTGTGCACTCAGCTTGCCCTGCAACAACTCTACCTCTGGATCTCGCCCTATGGCATCGTCGACTTGCACACCACCATGTAGACGGAGTCAAGGCTCTCCTACAGCGAGAGATGGTAACTGGACTGAAGCTGGAGGCCAAGACTCGTCCTGATCCTATCTGTGAACCATGTTTGGCTGGGAAGATGCATGCCAACCCCTTCCCAAGCTCAGAATGGCGCGCTTCTCGTCCCCTAGAGCTTGTGCACACTGATGTACACTATGTCCCCTATAGGACCTTCTCAGGGTTTCGCTACTGGGTCTCTTTCATCGATGATTACTCCAGATATCGCTTCATCCTTCCCATCAAAGCCAAATCCGATGTCTTCGATGCTTTCAAGCGATTCAAGGCCTTTGCAGAGAATCAGACCGAGCGACGCATCAAAACCCTTCGAGATGACAAAGGGGGCGAGTACATGAGCCATGCCATGCTCGACTTCACTACCCAGGCAGGCATCGAGCGCCAGCACACAGTCCGGGCTCGCCCTCAGCAAAATGGAGTCGCAGAGCGAGCCAATAGGCTACTTGCAGAGCGACTTACTGCCATGCTCGATGAATCTGGTCTTGCAAAGGCATTCTGGGGTGAGGCTCTTGCAGCTCTTGTCCATGTGTGGAACAGATGCCCTACTGATGCTGTGGATGGTGCTACGCCTTATGAGCTGTGGCATGGGCGCAAACCTGATGTCTCCCACCTCCGGGTGTGGGGATGCACTGCCTATGTCCATTTGCAGAAGGATCAGCGCCCTGCCCTTGGTTCTCACATGCAGAAATGCGTGTTTATAGGTTACCCTGATGGCTACAAGGGCTGGAAGTTCTACAACCCTCTCACAAAGCGTACAGTAATCTCGGAACGTGCTGACTTCGATGAGAGGCACTTCCTGATGTCTAGAAAGCCTCAGTCACCATCTGGTGCGCCTCCACCCCCCCCTGATGATCCTACTGATCGCTCCACCTCCCCAACTGTACATTTCGGTCCTGGGAGTGATTCTGACGAAGATGATGATCCCCTGCCGCATGTACAGGGTCAAGGGGGAGTTGTTATGCCTCCAGTCGCACCCCAGCCTTGTCCTGTCGCTCCAGCTCCTCCAGGTGTCCATGCTGCGCCTGCTGATGGGCCAGCTATCGCCCCTGCACCTGCTGCAGATCAAGTACCTCCTGGACTGCGCCTTACCCATGATTTAAGCCCCCAAACTCGTGAGGAGGCATCCCAGATGCGTTCCATTGATTATCTCGGAGCTGTGGGCGCACTGATGTACCTTGCCACCACCACTAGGCCTGACATCGCATATACTGTTGGTGTCTTAGCTCGCTTTAACTCAAACCCAGGGCTAGCTCACTGGAATGCGGTCAAGCACCTCCTTCGCTACCTCAAGGGCACTACGACCTATTCCTTGACCTATTCCCCTGATCCCTCATCGCCAGAACTCTTTACCACATACTCTGATGCAGATCATGGCGGTTGCAAGGATTCCGGTCGCTCTACAGGTGCCTATGTGATCAAGATGGGTACTGGTGCTGTTTCTTGGAGCTCAAAGCTGCAGGGCATCGTTGCACTGTCCTCAACCGAGGCAGAGTACATCGCTGCTGTGGAGGCTGGCAAGGAAATGGTCTGGATGCGAAAACTGTTGCAGGAGATGGGATTTTCGGTGAACTCACCCTCTGTGCTCCACATTGACAACCAGTCTGCGATCCAGGTGGCCAAACACCCCGAGCACCATGGGAGGATGAAGCAGCTGGACCTGCGCTGGTTTTGGCTGCGAGATATGGTGGATAAGGGGGTGATCTCGCCACAGTTTGTGCCCACTGCAGAAATGCCTGCTGATCTTCTGACCAAGCCTCTGGCTCGAGTCAAGGTCCAGGAATTCTGCAAGATGCTAGGACTGGCACCATCAGGGGGGAGCTGAGCTGCCAGAGGTGTGCAATCAGGGGGGAGTGTTCCTTGTGGTGATCTTCACCTCATTCCTCCGCTTTCTCTCTTCTAAATGGTCTCTTACTTACTACCATTCGATTCCCCATCTGATTTAATACTACTTACACTTTTTCCGAGCTCTCTAGGGTTATTCCTGCACTTGTGGTGCATTCCCTTTGGTTTGTTTACCATTGTTTACTTACATCGCACTTAGTGTGTTGAGTCCAGTGTTGATACCCTTTGGTTACTCACACTGGACTCTAGGTACTGTGTACCCTCATACCTCACTTTAATCTAAGGTTACTCACACTGGACTCTAGTCTGGTTTATGCCCAAGCTCCTTAGAGCTATAGGAGTCGATTAGGAGTCCTTTGGACCCCCTTTATTCAAGTTTGTTGCTGACAACAACATCGTGTGGCATCATTTCTTGTGCATGTCTTAACCTGCCACTGGATATCTGCTACAAACCAGAAAATATGTACCTGGCCAGTATTATACCAGGTCTGACAGCGCCTTCTGGTGACCAACTTAACCACTTCCTTGAACCCCTCATTGAAGACATGGTAGAGAGTTGGGAAAGAGGTGTTCGATTCTCCCATAGTGCTTCTGAAACAAATCGCATCACTCGCTCTGTTATCGCCTGTGTTGTTTGTGATCTCCAGCTGCCAGAAAATCTGCTCAACTAGCAAGTGTCGCCAGCTACTTCTACTGTAGCACCTGTCATTGTGTTCACAACTCGTCACTTGGCCATACAGATGTCAATTCTGAGAACTGGCGACTTCGTGACAAGGTTGAGTTGCAGGCCTGCGCATTTGATTACAGGGATGCTACATTGGTCAAAGAGCAGAACAAATTATTTTGTAGAAACAGTGTGCGATGGTCACCATTCTGGCACCTTCCCTATTGGGACCCGCATGACAGCTTGTTGTTGACTCGATGCATTGTCTTTTGGAGGGTCTGGCACAAGCACACTTCTGGGAATACCTTGGACTTACCACTGTTCTTGTGACAAAGGCCCAGTCAGAGGCTGACCTGCAACCTGCATTCTACCATACATTCTGCTCCCTCAATACTCCCGAAGCGATGGGCCTCTCGAAGAATGACCGCTCTCACGTTGAGAGCATTCAGACCCTTCTTACAAGTGATGTGGAAGGCCGTGTGGAGGGAGGGGGCCTCTCTGATGTCGAAAGTGGCATCGCCCGCTTGGAATCAAAGCTTATGAAAAAAAAGCTGTCACCCTTAAATTTGTAGCAGAGGGGCTGAACTTACAGCCCTTCTGCAAGGTTGCAGGAGGAGGTACCATGCTCGTTACACACAGAGTACTCAGAATACATTGGGTTAACACCTTAGTGAAATAGGTATGGCTTTTTGCACATTTCTAGTTTGATCTCACTAGCCCCACAGCGCAGGACGATGCCAATGGTTGCATGCTCTTTGACAATGATTTCTATGCCAGAAGTTATGCAGTGCATTCAGAATGTTATCAAGGAAACAACCATTCTGTCCTGGATCAGATCTGTGCCTAAGAACTTCGGGGAGGCGAGAGCGGGTACCTTGAAAGCCAATGAATGGTGTACTCTAGCTACTATCTACCTCCCTTTAGCTTTGGTGAGGCTTTGGGGTGTGGGTTCAATTCACCAGCCACATCAAGCCATTCACCTATGCAACGTCCTGGATAACATGATGGCACTAGTGTCTGCAATTCACATCACCTGCTCCTGTACTATGACACAGTCCCGCATCATGGCATACTGTACTTGCATAACAACTTGGTTGTCAACATTACTGGATGCCTTACCAGCCACCAAGCCTCGCCCAAACTGTCACATGGCCTGCCATATATATGATTACCTCAAGCTCTTTGGACCTGTGTGCTCATGGTGGTGTTTCCCATTTGAGCATCTAATTGGTCATTTGCAATGTTTACTGATAAATCACAAATTTGGTTCATTTCTTTTGGGTATCAGACCACATTCTGACCCTCCCCCAAATCAGGTCAACTGGAACAAACAGTCTGTTCCTCGTGGTGATCTTCACCTCTTTTCTCCGCTTTCTATATTCAAAATGGTCTCCTACTTACTACCATTCGATTTCCCATCTAATTTACTACTACTTACACTTTTTCCGAGCTCTCTAGGGTTATTCCTGCACTTGTGGTGCATTCCCTTTGGTTTGTTTACCATTGTTTACTTACATCGCACTTAGTGTGTGAGTCCAGTGTTGATACCCTTTGGTTACTCACACTGGACTCTAGGTACTGTGTACCCATATACCTCACTTTAATCTATGGTTACTCACACTGGACTCTAGTCTGGTTTATCCCCAAGCTCCTTAGAGCTATAGGAGTCGATTAGGAGTCCTTTGGACCCCTTTATTCAAGTTTGTTGCTGACACAGTCCTGGATTCCTTCATTCAAGGATCCAAACTCTGTCACTGGCTCACTCAATCAGACTGCCCCACTGCCATCAAGGAGTGTAAGCTCCTCTTCGACAAATATATAGCTAACAATGGGGTCTCCAACGAGAAGTCATTGCCTGATGTGTCTGAGAGAGCACAAATACAATCTGTACCAACCAGCCTTCAGTTGCTGACTTCCCAGAAGTGCTTGGTACTCCATGCACACACAAATTTTGGTGGCATTGCCTTCAGTTGACATTCGACCCATCAAGGCAACAGCTTAATCATGTTTTATCCTGGAGGGAGTCATTCATATCCCCCTATTCCAGGATGCATCAAATACATCTTCAAAGATAATGGGCAAATCCAATTGGCGGTCCAACAACAGCTCCCTGCCAGGGAGAACATAGCTGATCCATTCTGGCACTATCCATACTTCCCAGCATGCTTATATTCAGCTGTGCTGGGCGAAGACTTGGAGGTGGTTCATCAAGAATGGGTGACTTCTCACTGTGCTCAGTGGCATTTTTCAGTGGAACATGTCATCATACTGCCATTATTGCAAGTGAGTGTTATGATACTGGTGGTTAAGTTTATTTACACCTCCCCTTCAGGATTAGTAAGACGCCACCTCGCATTTTGCCTTGGTCGTTGGCCCTTCTACCAGACATCCCAGGGTTCCCCTTGGTCAGAAGTACTGTAACTTATAGTGTTGCATAGACAATGTCATAGGATATCGAAACAAATGTTAGAGCATTGATTTACAAAAATATTGTAGGAGGTTCACAAGTCCAATAAACCTGCATCACCTAATCATGTTGTAGAAAATCCAATATTTACGAAGTGGCAGCGTCACACTCACAACATCAAACTCCAGGTACTTGAGATAGTTATACAGTTATACGTACATTGTACATGGATAGTTTGAAATTCTAGCCAGGTCAACTAGCTTTGGGCATAGATTGTCATCCAGCGGAATGGTGCATCCGAGCATATCTCTTTGTTCTGGGCCAACCAACCTGCATCATAGAAGGGGCGAGGTAGACCCTTGACAGGTTTCCGCTCTGATTGTGAGAACTTGTTGCTCCTGATGCGCTTTGCAGCCTTCGCACCTCTGGGAGAAAAAATACTCAAACCTTCGAGCCTCCACTGGTCAATGAGATTCAGCTCCTTAATGATGTCCCTCCTCCAAGGAAGTGTGTGTGTGCAATAGACAGTTTCAGTATCTTCGCCATCACTGTCTTCAGAACTCATACCATCACTGCCCAACATTGTGACAACACTGCTGAGGAACCGCCAGGCAACTACATCATCATCGCCCTTTGCTTCCTTGGCAGCCACCATACTCTCTGTTATTTCCTTTCGACATTGGTATTTCTATGCTGGATCAGCACATAAATTGAAGGCTATCAAAATGGCTTACTGTTTGCCTCCACATATCCCTCCTAGCTTTCATTAAAGCTTTGTCCTTCTCATTCACTAACCTCTTAGCAATATCTATGCTGGTTTCGATAGAGAGATTATCGTTAATGCGAGGCTTTGCCTTATCAACATGTTTCTTGATCCAAGTGAATTCTGTGTGATTTTATGGACCCAGTATTGGTCTGATCATGTCTCAATGGTCCATTTCTGTCGCATTTCCACTAACTGGCACATCAATTGGGAAATGACTGCTTGGTTCCAAGCAGATGAAGCAGGATTATTAAAATCCCATTGTAACTGCGATGGATCAGGGCCAGGGCCAGTTCCTTCAATAAACACCTTTGTGACCTGACTGGACACCCCACCATACCATAGAAAGTCTTCGTCTTGAGTAATGTCGAACACTGTCTTGAACAGATCTCTAACACGTGCCTGATGGGATAAGGGATTGCCATAAGATGCTCTGTATGACACTTGGCTACAAAGACACCTACAAGGTTCCATATTCGCTGCTCATCTGTCTCAATTTCCTCATTCAATCCCTGTGCTTTTTGTCGGCCTCTCCTGGCAGGTGTCAACATAGAAGCTCATGGAGCATCACTAGGGTTGAGTGATGTTGGAACTACCAGCTCTGTAGCTGGCAATTCGGATGGTCCCTGGTCCGGTGGTTCCTTGTGCAGCACTCAATGACCAGTAAAAGAGGGACAAGAACGAACAATCTTACATCGAGATAGTGACAACTTAGTTTCCCACTTCCTAACGTTGACCTGGGGCAGACTGTGTACTTTGCCATTGAGGATGAGTCAGGCAGGGAACGACTTTGGAGCTATGGATTTCATGCATGAGTGTTGGTTCGCAGTGGCAGGGCAAACATTACCTCCTGTAGTTTATGGAGAGTGGTCTCATACTTCTGGTTTAATGCCAGTAGTTCGGACTCCCTGTCAACCTAAAGAATGAATTGGTTAACCAGCGAAGACAACAGAAGGAGATTGTGCACCTGTAGCTGTTGGATTTCCGCTTTTGTCTCCAGTACAACTTGATTCCACACTTTATTAAGATCCCTTTGAAGTTTCTGAAGTGCTTCTGATTGTTGTGCAATGACTGCATCTTTCGATCCAACCTGAGCTAATACCAAGTTCTGTGCAGCAGTCTGCCGTTTCACCTCGTCTAGGCCCTTCCTGAGCTGAGAAAGGAGCCAAGACTGCTTGGTGATGATGACATCCCTCTGCCTGATTTGTGCTTCCAATTCCTACGGATTCTGAGAATGTGGAACACAGTCAGTGGACAATGACATGTACACTGGTACCAGCATCTTTTAGACGAAATTTTCCTTCCAGTATCTACAGATGACAGTTAGCAGGATAGAAGGTGCGTGTGAGGTGGAATACACAGTAAATTGAGCATCTTTCTTCAAGACACTCTTCTTCAAATCATAGACCTGAGCACGCAAGTCACTGGACTCATCAACTTCTCTTAGGAGGACCTTGGATGGGGGCTGACATCACAAATGAATAAATTGTTGCCAGCATAGGAATTCAACGTACCAACATAGCCAAGGCAGTCTCAGGTGGGCAAGGTTGTTTGGAGAGGGCCACCATGCCTTTACCACCTTCCAGACCTGCCAAAAATACATTGGTGAACAAAAACACTTCCCCAGTAGTAATCCGCACCAAGAGTCAGCTCAGTGGAGTTTGAGGTTTGAACAAGCGGCAGTCCTGGGGTATTATTACCTGTAGTTGTCGGTACAATATTGGCATTCATTGGGATGACATCTGCGGGTGTCACAGTCGGTGTGGTATTGGTATCCATTGGTACGATACTGGCAGATATTGCTGGTGTCAATGTGGTATTGGCGTCCATCGGTGTGGGACCGGCAGGTATCACTGGTATTAGTGTGGGCTGAGCATCCATTGATGTAGGATCAGTGGGCATCACTGGTGTTGGTGTGGGACCAGCAGGTATCACTGGTATTAGTGTGGGCTGGGCATCCATTGGTGTAGGATCGGCAGGTGCCACTGGTGTTGGTGTGGCAATGACGTCCATTGGTGCAGCCATCACCGGTGTTGAGCCAGCTGACAATACCATAAGACATTTTAGATACTGGCATGCTAGTTGTTGTGTTCTTACCTCTGATGAGGTCCACAGTGGACAGGGGTGTTTCAAGAGATTCTAGTGCGAAGGATTCATCCTGTGTATCAGTGGAATTCCCAAACAACGCTTTGAGGAAAGCCATGGTCTCTTGGGTGTCTCTCTGGTTTCTCATGAATGCACTCCGAATAAATAGGGGATTGTATTATATTCACCCTGGTGAAAGACAACGAGCAGAGGGTCACTCTTCCGAAGTCGTGTGATTAATGAATACCACAAAACAATGACTATGATCAATTTCTGGCATATGGATCTCCCTTGACAATAAACAGATTGTGAGACAACAGAAGAACCACTGGTGCACCATTATGCACACCAGACCCGACAATTGGCAGACAACCTGGAGCACCGCAGTTAATTAATAACTTGATCTTTGTGTTGAACAATCTCCTTACCGATAAAGTCACGAGTGTGCCCTGATAATTGTTTAATTATGGCCGATGTATTCCCACCAGGATTTGGACTTTAGTAGGTGGGAAGCGTGCTCCCTTCGATATGAGAGTGAGTAAAGTGAGTCTACACATATATATATATATATATCAAAATGCGGTGAGAAAGAAATTGATTGAACAAAAGGACGTTATACCAAGATGAAGGTAGATCTGCAGAGACAGGAAACAAGGCCACAGTAGGATGATCTACAGCACAGTTCATTAGGAGTCATCGTTGGTGAGGTAAAGCTGATACAATCATACCTAGTAAACTCGCACCAGCAGAAGTTTCCTACAGCTTTCGAATGTTTGCTGATACTTAATAACATGCAACCTGCAGCTTTAGATGCGATAGTTTTGTTTTTCCTTCTGTCGAACCCAACCTTCTGTATCCACTACAACATGATATCTCAATAACAATTACTACCAATACTGTTCCTCATGGTGATCTTCACCTCTTTTCTCCGCTTTCTATATTCAAAATGGTCTCCTACTTACTACCATTCGATTTCCCATCTCATTTACTACTACTTACACTTTTTCCGAGCTCTCTAGGGTTATTCCTGCACTTGTGGTGCATTCCCTTTGGTTTGTTTACCATTGTTTACTTACATCGCACTTAGTGTGTGAGTCCAGTGTTGATACCCTTTGGTTACTCACACTGGACTCTAGGTACTGTGTACCCATATACCTCACTTTAATCTATGGTTACTCACACTGGACTCTAGTCTGGTTTATCCCCAAGCTCCTTAGAGCTATAGGAGTCGATTAGGAGTCCTTTGGACCCCTTTATTCAAGTTTGTTGCTGACAAATACTGATCTAGGCTGGATCCATCTATTACAACTGGGCATTTTTAGACAAAATGCAACCACTATATTAATTACTATATTACTATATTATTACTATATTATTATTATTATTATCATCATCATACTACTACTTTGTAGGGACAGTGCAATATCAGGAGGAGGCACAGAAAGATGGGAAGAAAGAAAAGTGTGAACAGCAGCTGATGCCTTCTTAAACTGGATGGCATTTCAAAGCCCGACAGAAGTTCACACAGTGGACAATGGTTCACCAGGCAGAGTTCATGGTCACGTGCAGGCTCAGTGGCATTCAGTTTATAAGGCTGCCATTTTCACACATTCCTTCCTCTTTTCACTTCTTTCTGTCCTTCATGTAGCATAGCTAGTAATGGTAGTATAATGTGTGTTGTATGTAATTAGTCGTAACAATTGGTGCCTGTCACATTCTAATTATGTTGTGCAGTTAGGCATGAAGTATTGATTGCCAGATCCCTTCTGTTGATAGGATTCTTGGAGAGATATCCCTGCTATGTGCTATAGTAAGTGATGTCATGTTTCATGCTCAACATAATGTGGTCTATAGTGCATCTGAGATTCCTATGAATCAGGGTCATCACACAGGATGACAATCGATCTTGGCTCCTGTAATCTCGTTTCCAGTCCTGTTATTATGCTAATGTGTTCATCGTAAGTGTTCATCGCAACCGTCGCTACTAGTTACTGAATGAATTGATAGCAACAATTTCAAGGCCTTATCGCAAGTGCTCATCGAAATCTGTCAGCCTTCGGCAGCTTTGTTGTGAGTGACAGATCCATAACCCACTGCTAGTACACCTAACATGTTCTGCAAATCCGGTGTAAGATCTGTTCCCCTTTGTGATTAAGGTCAAAGTACTTGTAAAGGAGTGGACGACATCTTAGCATAACACTATCACAGAATACATCCCACTGACCACCCACAATCCCCCTTCAACCGCAAACACTTCCACAATACCAGTCACAAAACATACAACCAGCTAATCCAATGCCCTGCGGGTTACATCTTCATAGGCAAGTGCTCCCCTTTGTACCATCCAAAGACCCATCCTGCCTTACAAAATCGTATTCAACTACACCTTTTGCTTTCCACCTTCCCTTCAATAGCAAATAAGTTATCAAATTTTTATGGGCTCCAAGGCACTGCATCTTAGTGGTAATCTACTTGTTGTGGTATTTAAATAAGGTAGTCCTTCCCCCCCTCCCTGCAAGTATCTACCCTCTTTGGCTTCTCATATTGGTCTTTATGCCCTTGCCTGGAGGAGTTACTCTAGTCTGCTGTTGCTGCCAAGCCCTGAAGGACAAATACTTCAGTTGAAGTTGCACCAAGTCCTGCACTGGCCAGCACTTGTTGAAGTCATCAAGGTTGGGAAATTCAGCTATGGCCTAGCTCACTTCGGTGAGTAAAGCATAATGGTGCTGTTACAGCGCTGCTTACCATTTTGCTCACGGTTTCCAATGCCTTACAATCTTGCAGACTTCGACATCTTGTTGGGTCTAGGTGTTTTTTCACCACTTTCTTTATGAACCTCTATCATCTTGAATGTTATGAACTCCACCAGAAAACTAAACTTACCTTCAATTTTTTGAAGCCCTCTTCGCCCCAACCCAACTGATCCTTCAAATTGTAGCCTCCCTGGCCCAGCTGGCCCACCTCACCATTTGGTTTGGGGATTTTCTTCATGTGACTTTCTTCATTGTCATCCCAGGATGACAAGCTTGACTCTGATGATGAGGGTGAGTCAGACATTTCTCCCTCATCTTCAAGGATGGTGACCAACTTTTCCACTACTTTATCCAAGCATTTTGTGATAGGGGTCACGTCTCTGGGAGTTCCTGCTCTTGAGCTCGTTCTGGGTGTACTCATGCATTGTATTTTGGCGGGTGGCTTTGCATTGGCTGTGAATATGGCACTTGGAAGGTGTGATACAACCATCTCTTCCATGGCAGATACATGTACACTAGTTTTAGGCTGGTAGTACGTTTCCACCTGTGAAGACAACACGAGCATTGGCTGTGGCGGCTCGTCTGCACCATAGAATGTGAGGGCTGGATGGGATTTGGAGGAATGCATGGTTGCGATGCGAATGGATGTACCAAAGCATATGAGGGACTTATTATATCTCTCCTTTTTGTCTTGCCTTGTCACAATTGTGAAAACTTGGTATGGCAATCTATTAACTGATACCATAAACTCCTAACCCATATCCAGGCACCTATTATGTCTCCAGGTGTCTCTACACTTTGTGACAATTACATCTAATTGTTAAGGTTTTACGAGGACTCATGTCTCATGTCTCACGATTCTTCATTTCTCCCCCACAGTTATAAGGGTCAGGTCGTCACAATCGCTCAAGACCTTCCCATCAAGAATCCAGAATGCCTCCCAATGCCACCGATATGCAGCAAAAAATGAATGTGAATTTTCCATGGTTCGAGTGAACATCCATCTGATGATATTATAGCATTTCCCCTTCCCATTCACAAGGCAGGATGAGAGGCCACCGCCATATCCGTCTGTGATCCAGGTAGTACTTGACACCAATATGACCCACTAGGCTTATCACACATACTCCACAGAAGCTTTTCTTAATCAGTGTTGGAGCAGTAGTTATGCTCCTTCTTGCAGCCACAATTGATGTTGCATATTGGCTTCTCCCCTTGAATTCCCTCTTCGGTCTCACACTCATCATATTTTGTGGGTCATGCATGATGGCCATCTTACAAAGTTGGGAGGTACTAGTGAGGGAGGATGGAGACTGATAGATAATTTACTTGGGAAGTAGATGCAGATAAATGGAACTCTTTTGCCTATGGAAGTGTCACAAGTGGGTAGTAAGAGGGGGCTGAGTGGTCTATGAGTGGGCACTGAGCAGGCACTCAGGGGGCAATAAAGGGGGTGATAACCTTCACCATGGTTAGCATATATTATTTACTCCATTGATTTTGATCTTGGTGCAATATTATATTCTGACGTGCATCAAAATAATTGATCAAATATAATGTTTTGTCAGAGTGGTCAAAATATTTTTTTTGGTCAGCCTTCAAATCTTCTGCAGAATATAATGTACTAACAACCATTTTGTTGCTCATCTAATATATAATTTGCTTTTCCATTTTGAGAAAGTTTTAATTGTTCACACAAGTATATATATTGGCAAACATTCTGATGCCCCTCCAAATATAAAATTATGCAAACTAAATAATACTATATCAGAATATAATATTCTACATTTGGCTTCGGAATTATCCTCTGCCCATGTCAAAATATTGAAATTTCCCATGTGTTAATTAGTTGTGATGATTGGTTGCTTACATAAGCGAAAAAGCATACATACACTAGGATAAATTTTCTCCTTCCCTCCTCAGTAGTTTGGTATTACTGAGGATCTAAATATCTGACATAATGTCAGGCTTTTGATTTACATCTGAGCCTTTCAGTGGTGCTGTTGCCTCACCACCATGCCACATTCTAAGTATCAGTGTTAGTAATATATACAAGGGAAGAAGTCATGATAGAGGTGCTGACTGTTGCATGTTAAACTTTCTGACCACCTTCTCCACCACTGCCAAAATATCATTAAGAAACTTTGCCATTTTCTTCTCTGCATCCTTCCCATGACATGATGGATGGCATAGTTGCCAACATTTGGTGGCCACACTTGGAGTATTTCTCTTATGTACCCCCTGCTCCTGCAACTTGTTGAGAAGTTGAGTCATGTCCTGGGACTCAGAGGAATTGGGGAAAATAGTGCAGTCTGGATAGACAGCCTCAAGCAGGCACCTACTCTCAAGGAAACTGAGAGACCAATGCAAATCTTGTGTATCATTGTGGATAAGAGAATCCATCTGCTTGCAGTACCAGTCCAACTTTTTCCAGTATGTCAGGGGTCACATATAGATGATGAGAATGATGTTGATTTTACTTCCCCATTTGAAAAGGAGGCTCTTTCTTCACTCTTCAATTTTCAGGACAAAAGTTGGGTGGAAATGACAGAGAGAATTAGTCTTAGATCACTGGATGAGGAGTTGGAGTTGTATGAATTAATTGAGCTTGATGCAGAGGTCACAACAGATGCAGTCTTGTTGGAGGTGCACACTGGGAGATTCAATGAAAGGACTTTTGTATTAGTTAATGCCTAGAGTACTTCTGTCTCAATGTACACCTGGGAGATTCAAAGAATGAAGAATTCCCAGGTGACACATGTTGTGGTTATTAACATGTGTGTTATCAGAAATGGAAAATGACTACATGTGCAAGTCACATGCCCTTATCCCAGGCTATCCATTTGTCACTCCCACTTGACGAGCAGAGTAGTGTTCTCCCACTCCTAGTGCATTGTGGAATTTCTCAAATGCCTCGCAAGGGAGTTGTTTGGTGAGTATATCAGTCAGCATGTCCTTAGTTGATACATATCTTAGGCTTATTTCTCTGCTAGCAATGCATTCTCAAATAAAGTGATGCCTGATATTGATGTGCTTTGCACATGAGTGATTGACTGGGTTGTGTGTGAGCATGATGCACCCTTGGTTGTCAGCATGGATTGTCATTGCTGATACCTGTCTGAATCCCATTTCTTCTAGTAGAGTGTGGAGCCAGATGGCTTCCTTAGTGGCATTTGACATGGCCATGTACTCAGATTCAACAGTCAACAGTGCAACAGTAGGTTGTTTCTTGGATGACCAGGCTATTTTACTTCCAGCCACATCAAAGATGAATGTGCTGATTGACCATCTTGTGTCTGGGTCCTGGGCCCAATTGGAGTCTGTCCAGCCAACTAGGTCGACACTGCCAGTTCCCTTCCATCCAAGAATTAGGGAATAATGTGCAGTGGCTTTCAGGTACCTCAGGATGTGCTTCAGTGACTTGAGGTGAGCCTTTCCAGGATTTGTGCTGAATTGAGATAGGACTCCTACTGTGTGCAGGACATCTGGGCATGTCTGTGTGGCATAGATAACTGACCCAATAATTATTTGAATATATACAAGCCCTCTTGCATACTCTAGGTAGGCTTTCCTTTCTTCTGTTGTCTGTGGACTCTGAGTGGCTGACAAGCATTCTTGTGTATTGAGTGGCATTGATACAGAGTTCAAGTTCTGCATTCCAAAGCATTCAAGAACATCATGGATATAAGTGGTCTGATTTAGGGTGATAGTGCAGGCTGTGTGGTTGCATTTGACCTGGATTCCGAGGATATAGTGAAGTTCTCCAAGGTCAGTGACATTCACATGTTTTGAGATATCTTTCTTGAATTTTTGGATGCATGCTAGGTCCTTTCCAGCCACAGCCATGTCATCCACATGTGCTAGGACTAGGAGTATGACTACTCCCTCCTCTTGTTGTATGTACAGGCAGGCTCTTCTCAAACCCAAGTTCTCACATTATCTCATCAAGTTTCTTCTTCCACTGTCATCCTGCTTGCTTTAAGCCATATAGCACTTTCAAGAGTCTCCAGAACCAGCCTTCCTTTCCCTTCTCTCTGGTACTTCCATGTAGATTTCTTCATCAAGGTTTCCCTGCAGGTAGGCTCCCACTATGTTGACCTGGTGGAGTTCCCAGTCTTCATGTGCTATGATTGATAGAAGTGCTCAAAGGGTTGTGAATTTTGCAACAGTTGCAAAGGTGAGGTCATAATCCTGTCCAGGCACCTGATCAAAGCCCTTAGCAACAATCCATGCTTTTAATTTCATGACATTTCCATTTCCATCATGTTTTTCTTTCAGGATGAATTTGCTGTGGACTGCCTTCCATCCATCAGGTAAATCTTTCACCCATTGAAATGTGCTAGTTCATTTTAACTGTTCATACTCCACTTGTATGGCTTTCTCCCACTGCTTTGAGTTACATCAGGAAAAACCAACAGTGCTATTATTCACTCTTTATCACTATATATTGCTATATTCCACTATTTATGACTAAAGATGCCATAGGGACAACTATGGGATCTATGGCACCCCAACCATCCCCCCTTAAATATAGTGACATATAGACACACATATAGACACATATAGTGAAGGAGGATAAATCGCCAAATAGAGCCACAATGTTGTCCATCCCAAGCTTGCCATACTTTGCCATTTTTGCTTTTTTTTGCTTCTTTTAGTTCACACTTTTTATGAAGGAGACAACAAATTCATTTAGCAGAATATCTACAATACATACACATAATTCTACTTGGTAATAAATCAATGTATCAGATGGATGGGGGAGGAGGGAGGGTGAATGGGCATCAGCATCTGGACTGGAGAAGGGGAGGGGGGGAATTACCTTGAAGGAGGGTTGGGGTGGTGGTTGTTGGTGCTAGAGGAGCTAGATGGGAGGAGGGGTGAGAGAGGGAGGGCCAGGGAGGGGGGCTTACCCACCAGTCATTGCAGATGTTGCTGTTCTGGGTGGGCTGTTGCTGGCTCTAGGTGGGGGAGTGTCAGTGAGAGAAGGATGACTCATCAGGGATCTTATCTTGTTGTTGGAACAGAGCCTCATCCAGTGGAGGGACAACAGTAGGGAGAGGTGGAAGGTGGGGCAAAGGAGATGCAGTGGACCATGTGTGCATGCATGGGCAAAAATTTCAGCTTCTCACAGTCACATGACCAGTGGCCACTGCAGCACTTCAAGTCTGTCTAAGTGCGAGTCTTAGCTTACCAATCATTTCCCACACATTTCCTAGTCACCCTATACTAATCTACACAACACTACACTGTTTTTGGTAATAAAAGTGTAGACTACACAACACTACCTTAATGTCAAAAATGTGAACATTACACTACACTTTCCTTTAAGTAAACACAATGAAATAAAAGAAACCTTATGATCTGTAACTATCTATTGCACATGGGAAAACATTTAGAGCAACTGGCAATATATAGTTATACTGTTGCTATAGTTCAATACATATGCAATAATTGCACACTATTTCAGTATATGACAAATATTGTGCTGTCAGGACACCATACTACACTTTGCTAATCAAACACAACCAAACACATCAAAAAAGCACACACTACACTTTTGGTAATAACAATGGTGACTACAAAACACTAATTGTATTTTGCCTATATCTCTACCATTTTTGCACAGATAGATGAAGTAAGCATACCTCCATGGTCCTTTTGTCAGGCACTACAACTTTCATTATGACAGCTTTGAAAATTATTTTTTGAGACATCAATTTATTTTTGTATTTTGCAATTTTCTCACCCATTTTTGGGCATATCAATGAGGTAAGCATATTCTCATGATCCTGTGACCCAGCCCTACAACTTTCATTATGACATCATGATCTATAGTTAAAATAGTGCTATAGTTCACTATATATCAAATAGTGCTGCACTATTCCAGTCTATAACAAATATTGCACTGTCAGTTTTTCCTGATAGTAGGTGACTGGAGTGCTTTGCAGATGGTGCATGGTCCTCCAGTATAGGTGATGAAGGTGGTGCCAGTGGTTTCACTTGTTACAGCATCAACCTCCTCTGTGTTTGCACAATCTCCATAGCACTCTGGAGGTTGTCTTAGTCATGTGGAAGGTTCATGAGGTGGTAAGTTTGCCCACTTGGAAATTTGAGGTGGTGGGGCCTGGCTCTGTTCTGGTTCAAAGTGTCCTTCAGGTTCAAAGTCAGAGGACTCAGTGGACTTTGGCATTGGTGGAGGTGATGATAGTGGTGAGGATGTATTAGAGGTGCACCCTGCTGTGTCCATGGTCTCTATTTTCTCATTGCCAACATCCCTAGCTAGGTTGACAAGGTTGTCAATGGGTTGCCTTGATTCATTGCATGCTGTTATTAATTTTTGAGTTTCCACTTCTTCTAGCCTGTACCCCTTGGTTTTGTCTGCCCACCAGCTCAGTAGGTGGCATTTGATAGATGTGGCTTCCAGCTTTCCTCCTCAAACCTTCTTGGGTATATTAGCATAGGCCGGCACCTGGCAACACACATTGCTCCTTCAGGCCTGAGCACCGATCACATGACTTCTTCCCGCACTTACTTGCCCTCGCCAACTTGAACATGCACTCCACTCCAGCCCTGACACACTGGGCACATGGGCCTACAGGCACTGGATCACATGCCTTGGCCTTCCCCTTCACTTTCGAACCCTCTGCCAGCCCTGGATTCCCTGTTTCTGCTGGCACCAGCACACTCATTCCCAGCCTGTCCCCTACTGGCACACTCACTCTCAGCCTATCCACTACTGGCATCTCAGACCATCTGTTCATCTCCCAGTCATCCTTCACTCATTGTCAGTTTGATAGTGCCTCATAGAACTCAGTCTCCGAGTCCACAGTGTATGCATGTTCCTCCTTCTCCCAGAATTCCTGCTCCTGGCGCTCTGCTTCCACCTTCTCACATGCTGCTGCTTCTTTGGCTGCCTTACATTCCTTCCTAACTTGCTTCCAGCATTGACATTTGGTGTACTTCGCATTGGCAGTTTCCTTGTCATCGTCACTTGCCGATTGAATGGCTTCCTCCAGAATGGCAGTCCAGTCTTGGGTGGCGGTGGGGGTGGGCAGACCGGTGTTGGCGATGTTCTGAGACATGATTTTGGTAAGAGAGGTTTGCGATGGTAGTGATGAGAGGTCAGAAGAGTTGTTGAAAATGATGATCCCCTGAACCGGTCTTTAAAACCCAGTAAACACATGTCCTGACTAACCCTAGACAACCTCATGACTGGCCTTAAGGCATACTGCCTGTTTGGTCCTCGTGGGCTTGGCCCTAAGAGGGGGATACTGTCACAATCATGCAACTCCTGGCTATCACATCTTGCTAATTGACTTTACTTCTGGTAGATAGCCTTCTCCCAGTATGTATGTCACTGATCTCTGGACTCCGGAGCTCAGACCCCAGCACACTGCCCTTCCTTTGTTCAGTATATAGTTTCCTAGGTTTCACTTAGCATAGCTTCCCTGTTCTGTAGTACCTGTTTCAGCCACCGGTGGTCTGGCCTTTGACCACCTGGTCAGTGGGTTGCCCACTCCATACATAACTTTAGTGCCATGGATTACCAATACTGCCAGTACTCTGGCATTGGTACTTCTGGCACTCAGGTATATAAGCCATGTACTTACTTCTGTAGATACTTAGCAATAATATCAACCTGAACTCTGAGCTAGTTATCAACTAGAGCTTCTGAGCTTCCTGTACCTCCTTGCCTATACCCCTTGCTTAGTCACTCAGCATACCTGGAACCTATCCAAGGGCCCAGTTCATGAGCTGAGGCCAATATGGGTGTTGTGCCAACTCCATAGGTCCCAGAACTCATGATCCCCTAGCTGGAACTATGCTGGCACTTGTTTTCCTGGTCTGGACCTAACCCTTGGAACCTGGTTCTGACAGGTGTAGGGTATGGTGGTCTCATGTAGGGTGCCATTTCTTTGGCAAAAGGAGTCCACCACCTTGTTGACAAATTCTGTGCCATTATCTGATTGTATTTTCTTCAACTTTGAGCCAGACTGTCTTTCTAACATAGCAACCACCTCCTTCAGGGTACTTGCAATGTCCTCCTTCTTTTCAAGAAGTTGCCCTACTCCAAATTGGCAACTAGCTTCAATGACCACCATAGCATAGGTACATCCTGTCCAAGTCTTGACAGACATAGGGCCTGTGATGTCCCTGATGAGTAGTTCCATTTTCAAGTAGTCAGTGTTGCTGACTTTGGGGAATGGCAGGTGATGTGATTTGCCAAGGATGCAGTCCTTGCAAACATGGTTGTAATCCTTGGATGATGTGATGTCAAGTCCAGTGACTAATTGTTTTCACACCATCATTTGAATAGCATCTAGATGCAGGTGGCCTAGGCAACAGTGCCATACCCATAAGCTCCCACTGGCAATGGCAGCAAAGGCTACCTCATGGTCTGTGAGATTGATGTGATACAAGGTTGCAGTGGTCATTGGAAATGATGCCTGAAATAACTCATCTGATCCATGGGTGATGGTAATTCCTTCCTCCTGGCTGCAGTAGCTGGCTCCTGCTCACTGTCAAGTCCCCAAGCTGACTAAATATGCAGTAAGCTGTGGTACATGCAGTGCACCATGCAGGACAACTGTCCTAGCCTCATCAGGCAGTTGACACTTTAATTCAACAGACCCTGTGCCAGTGACAGGTATGTCTCATGCATCCCCTACAGAGATGGTTTCATTTCCCTCCTTTGCAGTATATGAGCAGAAATAACCTTGGTCACAAAACATGTGTGCCAAGGCACCACAATCAAGTAAAATGTTGGCAGTCTTGGTGGTTTGACTCTTTTGTACCATGTATATCTGCCCAACTTCATCAGGAAAAACTGACAGTGCAATATTTGTTATAGACTGGAATAGTGCAGCACTATTTTAACTATAGATCATGATGTCATAATGAAAGTTGTAGGGCTGGGTCACAGGATCATGGGAATATGCTTACATCATTGATATGCCCAAAAATGGGTGAGAAAAAGGCAAAATACAGAAATAAATTGATGTCTCAAAAAAATAAATTTCAAAGATGTCATAATGAAAGTTGTAGTACCTGACAAGAGGACCATGGAGGTATGCTTATGTCATCTATCTGTGCAAAAATGGTAGAGATGTAGACAAAATACAATTAGTGTTGTGTAGTGTAGTGTCCTGACAGCACAATATTTGTCATATACTGAAATAGTGTGCAATTATTGCATATGTGGTGAACTATAGCAACATTATAACTATATGTTGCCAGTTGCTCTAAATGTTTTCCCATGTGCAATGAATAGTTACAGAACATAAGATTTCTTTTATTTCATTGCTTTTACTAGGAAATTATAGTGTAACATTCGCATTTTTTAATACCAATTAAGGTAGTGTTATGTAGTCTACACTTGTATTACCAAAAAAGTGTAGTGTATTAAGTGTAGTAGTGTTGTGTAGATTAGTATATAGTGACTAGGAAATGTGTGGGAAATGATTGGTAAGCTAAGATTTGCACTTAGACTTGTTGAAGTGTTGCAGTGGCCACTGGTCATGTGACTGTGAGAAGTTGAAATTTTCACCCATGCTCACACATGCACTCAACTGCATTTCCTTTGCCCCACCTCCCACCTCTCTGCACTGCTGTCCCTCCACCAGATAAGGCTCTGTTCCAACAACAAGGTAAGATCCCTGATGAGTCATCCTTCTCCCACTGACACTCCCCCACCTAGAGCCAGCAACAGCGCACCCAGAACAGAAACATCTGCAATGACTGGTGGGTAAGCCCCCCCCCTCCCTGGCCCTCCCTCTCTCATCCCTCCTCCCATCTAGCTCCTCTAGCACCAACAACCACCACCCCAACCCTCCTTCAAGGTAATTCCCCCCCTCCCCTTCTCCAGTCCAGATGCTGATGCCCATTCACCCTCACCCCTCCCCCTTCCCCCATCCATCCCCCCTCTTACCATCCATCTCATATTTTGATTTATTACCAAGTAGAATTATGTGTATGTATTGTAGATATTGTGCTAAATGAATTTGTTGTCTCTGTCATAAAAAGTGTGAACTAAAAGAAGCAAAAAAAAGCAAAAATGGCAAAGTATGGCAAGCTTGGGTTGACAACATTGTGGCTTTATTTTGCTATATGTGTCTATATGTGTCTATATATCACTATATTTAAGGGGGGATGGTTGGGGTGCCATAGATGCCATAGTTGTCCCTATAGCATCTTTAGTGATAAATAGTGGAATATAGCAGTATATAGTGATAAAGAGTGAATAATGGCACTGTCAGTTTTTCCTGATGTTCTCAAGTACCTAGGTCCCTGAGGTTCCTGATGGTGAGATTGGAACTCTCTCCACCTCCTCACTTGGTTTTCTCATCCTCCTCTCAGCATGGACATTTGTTGGCCCAGTGGCCAGTCCCCTTGCAGTACTGGCAGACATTGTCAGATTGGGGTCCCTTTCCTGATTTGTTGGATTGCCCCTTTCCCTTCTTTGACTTTTTGCTGCCCCTTGTGTGCAATGCAGTTTTGGTGCCTGACTTCTCCTGCATGTGGTGATTGGCTTCTGCTTGCAGTTTTGTGCTGACTATCTCAGAGGTGAGCATGTCTAGCCAAACAGTTGAATCTTGATTAGCTCCCATGTAGGGATCTTTGGGAGTGAGAGGATGAGTGCACATGTGATGTTGATATCTGGAAGGTCTTCCCCTGCTGCTGTGATGCAATTTCAAATACCCAGCATCTTGGCTATGTGGCTGGCCATCAGTGTCCCATCAACATATTTCTTCATATAGAGTTCCTTGAAGAAGTAATGGATGTTTATTTTTTGTTGATTGTCAACATGAAGTTCCTTCTATGTATCCCACATCTCCTTCGCTGTCTTGCACTCATTGACATGAGGCCATTGTGATGGTTTGGCTGCACTTTTCATAAATCCCTGTGCCACCTCATTTTGAAGCTGCCAGTCAATGTATTCCTTTTTCTCTGCCTTCCATTCTGCCACTGATGTCTTTGTAGGGCATTCCTCAGGTGGCTTGGATGGGCATGGTTCTCATCCATCTGTGATCAGCCATAGATACTTTGACTGTAAAGCAGATTTCATGTTTGTAGCCCATTCAGCATAGTTAGCACCTGTGAGTCTGGCAAAGTGGAATGAGTCAGAGGAAGTTGAGTTTGACATGGTGACAAGGTCACTTGTGGGGCTCATAACCTCACAACAGACACAGTCTTGTTGGAGGCACACACTGGGAGATTCAATCAAAGGACTTTCATATTAGTTAATGCTTAGAGTACTTCTGTCTAAATGTGCACCTGGGAGATTCAATGAAAGGACAAAGAATTCCCAGGTGACATATGTTGTGGTTATTAATGTGTGTGTTACTGGAAATGGAAAATGACCACATGTACAAGTTGCATGCCCTTATCCCAGGCTATCCATTCATCAAGAGGGTGAGGATGATGAACAAGAATTTGATAGCATGATGAGCAGTACTGTGTAGCTGTGATGCACTGAAATGATTCCTCCATCAGCAAATCAACCCTTTGACTTACCTGAGGTCACAGATTTTGTGCCAAGCCTGGACCTGTGCAGCACTGTCCAGTCTGTCACAGTATTAGTAAGCTGGTCATTTCACCTTGGCTGAGATCACTGGTTTTTGCCAGCACCCAGATCTGTCACATTTCTGTCACAGAAATTAGTCGGCTAGGCAAAGCTCTATTTACAACTTGAAGTCCAACTTCAGTTCAATTGCTGGCTGTGATAGCAGAACCATGGTATATACATAGTACTGCAGTAACATTCAAAAGGAAAAAATTTATGTCACCAGTGCCTAGTAGTAGTACAATACAATATGTACTTGTTCTCATAATGCACAGCCCAACCATTGTACACACTAGTCTAATTTTACATCCAAGGAGGGAGATGCTACACAGGAGTCACATTCTGCAGAATCTGTTGAAGGCCTGGTTAATCAAAGGATTGGTTAATGTTGAGTTTCTTACTGTAAACAGACAAAGGGGGGTGAACAGAATGATCTTCATGCAACACATACTTGAATGCAATGGGAATACCACTCTTTCAGATGATGAACCACATGTGCCCAATGAGATGATCTGCTGAGCATAGTTCCTCTTGTGCTTTCTCCAGTATGTATAAGGTGATTGTATTGAAGAGTTAGTGTATTGTGATGGACAATCTGAAGGGCAAGATTCTTTCATGTGAGTTGTACTTGTCGATCAGTGTGTGCCACCTCAAGTAAAAGATAAGCTTCTGCAGAATTGTTCAGAGGAGGCACTATGATATCTGATTCCTGGGAGTGGGAGCAAAATTCACATGGTATGAATCATAGCACAGTGGACTGTTCTGCTTACCTGCAAGTCTATGTCCGATGTCACATCCCTGTTGTCTCCATTGGAACCACCTTCACATTGCTTGAGGTTGGTAAGGAGGCACTTTTAGAGAGACTGGGGCAGTAATTTGCCAAATATATAGGGGAAATCATATTGTCATGCAGGTGAGGGAAGGGTGAGAGGTGAAAGATGTCATCAGTCCCTTGCAGTCTGATATGTGCCATGCAGGCATTGGTGGCTTGGGTACTATTGTGTATGAAGGGGGTGGCTGCCATCATGCCAGATGGTAAGTGGTAGTGAAGAAGTCATGGAGATAGTCCATATGTCACTGTGTCACCTTCATTGAAGGACTTGGAACAAAGTTCAGAGTCTGAATCACCCCACTACAGTTGTGTGATCTTTACTGATAACACAACCAGTACTATGGACTCTACAACAGACATGCCCAAGGTGAAAGCCAATTGCAGGGGTCTCAAGATGATCAGTTGCCTGCAATGTGGCAAAAAGTTTTTCTCAGAAATGAATGTTCTTCAACATATGAACCAGCCCACAGGTTCTTGTTGCTTTGCAAGCTGGCACAAGGAATGCTCTCATTCATTCTCTCAAGCAAGAAGCCCACCCTCTGATAACCCCATTCCCTTCCCATCCATTAACCAGCCCCATTTTCCCAGTGCTGACAGTAACACATATCAAGACTGGGATCTGAGCCCTCCATCTCCACTAGAGGCACCTGAAGCTGAGAATTTCACAATGGACATCCCAGAGGTCACACCTCTGGTACCTAACAAGTTTGTGGAGATTTATGAGGGGACTAGTGAGGTATTTCCCAGTGGAAAGTCATTTACAGACACATTTCACAAGGACCAATATTCTGGTGAAAGATGAAACAATCCATACTTCCCTTTCACATTGCAACAAGAGTGGAAATTCACTTCTTGGCTGTTGCATTCAAGACTGAGCTTGACCACTATTGATTCATTCTTGGCACTAGATATTGTATGTCATTTTTCTTCTTTTTTCATACATATGTCTTGATCATTGTTCAGCACAGGGGAGCCCACTCTCTTTCCACATGGGAAAGCAGCTTTGTGCCTGTGCAGAGGTTCTTCCCTCTGGTCCAGCTTGGTTGTGTGAAGAATTGGAACCCAAGAGTCCCACCAAACATCCTGTCTGTCTCTTCTATTGCCAACTGCTCAAATGTCTACAATCTCTCCTCAGTCATCCACTTCTGGCTCTGCATATCTCTTTCATACCACAGAAGGTCTGGACATCTGTGGCCAGAGTATGTCATATCTATGACAAGTGATTATCTGGGGACTGAGCTTGGGAAATTCAGGTAGGTTCAACCATCTTGTTCTGATATTTAATCTGACTAGCATTACAGGATGCTCTTCCCCCTGGCACAACAGTCTTAGGTGTTGTTCTCTCATCAGACAAGATGAACATATCTGTCATGACTGGCAACTGTGTGGCCCACCCTGTTCTTATAAGCCTTGCCAATATCAATGCAAGCATATGCAGTAAAACATCACCAGCTATCCAGTGTGCATGTGCTGAGCAAAATCCTTTCAACTATGAGAATTTCATTAAGGTCATCAGAGCTTTGCATTTGAATGGTGTAATTGAGCCTGTCTGGAAAGGCTGGCCACTATCAGAGCCATCTGATTTCATCACTGCTGAACCTCTTCACCATTTCCACAGGTTTTCCTGGGATCATGACACTAGGTGGTGCATCGTTGCCACCAGAGCAGCTGAATTTGACTATCAATTTTCATTGCTTCAAACTCTTGTTGGGTACTGCACATTTGAGGATGGCATATCCAAGCTGAAACAGGTCACAGGATGCAATCACCATGCTGTTCAGCATTACATTGTTGGCATTATTGCTGGGTCCATTCTGTGACATTTTCTCACTGCTATTTGCTCACTCATGGATTTTTGATATCTGGCCCAAGCACCAATGTTCACAGACAACTCCCTTACTGAGGTTGCAAGTGCCCTGCAGGACTTCCATGATCACAAAGACACTATTACAGGTGCCAGAGCATGAAAAGATTCCTGGGAGATTCCTAAGTTGGAGCTACTCCAAAGCATCATTCCAAGCATCTGCCTGTCAGGTGCAGTTATGGAGTGGTCTGTAGATCCAACTGAACATGCACATGTCCAAGAGATCAAGGTTCTGGCTTGAGCTGGAAACAATCAGGACTATTACAGCCAGATCACATGCCATCTTGACCATGCAGAGAAATGCTTGTGCTTCAACATTGCCACATACATAGAGTCCAAGTCAGGCAAAGAAGACTTGCAAGTTGACAAAATTGACAGTAATGAGACTGAGCAAGACAAGGAGCATGAGCCAGATGAAGAAGAATTCCAGATTGATCACCTGGCTGTGACCTGGTCTCCCATCAATTACTTCATGATTGCAGATGCACTCATGCACAGCTGCATCTCCAATGCTCTGAAGCCATACTGCACCTTTTCAACCACCACCACAGCCTTCCATCTCTCCACCAAGCCATCCCTGAGACTTAGTGTGGATGAGATGGCTATTGTGTTTAATCTTCCAGACCTTCATACAGCCATATCAGAGTACCTTTACTGCCTCAAGAATGGAATGCCTCATCCTGTATCAGGGGTCAGAAGCCAGCAGAATCATGAACTCCTGTTCAATCATCTTCAGATATGGTGTAAATTCTGTGTCCAGCAAATGCATTATCATGCCTGACAAACTCCAGATGCTCTGCAAACACTGTGTGCCTTTCCTCCTTCCACTGTTAATCTGCATGGCTTATATGATGCTACTATCATCAACACTGACCCAGACAGTGATTGGCTGCAATGAGGTCTCAAGGGTGCATTCCTATAATGTTTCAGGGTATCTCATCAACTTGAGTTCTCATCCAAGTCATTCAGTGGTTCAACTTCACATGATATTCTGACCCTTACAGTCAGAGCTTGTAGCTGTTTATGTTCAGTGCTTCAACATTGTCCCTCAACAGGGAAATGTGGACAATCACAGCACTGGAACAGGTATGCATTTAGTGCAATGGGCAGTCTGATCCAATGGGAGTAGGATTGGAGATGTGGTACTGATCATGTTGATTCATTCCCCAGGACACCTCATACCTCACTTTGGTAAAGAAGCACATTTGTGATTGACCAGTAAAACTAGCTATGAATATTCATCTGACTTTTGGCTCAACAAATACTGGTCAAAAGAGTTTTACTATGCACTATCCTCCTTGTTTCATTAATGTTACTTAGTTGTAGTCATGTGATCCATATGATATGGTCTTGGTTTGATTATTACTTGTAGGATCAGTCTGGGCCCTGATAGATCCAAGTTCCAACCAATTATCACTCAAGCCTTCAAGCAACTTGTTACTATCCAACATCATGTCTGAAACCTGGCACAAGATTCTGCTTGGCCTGAAACCGAAGGTAAGCTCAGGCTGTCCTACTGTATATAGTTGCAGTACACAGCACCTTTGCAGTTGCCAACTTCACATTCTGTTGGAATATTAAACTGCTCTTAGTAGTATTTACTGTGGTGCAAAGGTTGGTTGCTTACATAAGCAGAAAAGCAGACTACAGTAGAGTAAATTTTCTTCTAGTCTCCTCAGTAGCTTGTTGATACTGAGGAGTAAGTTCCCCTTTTTATTTAGCCTTTACACTTACTGATCACCTGTAGTTAATCATCTGACAGGTACATATTAATATATAGTAGCTTGTTGATACTGAGGATTAATCATCTGACACATTCAACCCCACACACCTATCACATGTGAGTTTCAGGTTATCTGACAATCCTGTCAACAAACTCACCAAAGTATCCTAGATTCAAACTGTACCTCTGGTGTACTGAAAAAAATCAAACTGGTACCATGAGAAAATGGATGCCCTGGTCAATAATGACACCCAGGATCTGCACTGGCCCCTCAGTTTGTCTGAGAGCAGGTGCCTGCTTGATGCTATTTTTCCAGACCATGTGCTGTTCCCACATACCTCCAAATGCTCAAGCATGACTCACCTTCTTAACTCATTGGGGGGCCAGGGCATATACAAAAGAATCTACACAAGTTGACTGAGCACTGGCAACAGTTTCCATCTTGTCAAGGGAAGGATGCAGAGAAAAATATGGCAGAGTTTTTCAACAAAATTTTGAGAGTAGTGGTGGAAGTGATTGGAGGATTCAATGTACAACAGTAGGATTTCTATCATGACTTGCTTATGCACCAACATGTATTGATGATGACCTTTAGAAAATGGCATGCTGATGGAGCCACTGCACCATTGAAAGGCTCAGATGCAAACTGAAAACCTGACCTCATACTCCTACCATTGTCAGTTGTGGATTCATCTGGAGAGCTTGACTGGAGGGATGTCATCATCTTTGGGGAAATGAAGAACAAGAAGACTGCCAATTTGCTGAGAAAGTCATATATCAAAGGAGCAGGAAAAACTGCACTTCTCCTCTATGCTCAGGATGGAAGGCATTTGGCACCTTGCCTCTGAATGCTGGGTCACTACATCATCCTCACTTTCTTTGATCAAGGAGGATCTCTTTCAACTGCAGCATTTGACATCCATGATAATCCTGAGGTTTTCTTGCACATTTTACTTGGTATCTCCACTGCTCTGATTGAAACTATTGGGTTCGATGAAACAGTATTCTGGGACCATGACAAAAAGAGGAAGAAGGTGTTGGTTGCATGGAAGGGGAGTAGCCACAAGGACAACAGAGGAAACTCAGTTGTGTCTTTGGAACACCTGATCTTTATTTCAGATATGTTACATGGTCATGGCACAACCATCTGGGCCAGTTCAATGAAGGATCCTACCTCTCCAATGACTCATAGGCAGGACATTATAAAAGACTCTTGGATTGACCCCCTCTGGAAATTCATGGAAGGGAGTATGTTGGCCAGGCTCAACAATACAAATGTTGAAGGTGTACCCTGGCTCATACATGAACAACAGGTGCAAGGGCCTCATCCCTCACATGCTGGGATGAGGATCAATATGTTGATGCACTTCCTTCATAGACTCCTCTTGCAATCAGGCAGTCATCAGTACCAACTTTGCATACTCTCCCACCTTCTGATGGAACTGCTCAGAATACAAGTCATGACATTCTCTTCTCTCATGCAGCTGTTGATTTCATCCCTTGATTATGTGCAAAGTGTGTTCCCATTGATCATCCCTCACTGTCTGCATTGCTTATACTTCCTAAGTCCACCAGGATGCTATCATCAAGGTGAAGGTCCTGCACCATGATATTAGTTTATTGAATCTCCTTCTCATCCTTTGGGACACCTCTCAGGATGATGGTTGCTGCTTAGACTTTCTCGACCAATTACTGCCAGAGACCCATGAGAATCTGCAAGCCAAGATTCAGGAGCTTCCCTATTGAGGATTTCTTGCAGATTGGGGTTATGCCATGCCACTTGATGTCCCCCAAGCTGAAGTATACACTACTCCTGAGCCCAAGGGTCCCTCCATGTTACCTTCTACTCCTCATCACAATGCACCACCAATCTCTCCTATACCACCACCCAACACTTTGACTTTAGTTGATAACTCAGTCCCTGTTTGGAGTGAGGGGACAGATCAGATTGCTTACATCATGCTCTCAGAACTAAAAGACAACCATAAAATTATGCTCTCTATGGGGAGGGACCCCTTGCCTGATTGGTCCCAACCATTGGTTGACACAAACCCCCTCTACTGCACCATAAGTTCCATGCAAGAAATGAAAAAAGGGGTGACTAATAGAGCCTGCATAGGGGACATGGTCCTGGATGGCCACAAAACTTGTGATAGCAGGTGCTGCCAAACCTATCATGCATATGGCAGGTCATGACCCTGAATCATTGTTTTATGTCCTCCTTGGAATCTGTGTGCTCTTTGATGAACCCCACTGGCCCAAACCTGAGGTGAAACTCACTGAGTGCTTTGATGTGTATTTTGTTGGGATGAGAATCCACACTCTAGACAGGGTAGGAATGGTTGGGTAGTCTAGTGGTAAGGCACCCCAGTACTAGTGGGATGACCCAGGTTTGATTCCTGGTCTGGCCAGTATTTTCAGGCATTATATTTTAACACATTTGAGCCAAGCTTGCTGAAAATGATAACCATCCAATCTAAAATTGGCTGGTCATTCAGCATTATCCAACATATATCTCCTTATTTTCAGCCCCTGGTCCCCCTCCTCAACATTTTGTGAGAAAGGATTGTCCTGCCAATGGACTTTGTAGACAACTCATTTCACTCCAACAATCCCATCACATATGATGAGATGAGTCAAGCCCTCCTTCAAGCATTGTGCATGCTCAACAACCAGTGTTGGGTTCCCCACACTGCACCAGCTCATGCCAAGGAACCAGCTGATTGCAATTCTGACCATGAGGTCAGGTCAGGGCCCCTCTCTGATGCATCCAAGTCAAATGCTTCTGAACCTGATGGGTCTTTGGAGCTATCAGATGTGAGTGAAGCCACACACATGCCATGAATTCAATGTCCCTTCCCCATTCATCAATCCAGTGGTCCTGGTTTTACTCCAAGTGCCAGCTCAAGCAGCATTAACCACAGGCAACTTTCCAATCATGACACAGACTCAGAGACCTGGGCCTCAAAACATTCATGACTCACTTTATCCCACTGTTTCAATCCAAGGAGTGGTCCAAGGCCTGCAGCAACAGCTGACCTTTCTCACTGATTTGCAGCCACTGCACCCTTGCCTGGACATAAAACATAGTTGATGCCTGCTCAATTCTATTCATTATGAGTTCTGCATGTTGATTTTAGCTCTGTCCTCTGTGTATCTGATTACTACTGATTATATTAGCCAATGTTTCCTGCACTTCATGGCCAGGTCTCAAGTAACTTAGAATATGATAGGCTATGAAGTGTTTTACAGATACTGGTGCTTTCAAACATCAGATTAGGCAATTTGGCACCAAGTCATTTTCATCCACATGTCTGAGTAGCTCTCTTTTAAGTATGAAGTGCTCAGTTGCAACATAGACTCTGCTCCCAGTTCCCTTCATCATCTGTTGAGTTGAGGTTGCTGCTTCCCAAGTCAGAGTGTCATCATGCCATCCAAACAAAAAATAATCTACAATGATGACTTGGATGATCACACTGGGACCATCTCTCCCAACATTAGCATGTGATCCACAGTGCCAGGGGCAGATTCAGAAGAGCCTACAAGAAGTCTTGGTATTTTTTGTACAGATACTCTTTCACTGTTAATCTGACAGCTATTAGGTATGTCTGAGATGCTGGGAACAGTCAGGCATCTTCCTGCAGTGGGAAAGGCACCAGGGGCCAGCTCATGCATATAAGGAATCTTGAGTGTATGCAAACCACTGCAGCACCCAGGCCAAAACACCTCTGCAACCTTGATGCTGCAACTGAAGGAGACAGAGTCAACCCCATGGTGCCCAGTCAGCCACCTCCCACCCCTCAGGTCATCTCCAACAAATCATGACTGAAACCTCAACTCAAGACTAAGACTGGAGGCCCAATCACTGCCAGGCCTGACTTGTCACTGCCACCTAACATTCAACCCTTGTTCAGCATGGTGGTGCCAAATCAGCAATTTGGATTTAGGCTACCTGCTGTTGGTGAGGTCAATAGCAATATCAACCATGGATCCCAGTGTGATGTGAGTACACCATCAATATCTTCTGGTCCTCAGTCTTCCCATGCAAGCTTGATCTTCTCTGCTGATGCTTCTCAGCTTCTACCACTCCCACTTCTTGGGCTTCCTCAGTCTGTTCATTGTCACAAGGAAATCAAGAGGATCACCAGCATGTGCACAGTCACTCTTCCCACCTCAAAAGACTGGCTCTCATGTCTCAATCTGGTATTGAAGCCCCTCACTCCATTTCTCATGTGACACCTCAAAATGACATACCCCAATCCCAAGCACCACATCTCACCCAGTGACCCTTGCACCTTGGCCCACAGGAAGATCATAGACAGTCAACCACCCTGGAGGCTCCTTCCCTGTGACTTGATGAGCCTGTGACTCTTCCTCCCCTCAATCATGAAGAATCAGACAATCCAAATTTCCCTCCACCATGTCCCACAGGCTTGCAGCATACAGTGTCATTCTATGACACCCCTTTCAATAGAATCAGACTCCATGGACATACACTTTCTGTGGTACCTGATGAAGATGAAAACCATGATCCTGCTGGTGAGGGGAACTACAGTGACCCTCCTATCAATGAGGCATCACCAAGTGAGGACAATCATTTTGCAGAATCTGTCCTTTGGGGAGGCAAGTGCACTAAGATTCTTAGATCTCTTGCTAAAATAGATCTTGGACAATGCACATGTGCACATGCAGAGCCAAGCTGGTCTTCCTTCCTATACTGAATGTAAGCAGCTTAGAGCTGAATGTCAATGTACTCACAGTTGGCCAGACTCAGGTCAGGTGGAATGTAGTTCAGATACCAATGGTAAGCATGATCACATTCAAGACAGCTAGTTAATGCCCTGCCTACCAGACCAAGGCTACATGAATACCAACACTGAAGATGTCATAGCTGCCCACCAACAATGAAATTGTGCACCACACATTCCCAGCAATTCTCAATTACATGTTATTTGGGAACAGCAAGCTTCTGCTTCATCTCAATTTCCTCAGACTCAAGGCATGACTCATCCACCCTCTGCTACATCACAGTTGCTGGGAGGGGTCAACCCACCCATCCCACCAGTTGGTCCTGCAATTCAGGGAGCCAAGCTATGGCAAATCCAGTTCTACAAACCAGTGGTTCAAGATGTGCTCAAATGCACAAAGCAGTTGTCTTACTGCAACATGGCTTCCATTAACTCTTTTCCACTCTGTGCTCACTTCAGTAAAAAGGCCATTGAGTATGTGGAGGAAGCAATCAGTGAAAGACAATCAAAGGGCTTGCCAATCACCGATGGTAAGTTTAGTGGTATTCTTCACTTTGCTGCTCCTTAATATATTTATAGCCCTCATTTTTCAGGCTGGTGGCCTCACTATGTGAATGATATTTGTAAGCTGGTAAGAGTATTCAACTTTCATTGTCTTGACAGTATAATCTGACACACTTGGCAGCTTTGGGAGAGCCTTGGGAATTGGCATTTGGCATTGAGGAAGAAGGCCCATACATATGTCACCCAGTGCTACAAGTGGGATCCTGAGAATTGTCATGAGGTAAATTTGGGTATCGTGAAGGACCTTCTTGGAGACCAGTGGAGCATTCCTGAGGGATGGCATAGATGAGAATGTGAGTTGTGCACACTCCCCATTGGTCCTACTCAGACAGATTGTCAGGGATATACGAACAACCTCACCCATCCTGCACTTGCTGGTCTTATTGTTGACTTTTTTTATACTAGTAGTTCCTTGTCCCTTGGCAAACTATTTCCAGAAGTCTTTTCAGCAGAGGTACCAAGGGTTGCAGTTGCTATTGCTGCTACAGTGGTAACATTTCCTCAGATTCCAACTTCAACCACTACATGCTTACTATTTTCAAAGCTCAAGGTCATCCTCAACAAGATGGTGTCCTTGCAGATTGAAGTTAATTTCAGGGTCAGTACTTATACCCTGGTCTACCTCAAAATACTTGGCTTGATGAAGAAATGTGATACCTCTGTGATTCATGCTGAAAAGATGAAGTCCCTTCAAATCCATTGGGCTAGCCTTGGAAGGTAAGTACTTGTTATTTGATTACACCTGCCAAGTACTAATGTTCTGTAGCAGCTGTGCAGTAGAGCACAAAGCTGTCATGATGGCTACAACCAGTTTTGACATTGACCTCAACTAGTTTGCATCTTACCTCACTGTGCTACCAAATGTTTGATGATAGCTTCTGATCTTGCCTGTGCATGATTTTCTGTAGTAAACATTTTGTTCCTACTACTATTTGAAATAGGGCAATATTTTTAGCCAGGCTGAAGCTGTTGGAGTTCCCTTAGTCACCTAGTTGGGAGGCCTGCTGTCCCATACCAGTCATATTCCATCACAACTATAGTTGATGACTGTGACAACCTATCACAGACCTGTGGTATCTCTGTCACATTCTGTCATGGACTCCTATCAGTAGTAGTACAATAGTGAGGGTAGTACTACTAGTCTAGGACAGTCCTGGACAAGTCTAGCCAGTTAGTGGGTACCTTGCTGGAAGTGTCTGGAGGACCTGGGACCCTGTCCAGCTGAGGGTCAATTTACTGATGTCCAAGTCTGCTAGTACTCCTTTAGTAGAGCCTATATGCTTGGTGCTGTACTTGTAATTTGGCTACAAAAATGGTTGCTCTGCATTGTGTTGAAGCAGTTACATGGACATTTACATCAGCAGCAAGAAGCACTCAATATACTGTGTCATGTCATGCATTGTCTGGCTCCCAGACCCTCTGTGGTGGAGTGGCATTGCACCCAAGCTCACTGAATGCATTTCAATTTCATGAGTGGCACCTACAATATATATAAATATATATATATATATATATTTTAAATTCTATATTTAAGTGTGTGAGGACTTGTTAGTCCTATGTTGCACTAGACTAGCATTTACAAATAATAACTTTGGACCCCCTGTGGTCTGACCTAACTCTACTGGTGTGTGAATGCCCTAGTTGGCAGAGCTGGAGCTCCCCAATAGTCCACCATTCCTGCCAGCCATTTTAGACACACCACCTGAATAGTAGAGTTGGTAGCTGATTTCTGTGCTTGGAATGAGTTCTGATTACAATGTATGGACCATCTGTTAGGATGTATGGTGCTGTTAAAGCTGTGGGTTGCTCTGGAGCCTCGCAAATGTTCTAATTTAGGGTGGGGTGCTCTGTGTGCTGTGGCTGCTTTGCTGACTGAGATGTGGACAGCGACTTGGTTAGGTCTTGGCGAGGTGTGAGATGTTTGCATGCTGAGCAACTTGACGTGCCCGTGTTGACTGGGGTGCGAACTTTCAGCATTTTGCCGGTGTCTTGAGGCACGATTGGTGCTCTCCATTGACCAGTTCAACCTGCATTATCTGTCATTTACATTGGGGAGGTAGCATTGGTACTTCACTGAAGGTGTCTTGCATTCTTGTTGTAGCATTGACAAATTTCAGCAAATGAATTTGCGCATTAGTGCTGGTGAGGAGATAACTAATGGACATGGCTTTTCTGCTGGGGGCGAGGAATAGCTTATGCCATTCTCTGTCATATCTTGGGCATTGAAACATGAAGTGGTGGACATTCTCTGCTGTAACCTCCCTGCATTGGAGGCACAGCAGAGTGTCACTTCTGTTGATGCAGTGGAGATGCTGATTTAGGGGGATGTGGTTGGTATGCATTTGGATGTATAATCCTGCTTGTTTCTTGCATAGGGAACCAGCCAGCTTGAGGAATGCCTTTGAGGGTAGGCTGGGATCTATAGAGGACATGCGAATAAATCTAGCAGAGTGCTTCCACTCCCCTTTCCATATGGTCATAAGCTTCAAATTGTGCTGTTGTTTTAATGCCGAGACACTGTGTGGTAATGGTGAGCATAGTTTAGGTGGCAGGGCACACACCGGGCTTGATTTTACCATCCCTTCTGCTGTGATTTTGGCCTCCTTGTCTGCTAGCTCATTGCCTTCTATGTCCTGGTGACCTGCAATCCATCACATGGTGATGTCATTTCTTGATAGCTCCTCTTCCTTGGATAACTTGCATAATTTTGATCTAAATGCTAACAGTAGATGATGACCTGGTTTGGAAGACAGGTGCTCACATGATCCGATTACTGCTTGATTGTCAGCGAGGATTGAGGCTGGGTAGGTTACCTCGTTACATGTGGCTAAGAGGTGGGCTGCTAGTATGAGTGCTGCTGCCTCAGCTTCGAAGACCGTGTGCTCTGAATTGGATCCTAGATGATAATGCAGTGTTGCTACATGCTTTTCATCGATGTATAGCACTGCTGCCACCCTGACCAGGCCATTGTTACTTGATCTGTCAGTGAAGATCTGCATGCAATCAGTTAGTACTTGTTGCTCTGTTATGGCATCATCTTTGTCTGCTGCTATTGAGGTGCGATAGGTTGGGGAGGCACTAGGGGGTACCAGGCAGGGGCATATTGTTTCAATGGACTCTGGTGTGACACCAATGTCATGGGTTAGCCTGTGGAGGGCTGACCAGTGTCTTTTAACGTTTTTTTTGGCTGCCTTTCGAATGAGTGGGTGGAGGGGGTGTCTTGCAGGCAGCGAGCTTAGCCGTAGTGCAAAGTTGTACAAGACCTTCTGAAGGAGAATCAGGACTGGGGGGATATAGGTGTGTGCAAAGAGCGAGTCGGTGGGGGATGTATGCATTGCCCCAGTTGCTGCTATGACTGCTGTGCACTGGACTGTGGAAATTCTGTTAGCAATGCCTAGTGAGCCTTTCATCTTCTTATTGTGGTCTGGGGAGTACAGTGGGTGTTGAAGTGTTGATGTTTCTACTTTGATACTTACAGCGGAATGTCTTACATAATCATTTTTTCTTCGCACTTAGGTTGAATTTTTTTTCCATGCACCTCAGACTTCTGACTTTGAAGTTCTGAGGTAAAGTTCATTCAATATTACTTACAGCTACCTTACTGAGCCTCCTTTTTTAGTTGCTTGTCTTTGCTAGGTAGCTTTCCATATAGACTTCTGACTTCAAAGTTCTGAGTTGCTTGTCTTTGCTAGTTAGCTGCCAGACCTCACCTCAAAAGGTTATGAGCCCCGAGCTCTAAACAACAGCAAGAACTCACAAACTCAGTATTACCTCACTATACTAGAACATGTCTTGCAAAGGATCTGCATCCAAAGCACCTCAAGCTAACCAGTTGGCAAGCACGACTGCTTCAACATCCACAGTGAAGGTCACACAAGCGTCGAGTCGACTATATGACATTCCGTCACTAGCAGATGATGGAGCTAACTATCAAATGTGGAAATTCCATATGCAAAAGGTCTTAGGTGTCTGAGGCCTATGGGAAGTTGTAGCTGGCACAGAGACAAAAACTCCAGACCAGAATACACATCCTGACGAGCATGAAGAATGGCTCATCAAAGACTGAGAAGCCTGTGCTCAGATCACGCTGACACTGAAGGATGAACCCCTCAGCGGTGTGCTCTATGCAACCTCAGCAGCGGAAACCTGGAAAAAGTTGAGCAAACAGTATGAAGGGAAAGGGAAACAGACCATTGCATATCTTATTGGAGAACTCTTCCAAGGAACCCTAATGGAGGACACATCAATGGAAACCCAACTTAATGCAATGCAACAAAAATCGTACATACTAAGATCCCTCAGCCAACCACTTGATGACTTGCTAGTTGCTATTGCAATGGTGATATCACTTCCCCAATCCTACTCAACTCTTCGAATGATCCTCATGTCATCTGATGACAAGCTCTCAACTGACACAGAGATAGCCCAAGTCCTGGTTGAAGAGAAGTCATGACAGGCAACAAAGTCACACAGTGCACTCACAGCCAAAATGACAAAGAAAAAGTCTAAGGCTGCAGAGAAGAAGAAAAAGAAGTGTACCTATGCACCATGTGGACTTATTGGCCATACAGAGGACAACTGTAGGAGGAAGAAGGCAGATGAAGCAGCGAAAGCATCTTCTCAACCGGAGAAAGACAAACCTAAAGAGAAAACTGCTGATCTCTCAGTGAAGGTTGCACAGGTCGAACAGAATACCCCTCTTCAACTCTTTGTAGCATGAGCACGTCCCAAAACCTCTACATCTGAATGGGTAGTGGACTCCAGTGCATCAGCACATATGAGCTGTCAATGGGCATGGTTCACCTCTTACCAGACTCTTGTACCGCCACAACCTGTCATAATTGGAGATGGCAGGACAATCCAAGCTATAGGGAAAGGTCGTACTGAACTCGAAATGCACCTGAATGATGGCTGAACGAAAGGAACTATGCTGCGGGACATATACTATGTTCCCAAACTGGACACAAACCTAGTTTCGGTCCCATCCCTAGCTGCCAAGGGCCTAAACATCTTGTTTGAAGGCCAACTATGTGTCATACGTGCAGCTTCTGAGATAGCAGCAGTCACAACCAAGTGATGGACCCTCTATGTCCTAGATGCAAGCAATGTCTCTGGAAGCCACTCTGCCTACATTATAAATCAGCCTACCTTGCTTGACCCAGCAGAGCCTATTGTTGCCATGACCTCTCATGTTACAATGTCCAAAGCCACAGTCACCACCTGGCATCGTCAACTGGGACACACGAACATAAAAAACATCCTGACCCTTGACAAGAAGGGTATCGGGAATGGAGTTAACTAATAGCAAGGAGCCTAATGCGGCTCCATGCAAAGCGTGTCTTGAAGGGAAACAACATCGTGACCCTATACTGTCTAAGTCAAATGTCGAAAATCCTACTGTACTGCACAGAACCTACTCGGATGTGTGCGGACCTATGGAGACTATGGCACGAACAGGACATCGCTATTTCGTCACCTTTATCAATGCAAAATCCCACCATCTGGTGGTGAAATTAATCAAAACAAAGGACAAAGTTCTCCCCCTCACCCAGGATTATTTTTCTCGTGCTGAAGCTGAAACCAGTCATCACCCAAACTTCCTTCGTAGCGATGGAGGAGGTGAGTATACCTCAAAAGAATTCAATGCCTATCTCAGGTCAAAAGGGATACATCATGAGAAGACTAACACATACACACCACAAGAAAATGGTGTAGCCAAACAAATGAATCACACTCTTGTAGAGTGTGCACGTGCCATGCTGAGTGACGCCAGGCTACCTAACAAGTTCTGGGGAGATGCTATCCTACATGCCACTGTAGGGAATGGGTTTTCCCTACCAGGAGATTTTATTTTTATCCTTGTTTCTCATATTTCTAACTTGCTTTTCCACTTATTATATGTTTATTACTTTAGTGCGAGGTTTTATTGCTTAGTCAGCATTTTTTATTACCTAGCCTGTACTTACCTTTCTAACAATCAAGTTTCGAGTCACGAGTTTCGAGTTCGAGTTCGAGTTTGAGAAGGTCGAGAGTGGCCTCTCTCTGTGTCTAGACAGCCTCAGACAGCCTCAGACGTCCCCAGACAGTATCTCTCTCCAGGCTATAGAAGCCCCTTTGGAAGTTCTCTCCTCCTTCAGACATCTCCACCCATCCCCAGCAATTCTCATTCTTTCCCTACACTGCCCACATAATTAATTGTCTACCGACACAGGCATTGGAGCAGAAAATCACCCCTTATGAAGCATTCACCGGCAATAAACCCAGTGTATCACACCTTCGTGTCTTTGGCTGTACAGCACATGTCCATGTTCTGGATGAAAAGCATCAGAAACTGGATGCCAAGTCTCTCAAGTGTACCCACCTTGGGTTTGCAGAGCATCATAAGGCATATGTCTATGTACATCGTGCAACCAGTCACATCATCGAATCTCGTGACATCGTCTTTGACGAGAAGACTGGAGAGAGTCCTACTCGGGTCCTAATAGACAAGAGGGAGGTTGAACCAATCAGGCCAAGTACATCTGCGGTCACCAACCAAGAAAGTCCTACTACAAGTACAGGACTAGCTAAGGAAACAGCAGAGGATGACTCCTGCTCCACTGACGGTGGGTCAGATGGACACCAGAGTGATAGTATGGACCAGGAGACTCACCAGGAGGCCGAAACGTTTGAGAATGTCGAGCCACTCGCCCCCAATCCAACTCGATCAGCGACAGAGGCTGAGAAAGCTTCCTCGAAGGCTAGAGAAACCAGTAGTCCACCCCATGACCTGAAATTTGGTGAGCCACACCTCCAGAGACTGAGGAAGACGATTCTGTCAACACCTAAGCGCCCGGACTCATTGCAAGGACCACCCACTGTGGGCTACTCTTCTTGTGAGAGTGCAAAGGAAAAAAAAAGGGGGAAAGCTGTAGGTTAGACCTAGGCTCGTCCCAAGGGGTGCTGTGCTGGAAGGAGAGGGGGGGAAGGAACCTAGAAGGTGAAGAAGGATTTTTCTTGGTGACTGGGGAGTGCTGGTGACGAAGAACTCGAAAATTCCACCTTAGGTCAGCAAAAGGGATTTTTCCTGGGTGGGGGAAAGTGTGCAGAGACTTGGGGCTGGAAGGGCGGCGATTGTGAACTCTCGAAGACGATAGGGAAACTCTTGTAGGCGCAGGGAGACCAAACTTAAGAACTGGTGGCGATTTTTCTAGTGTGGGAAAACTCGAGGATGGCGAATAGACGATGAGAGAGAAGCTGGGGAACTCTGGGAACACTCTGAAGACTCGAAGATACTCAGAAGACGACTCTGGGGACTCTCAGATACACACAAAAGACGCCAAAAGGTGGGTGGTTATTTTTCTATGTACAGTGGACTTTTTGTAGCATTGTAGGGAATGGGTTTTCCCTACCAGGAGATTTTATTTTCATTGTATTTCTCATATTTTACCTTGATTTTCCAGTTTTTTTATATGTTTATTACCTTAGTGCGAGGTTTTATTGCTTAGTCAGCATTTTTTTTACTTACTAGGCATGTACTTACCTTTCTAACAATCGAGTTACAAGTCGCGAGTTCAAGTTCAGGTTTTGAGTTCAAGTTGAGAAGGTCGTGAGTGGCCTTTCTCTGTGTTTAGACAGCCTCAGACAGCCCCAGACGTTTCCCAGACAGCTTTTCTTGCCAGGCTATAGAAGCCCCTTTGGAAGATCTCTCCTCCTTCAGACATCTCTACCCTCCCCAGCTCTTCTCATTTTCTTTTCCTACAGCGTAAGGACAGTGGTTTCTAAGGTAAAATCGGAATATTTCGGATCTGTCATATGTCAAAAGTAATAAGAGAAAAGATAAAGACCGATGCATGGACAATCCCATGCACGGCAGTGACATAGACGAAGATAAAACAAGTAAAGTCCATAAAAACGAAGGTAAGTAAAAGTGGAAAGCGTACAGACAACATGCCTGGGTAGCGAGTGTACATTGTAGGGGGGAGGCGGCGATTTCTTCAACGGGTCTGGGATGCGGTGGGCAGCGTTACTAAGCAGGCAACAGCCTCGGTGCTTGTAGAGTGGATATAGCCGCCAAGGGGATATGTCAACAGAGGACGAACCTAATATGGTAACTGGTGAGTCAGCGGCAATGTTGCTGGCGCGAGTACGTGATGTTACGGAAGGTGTGACATTAGCATACGCGGCGATGTTTCTAGCCAAGGGAGTGTCATAATGCGTGAGCAAGCGGCTACTGAGAGTGAGAAAGGCCACTAAGGGAGCTCTGTAGCCTCAGGGAGTATAGGCTCCCCACACCTCCCAGGGTCTTCGAATGCTGACCGTCCTCGGTCAGGGGTACATGGCGATCGGGATGGAAACGGGATGACGTCATACACGTGGTGTGGCTGTGCATGGATCAACGGAAGAGGCACGGGGTTCTCGGTCACATGCTGTGGCAACAAGCTCCACGTCAACAAAGGCCGCTAAAACGTACCAAACAAAACGCCGCTTCCAACTCTTTCTCCCCTAAGTCCTACCACTACCATCCCTCGTACTCGCAACCGATCTCGCCCTACGCGGAAACAACATGTCGACCGTCCCATACTTTGCGCCCAATGTCGTTAGAGCCATGATTCCAGGAATGTGGGCGGCGAATGTGAAGACGCTAGGAGCTCACATGAGGCAGATTCCAGACGCGTCGGCCGAAGATGATGTCACACATGCGTGGGTGACTCGTTTTTACGAGGTGTCGGTGAGTCCTCCTGCATAACCTAGAAGGCAACCCAGCAGTAATGGATGGCGCCAGGATGAAATTGAACAGATGCGCAAATTTGCGATGGACATGAACACCAATGTGCCCGACTACGACGAGGAAACACAAATCGTGATTGGGGCGGCATTTGCGAGGCTGACGGCGCTCCAGGAACAATTTCCACCATGCGCACCGAAGGGCAGGGGCAAGGAGAGGCAGCCTTCGAAGACGACCCAGGGAGATGGGGAAGGGACTCGGCATTCCCAGAGACAGGTGGAAAAGGCCACAGGGAAAGGGAAAGGCAAGGAGAAGGTGCATGGCATACCTGCTATATCCCACCTTCTGGACTAATGCTCTCTTCCCTTCCAGATACCACCCAGTGACGATGCAGCCGAGGAGGAGCAGCCTTCGCTCATCGAAGGCATACCCCCACCCACTGAGGATTCGAGAGACATTGCCCAGATGCACGACGAGGCTACGCAGGGTGACGGAGACCCATGCAGTTTATGCAAGAAGTTGGGTATTTTGTGCATACGTGACGAGGGTCAGGCATGCGAGCAGTGCCACCAGGGGAAGAAAAAATGCGACAAGGCCTATAAAACAGGTCGAAAGGTGAGCCATGGGTTGACTGAAACGTGACGGCAGGCTCATGAGAACACAGAGCGCAAGAACCAGGAAGGTCTGCCGGCATCAGCTGCTTCGACGAGCAAAAGACCGAAGACCATGTCTGCTCCCACTCCGATTCCCACTAGACCCCCAGCGTCGTCGTCGACCCGCAAGCCCCTACCTCGAGTCCGACTTCTCATCAATCCAGATGAAGAAACCTCTGCGCCAGCGACTGTTCCAGGACCACCTCCACCCCTTCCAGCTCCGCCTGTCCCATTATTCCTCCCCTCCAGTGCTCCTCCCACACCCACTGCTGTTGCAGAACCTCCAAGAACCACAGAGGACCCGATCGAGGATGCATTGGCCTTCTTTGCCAGTCCCAGTGGCCTTTTGGAGGAACAAGAAGTGGAGACGGCGATTGTGAAGATGCAAGAGGTCGACATCGACCTAACCACGCCACAGGGATCCCCACACGTGTCGCTGCTGCCTGAGGAAGAGTTAGAGGATTCCCCACAGCCATCGAGGAGTGGACGACGAGTGCAGAGAAGAAGTCGAAGAGCGCTCGATGAGTTGGATGCAATGATTGCCGCTCTCGGGGACTCGATCGCGTGGAGTGAGGAGTCCCTGAGTCATTTATACTCACGAATATCGCAGGTAACTAACGAGGCAGGGACTATGGCTGCGGCGATCCGCAGTAACAAGCGACAGCTACAGTCTCTGAAGGAGTGGCGGGAAAGGTACCACATAGAGGGTCTGTAGGACGGTACCATTGTTTGTGCCATAGCATAGAGGAATTGTGGCGTGTGTCAGTCTCGTAGGCAGTTTTCTGGTCGTGAGTACGAAGGCTGAGCTGAAATGAAAACATTGCCGCTCATGCGGGTATAGTGAGAAGAAAAGTGTCTGTGGGCACGCAGAACATTCAGCGATAAGTAAGGTACCCGTAAACAAAAGAAGAAAGAGGAAATAACGAGTAGTAACTGAAGGAGCGGCTTTTCTATTGTCTTTCTTTGTAACATATTCTTGGCGGTATTCTTTAAAGAGAGGCGGTGAGTAAGTCTACGAAACAGGTTTGAAGGAAACGAGGGGCTTGAATTGACAGTATATTTATATATTTTTGACGGCGGTCTTTTGTTTCGAAGGTTGCATATAGGTAGATTGTCTGTCAAGTTAATGAAAGAAACGAAAGAAAGAAAGAAAAGAGAAGAAAAGAAACACAAGCCGTAGGGTATAAGTTACTCATCTGACTCGTCCCTAAGGACGCCAGTGAGCTCTGGGTCGGGAAGGGAGTCGTCTTCAAGTTGTTCTATGGCGGAGCTTTCGAGGCCCACCAGGTGGGTGACCTCTATACGAGATTTATTGCGAGGATAGTAGGGGAACAGACAGAAGGCTGCATAGCGGAATTTCGAGATGGCACTGTCGAGCTCTGCAAGAAGGTAAGATCCACCTTTAGTACGATGCACCACTACCATAGGACCTAGGTAGCAGGGTTTTGTTTTCCGATCTAACTCCTTCTCTATACGAGAGTTTCTGACGAGGACGAGAGAACTGGGAGCGAAGTCGAAATCGTGGATGGTGCGCTCGAAATGAGAGACGAAGTCTTTGGCCAAGGCAAAACGGGCTTTTAGGACATGGTTGTGAATCAGTGCCAGGTCCTCTGGTCGTTTCTGAAGCTGACGAGCTTGATTGGCGATGAGGTCAGTGGTCGAATAAAAATCCGCTTCGAAAGGAGAAAGGAACGTCGCCTCAGTGAAGTCAAAAGGGAGCCTGGGATGGACACCGTGAGCCATGTAATAGGGGGAGAATCCCGTAGCTTTGTGGATGGTAACTTGTTCTGCCCAAAATACTGATGGGGCAACCTCTGACCACCTCGACGCTTCTCCCTCACAACTCTTCACCATCGCCTCTCTAACATCAAAATGCCGCCGTTCCACAACACCATTGGCTTGTGAGTTATAAGGCGATATAGCTATATGTCGAATGCCATAAGTCTTCGACAGCCAGTCAAGAGCTAAAACATAAGGTCCGCCATTGTCAGTGACGATTTCTCCAACAGCTCCCCAATGACATAGAATCTGCTCGAAGAGGAACTTGCCTATCGACTTGCCAGTTTTGGATCGAAGCATAGCCCACTCTGGGTAGCTAGTGAGCGAGCAACGGGCTTGCGTGACATATCGGAAACCGTTCGACTTGGGCATTATGAAGGTGTCAACGTAGGCTTTGTAGAATAAGGGTTCTGGAATCGCGACAACAGGAGGGATGTGAATACGATCTAGGCGGCGAATTTGACACTCATGACACGTCCTGACGTACCAGCGAACATCCTGCTCTAGCATGGGCCACCAAAAACGTATCAGTAATCGGATGCGGGTGGAGAAAATACCCTTGTGGCCCAGCTCGTCGTGGGCTTGACGAATAAGGCTGAGATGTCTAGGCTGGCGAACCACGAGTTGGTGTCGACCTTGCGGTTCTTTCCTCCACAATTCTCCGCCTTTGACGAAATATCTTGTCGCTAGTTGCATGAGGTTCTCCAAATCTCCCTCTCCTATCCCATCTGGCGGTTTCTTCATCTCCAAAAATTCTTTCACCACTTCTAACCTTTCATCTCTCTGCTTCGCTTTCTTGGATCGTGGAATCTCTATATTGGCGTTATCTGGCAGCGTTTCGAGTGCGGTAAAGATACTGATATCCTGAGGTAGGGAACTGGATAAGTGGTAGATGGACAACAGAGGTTCCAGATGAGGACATAGCACTTGAGACCCTGGCTCGCGATGATTCACGAGTTCCATTGCGAATGCTCCACATTCGTCAACCCAGTCCTCATACTCTTCTTCATCTACTTCAGGGTCTTCTTCGGCTTTGGGCCTCCTAGACAGCCCATCTGGCGCAGCGTGTTTGTTGGCAGGTACGTGCACGAGCTTGAAATCAAAGAGTAGGATACCAGCAATCCATCGGTTGATGGTTGCATTAGGCTGTAGGTCGGGGTTATTAATCATACCCTTGATATACCTCGCGTCCACCTCCACAACCAAGTTCTGCACGCCAAATATATAAAGCCGCATGTCGTGCAGGGCCCGAAAAAGACCGAAGAGTTCGAGTTTTGCCTGGCTATAACGCCTCTCACGATCATTGAGGGTAATGGAGCCGAAACGAGCAGGGTATCTCTTCCCATCTTCGCCTTCCTGCATAAGGATATATCCGACGGTGATATTAGAAGTGTCGACTGCAAGGATAACTGGTAAGGCGGAGTTATAATCAATAGATCTGAGTGCAGGGGAGGAAACGATGGTGGCACGAAGATAGTCCATAGCTTTGCGGTGTTCGTCTCTGAAATCGAAGGGGACGTCCTTCTTAGTTAATTCGACGAGGGGGCGGGCATGTCTGGCGAAATCTTTGATGAAGATACGACAGTATGAGCAGAGACCTAGAAACCCCCTGACTTCAGTGACGTTAGTGCAGTAAGGCCAGTCTTTAATCTTTTGGACTTTGGCTTCATCTGGGATCCTCCCCTCGTACGATACCTTATGTCCAACAACCACAATAGATGGAGCGGCGATTACACATTTCTTGGCGGAGACTGTAGCTCCGGCATGACGAAGGCAGTGAAGGATACGATTGGTGTTTTGGAGGTGCTCCCAGATGAAGCGGCAAATTTCGGGGTTCTCGGGTATCGTCTCATAGGTACCATCGGCGTTTTGGTAGCGGGACTTTGGACCCTTGATAGGGCAATCGTCGATGAAGGGGATGGTGACTTCGGGGATTTCTTCCTTCAAGATCCAGCAGACGTCTCCATGGAAGATTTGAATGGCGTTTGTATAGCCCATAGGGAGCTTCGTCAGTCGCAGGGTGCTGATAGGCGTTTGGAAGGTAGTAAGGTCGCGGTAGTCGTCGTGAATAGTTCTATGATCATACCCCACCATTAAGTCGAGGATACCATACACCAAGTGGCAGGCGAAGGCTTCTGCGATCGAGTCGACGAAGGGGGGAACTGCAGAATCCTGAATAGAGATGGCATTTAGTGGCTGCAAATCGTGGACTAAACGAAGGGATTTGCCATCTTTCTTGACGACGCAGAACCATTTGGATCAGTAGGACGAGGTCGATGGCTCGTAGACACCAGCGGCAACCTTTTCTTTAATTATGTTAACAATGTCTCGAAAAATGGCGGGAGGGATGGGGATATTTCGTTCGACCCAGGGCTTGTGGGACAGCGTCGGAATTTTCAGAGGGGGGAACATATCTTCACGAAAGGTTCCTCGTTCAGAGGTCTCCCAAGCGAAAGCCGCCTCGTGGGTACGAACGAGCCATCGAACAAGGTTCAATTCCGCCGGCCAAAGGAACTTGGCAGGATTGAGGTCGAGCTCTTCTGCTCGTTGCGCCGTAAATCTAGAACCGGGAACGAAAGGGGGAGGATGGTATGGTAATACAGGAAGATCTGCGAGAGGATCACCAATCTCCCGACGCTCTACTCTGAACTCGACAGGCATCGCAGTCGGGATAGGCTTCACCTTCTTCGCTACAGGTTTGTACTTCAAAACGTGATAAATCAGGTCGACATGAAGAGAGGATCGTAGAACTGAAAGTGTCAGTGGAGAAATAGTAGTACTCATAGAAAATAAAAAGGGATCTTTTGGAGAAATGAAACTCGAGTCGAAAGGATCAATAATGGGCATACTGGCAGTGTTATAGTCGTATAAATAAGCCGCGGCGGCGTTTTGTTTAGAGTCTGTGGAAGAAGGTAAAATAAAATCTGAAGTTGAAGAAGGAGAGTCTGCAACATAAAGGGAACACATGGATACTAGATTCTCTTGGTCTCCTCGTAACTCCGTCGAGTCATTGACCGAAGCTAAAAACCCTGTTCTCTTTCTTGTAATTGGCGGCGATAATTCTGGCGAGCGAAGTACTCTGCTTCGTCTTCTGGGTTAACAAATCGAGGGTAGGGGTGTAGACGATGGCGAGGACGAGTCGGGACTAATAGTTGCTGCCCAGAGTTGGGGTCATGGATTTCCAAGGACTGCTCCCCATCGGGGAAGTCGTGCAGAACACTACTGAGTAGGCAGAAGAAGGGGCATCGTAGCAGGAGGTCGAAGGGTGCTCGGTCAACAACCTGAATCTGTAAGTGAGCCTCGACTGGCCCAATACGCAAGGTAGCATTCTCGATGACCCCTAGAGTGCTTTCTTTAGATTGGTTAGCAGCCTCGAGAGTCATACACATGTCCGAACGAAGTGGAGCGCCTAAGGCTTCCCATAGTTCACATCTAAGGGCTACCACCTGGCATCCACTGTCGAGAATGCACTCGACTTGGAGTTTATCCATCAAGATCCCATCTACAGCATGAAGAGGAGCCGTGGCTAAGCCAACGCACTTCCCCTCAGTATCCTTCACAAGGTATTGCTTGTAATGTGCCCATGCAGAGGACGACGAAAACTCCACCGCAGTTTCGAGGCTACCAATGGCTATCTTCTTCGTCATGGCCATCTCTTTTATCTGTTTACGTATTTCTGGACTGACTGCTAGAAGATCTTGCGTTGAAATTTCGATCTTAGCACCTAAGACTTGGGATACGAGTCATTTAGTAGCAGCAGCTTCGTCAAAGCCACTCTGGTAACAAAACTGAGGGGCAGAGTTGGACGGAGGTTTGGAGCTAGATGCTTCAGCGGTGTTTTGTTTTGTCTGAGGAATGTTAGACAAAGGCTGAGAGTTCGAAGCTGTGTTTGGTGCAGAGTTGTTGGCTAGGGGAGGGTTGACAGTAGCAGCATTACGAGGACGACGACCGGGGATTTCTACACCATCGAAACGAGCTGGCTTCTTCTTCTTGATGGCGTTCTTAAGCTCCTCCACCTGAGCATAGGCTCTGGCTAAGGCACGCCTGTCTTCTTCGTCGGCATTATCTTCAATCTCCTTGTCGACAAGGTAAGATGAGGGGTGAACCTCCACCTGAAATTCAGTGGTGTCTTCAGAGCCGAAGAACATAGTATTGACGAGGTGGGGAGGGGTATCACGTCCTCGAGATGAAGAGGCAGTGCCAGGAGACTGAATAGAGACGAGATTAGCTGACGCCATAATGGACTCTCGAAGAGCCAAGAAGTTGTCAATCTTTTCCTTGAAATTCCACCCTGCAGCGGATCTAGGGATGTCGGAGCCATCCTTCATGAAAACCCTACCGCCTATGAGCATGCATTTGCCTTGGCAGACATATTCTTTGCAGAGCTCACACTCGGCTGTCCTGTGACCATCAGTACCGCCACAGAAGAAGCAGTGGGGGTCGAACGAGCGGCAGAATTGTTGGTCTGTGGGATGAGTCTGACGGCTTCCCGAGGCAGGGTCAGCGGCCTGGACATATTCTCGTTTCAGGATAGTAGGCGGCGTTGTCGGTTGGGTGTGGGATTCTGGAAATAAGGCCGAGCTGTTGACCTGAGCGATGTTTCGACGGGCACCACTAAGAAGATAGTTCGCGTGCTTGTAGACATCATCAAATGGCCACGGTTCATCGACATCATGGTCTAAGTCTTTGAGTTGGAGATGAGTAGCGAGGCTGTTACAGAACCTAGGGGGAAAACCTTCGAGGAACTTCTCGTTGATGTAGTCGTCAGCAAGCTTCTTCTTTTTATTAATCAGGGCTACAATGCGGCGAAATTCGTGGACATATTTGCCGAGGTCATCGAGGGACGACATGGGCTTTTGTACTTGGTGATGTAGGAGGGTCTCGAGGTCGACTTTCATGTACTGACACCCTTTGACATCAGCACCGGGGTAGAAGCTAGTTACCTCGTTAACAAAGTCCTCCCAGTCATCACCTGCAGCAGAGTCGAGGGATGACCATAGTTCCGACTCATTCCTGTCAGCATAGCGAATGGCCCATTTAATTTTGACCTTATCAACAGTGATTCCTGCATCAGTGCAGATCTGGTCGACGTCCTCGAAATAGGCACAAATATCTTCTGTTTTTCCCGAGAACTTGGGGGCCTTGTTAGAGCCCCTAAGCAGCATTTCACGGTGATTAGTAGTGGCGGACATGATAATTGGTATTGAAGACGAAGGTGGGGTGGGGTTACGAAGTGGAGGCGGATTTCTGGTTGGTATCAGTGAATGAGGTCGGGCAAGTGGCAAAATGAGGCTCTGAGAGGGGATGTACAAAGGTGATGGTAAGAGGAGTTGTTCAGTGGCAAAAGTCGAGGCCATTGAAGATGATGAAGACGATAGGTTGGTAAGTGGTGATAATTCTTGGCGGTCTGGCGGGGGTGCAAACGACTCATCAAGCTCAAAAGCACCTGGTATATCAACTGCCGACGGAGAATCGGGTTCTGGACGATGAAGGGAATCTGCTGGGGAAAACTCTGTATCTGGAGAGGTAAGCTCTGAGATATCACGGGGGTTAGCAGCGGGGACAAAAAGATCAGAAGACGATATGGAGAGACGACGGAAGGGCTCTAAGAGCTCTTCGAGTTCTGTTCTGTGGCGGGTAGGTCGAAGAGATCTCCTTTCCAGATCTACAGACCCCTCGCGGTGGGCTCCAAAACGATGTGGGCTACTCTTCTCATGAGAGTGCGAAGGAAAAAAAAAGGGGGAAAGCTGTAGGTTAGACCTAGGCTCGTCCCAAGGGGTGCTGTGCCAGAAGGAGAGGGGGGGAAGGAACCTAGAAGGCGAAGAAGGATTTTTCTTGGTGACTGGGGAGTGCTGGTGACGAAGAACTCGAAAATTCCACCTTAGGTCGGCAAAAGGGATTTTTCCTGGGTGGGGGAAAGCGTGCAGAGACTTGGGGCTGGAAGGGTGGCGATTGTGAACTCTCGAAGACGATAGGGAAACTCTTGTAGGCGCAGGGAGACCAAACTTAAGAACTGGCAGCGATTTTTCTAGCGCAGGAAACTCGAGGACGGCAAATAGACGATGAGAGAGAAGCTGGGGAACTCTGGGAACACTCTGAAGACTCGAAGATACTCAGAAGACGACTCTGGGGACTCTCAGATACACACAAAGACGCCAAAAGGTGGGTGGTTATTTTTCTATGTACAGCAGACTTTTTGTAGCGTAAGGACAGTGGTTTCTAAGGTAAAATCGGAATATTTCGGATCTGTCATATGTCAAAAGTAATAAGAGAAAAGATAAAGACCGATGCATGGACAATCCCATGCACGGCAGCGACATAGACGAAGATAAAACAAGTAAAGTCCATAAAAACGAAGGTAAGTAAAAGTGGAAAGCGTACAGACAACGTGCCTGGGTAGCGAGTGTACATTGTAGGGGGGAGGCGGCGATTTCTTCAACGGGTCTGGGATGCGGCGGGCGGCGTTACTAAGCAGGCGACAGCCTCGGCGCTTGTAGAGTGGATATAGCCGCCGAGGGGATATGTTGACAGAGGACGAACCTAATACAGTAACTGGTGAGTCAGCGGCGATGTTGCTGGCACGAGTACGTGATGTTACGGAAGGTGTGATGTTAGCATACGTGGCGATGTTTCTAGCCAAGGGAGTGTCGTAATGCGTGAGCGAGCGGCTACTGAGAGTGAGAAAGGCCGCTAAGGGAGCTCTGTAGCCTCAGGGAGTATAGGCTCCCCACACCGCACCATATCCACATCCCATTCCCCCTCCAGCAGCTCAAAGGTCATCAAGAATGAAAAAGGCGCCTATTCGAGATGATGATCAGCGCTACTTCGTCAATGCCTATGACAGGACGACCTTACCATCAACAAATGACTTACCGAAAGAGCAAGAGGGCGAGGGAAGTGACAGAGCGGCTGAAAGCGCTGTGGATGTAAAGCATGGTGATGCGGCAGTAGAGTCAGGTGACAGATGTGACCGTGACACACTCAATGCTTACCAAGCATCCACATCCTGCAACAATGAGCCAACCTCATTCAATGATGCTATGGGCCGCAAGGATGCTGATCAGTGGTACAGCATGATGATGGATGAGCTGAATACCTTCACAAGGATAGGCCTGTATGAGGAGGTGCTGCGACCATGTGATCGCAAGATAATTGACTCGAAATGGGTTTTTAAGCTCAAACGAGGTCCCACAGGTGACATAGAGCGATACAAGGCACGATTGGTAGCCAAAGGATTCACCCAAGTCCATGGCATTGACTATACTGATATGTTTGCACCCATTGCTAAGTTTTCAACTATAAGAATATTGCTCGCACTCGCAGCTAAATACAACCTCGAAATCCATCAGATGGATGTAAAATCTGCTTTCCTAAATGGTCAACTCGAGGAGGAGATCTATCTACAGCCGCTGCCTGGGTTTCGAACCTCAGATGACAAAGTCTGGCATCTCTTTCGTGCACTTTATGGGCTGAAACAGGCCCCCAAATCTTGGTATAAACGTTTGAAGGAAGTGCTTGAGTCCCTAGGTTTCACTCAAAGCAATGCTGATCACAGCCTTTTCTACAAGGTTGAAGATGGTATCCTACTGATCGTTGCTGTCTATGTTGACGACAAACTCATTCTCTCGAGGAGCCGCGAAGCCATTGACAGGCTGAAATCTCAGCTTGCTGGTCAGTATGACCTCTCAGATTTGGGTGAGGCCCAGTGGATCCTAGGAATGGAGATTCTACATGACTGCGATAAAGGGACAATCGAGCTGTCTCAAACACACTATATAGAGTCCATACTTGACTGTTTCGGCATGCAGGATGGACAAAGTGTCTCTACACCTATTGAGACTAACCTCAAGCTTGCGAAGCTGGCTGAGCCGGAAATTGAGGCACGCACGTACCAGAGCACCCTTGGAGCACTGATGTATGTGATGCTGGCCACATGGCCAGACTTAGCTTTTGCAGTGGGCGTACTTAGTAGGCATGTGGCATCCCCTGGGGAACTGCACTGGACTGCACTCAAGCAGGTCTACCGATACCTTCAAGGAACCATGGAGGCTTGCCTCACTTTTTCCTGTGATGCGACTGACATCCCCCTTGGCTATGCTGATGCAGATTGGGCAGCCAATGTAAATGACTGTCGCTCTGTCTTGGGATATGTTTTTATTCTGTCTGGCGGAGCTGTTAGTTGGTCCTCGAAGAGACAGACCTCCGTAGCTCTCTCAAGTACAGAAGTGGAGTATATGGCTGTATCTGCAGCCACCAAAGATTTAATCTGGATTTGCACCCTGCTTGCAGAACTGGATGCGACCACTATCCATGAACCTACTCCCCTACTTGTCGACAACCAGTCTGCTATATCCTTAATGAGCAACGCAATGTTCCATGACCGGACGAAGCACATATCTATTCATCACCACTTCATTTGAGAGAAGGTTGATTCTGGAGAGGTAACTGTGGAATATGTACCAACCAGTGAACAGGTAGCTGATGTCTTGACAAAGGGACTGTCACATGAAAAACATGTTCGTTTTTCATATGGTATGGGTATTATTTTCTAAGACATGTTCCATTGAGTGGGCGTGTTGAAGTGTTGATGTTTCTACTTTGATACTTACAGTGGAATGTCTTACATAATCATTTTTTCTTCGCACTTAGGTTGAATTGTTTTTCCATGCACCTCAGACTTCTGACTTTGAAGTTCTGAGGTAAAGGACATTTAATATTACTTACAGCTACCTTACTGAGCCTCCTTTTTTAGTTGCTTGTCTTTGCTAGGTAGCTTTCCATATAGACTTCTGACTTCGAAGTTCTGAGCTGCTTGTCTTTGCTAGTTAGCTGCCAGACCTCACCTCAAAAGTGGGTAGATCCATACACTTGCTCCATAGGTGATCTTGGGGATTACTGCCGAGATATATATCTGATGCATTAACTTGAGCAGGACTCCCCAGGTTGTTGAGGAGAGCCTTTGCATCATGATTGTGTGCTTGGCTCCCTTGGTGATGGCAAAGGCTGCATGCTGTTTCCATCTGAGTTCCTGGTTGAGTATTAAGCTGAGGAAGCATGATAAATATTTGTTTGTTTAACTAATTGATGTCACATGACTTCTGTCCAATCAGATGATTTTATTTTCCACCACCACCATGCACTGCAAGCATTTCACAATTTTTCTGCTGAAAATATCCCAAAAAAATTGAAGAAAGTGATACTCTTTTTTGATAGGCATTTTCAAAGAGAAAAGGCAAAAATAATCTTTTCTTTTCTTTGCATGACTTGCCACAAAACATTGATTGATGGTAATACCCATTAGTGTAAATGTTGGAGTATTATGCAACCAGCCATTGTTGGTGCATGTTTAATTGCTTACATAATCACCTTGCATCGCACATAGCAGTAGACTATTTTCCTAGTCCCTCAGTAGCTTGCCAGACTACTGAGGGTGAGTACCATTATTACTTAGGTTTATTCCTATCTCACTGATACCCTGTAGATACCTACAGGTACATACTAATAATATAGTAGCTTGCCAGACTACTGAGGATACCTACAGCTCTCCTACAGGTCATCAGGAAAGTTACAAGTAGTCTAATTTGTCTGCATTTGTCTGCAGCAGACAACTGCAGACACTGCAGATGGACACTGATGATTAGACATCTGACATCGGAGTTTCAATGCCTATGCCCTCATCTGACTGGTCAATCTGAGACATTAAGTTAATATAGCCAAGGTTGTCAGATGCTGTCAGACATAATCAGACACCTCAGATGCAGTAGATGCATGTAACTTTGCTGATGGTTCCCTCTGCAAAGCAACAACCTCCTTTAGTAAAAGCTAATCAGCACTACCATCAATTCATGTTTTTGGCCAGAGCAGACAAAGAAAATGAAATATTATATTTGCATTTTTTGTTTGGACACAGCCAATATAAAAGAGTATCTCTTCCTTCAATTTTTTTCAACATATTTTGACATGAAAATCATGAAATGCTTGCAGTGATGGCCATGGTTGGTGGCACCACCAGAGGTGGCTTTCTGGTGAGCCACTGGCACTTCAAACACTGGACCAAAGACAATAAAAATACTGCATCTAAGAGTACAAATATATTCTTATTAGGATCTACTAATGTCTATGTTGTGCCATAAATCACCCCAGCAGTATACTAGACTTTGATGCAAGCTGAGTCAATACCAAGGCTGCCTACACCTTCCTCTCAATAGTCTAACAGTTGGGTTATGACACTTGTCAAGCTCCATAAGCAGTATTTAGAGCAGTATTATGTGTGCATATGTGGGCTGTGCTGTTGTGACACTGTTCTAAAAGCAGTGGTTTGCTGATGGGCCAATAGTCACATCTCACCTAAACAAGTACTGCTGACTGCACTTTGTGATAACTAGCAGCCTCTATGATCTAAATTGATCAAATCAATTACTACATACATGATCATCCATCACCATGATCATCATTGCCACCCACTCGCCCAACCAGCTACAGCTGCCTCTCCACCAAGTCCAACTGCGACAGCTTCACCGACACGAAGCTCACCACTAGCAGCATGCTCAGCCAGTGCGTGTTGAACTTGTTCGACTTCTTCCTGTACACGTTCGATTGATTTGAAGTATTTTACCGTCTTGACATGGAGCTCTGTACAGTTCACCAATGGCAGTAACGTCATGAGATCGGTCAAACGGCGACAGGACCAGTGGATAGATAACCTGTTTGGTGGGCGGCGTAAGGGGTGACACAAGGGGTAACGCACCTGCAGTGGCATCTTCATCAACGACGATTAGTGCCCAAGGGTGTAGTTGGAGTGCAGAAAGTGTCCACTATTGTAAACAAGTCATCGAGACGGGGCCAAAAATGCAAGTGACATGAGGCACAACTGTATCCCCAACGCTGCTACAATATTCCACTCACCAAATGATTCACTCCACCTTCGATAGCTTGGCTGAGTGCTAGCGACTTACGGAGGCCAGTGACGACGACTACGACCTCGCGGGCCTCAAGAACGGTAGCGACGCCGACAGTAAGAGCCATACGAGGCACAGCAGAAATGACACCATTGAAAAAGCGAGCATTCGCGAGGATGGTATCATAGGCGAGGGTCTTAATACGCGTGCGAGATGCGAGAGAGGAGCCTACGAAAATCCCAGACGAGGGAAAATTCAATAAATTAAGGTGTGAAGACGAAATGAGAAGTACCTGGTTCATTGAAGGCAATGTGCCCGTCTTCCCCAATTCCTGCCAGGAAAAGTTCGATGCCCCCATATTGTTTTATGCGCGCTTCGTACGCATTGCACTCTCTAACGAGGTCAGGTGCATTTCCGTCAAGGATGTTGACCTGCGATGGAGGGATGTCGACTAGTAACCTAGAGTCAATGTTCGGCAACGATAAAGGAAGCCTTAGACGCACTATGGGAAAAAAATTCTCTGAACATGAACGTATGGTAGGACTCAGAGTGGTCGCTGGGCAACCCAACATATTCATCCATGTTGAATGTAACGACATGCTTGAAGCTGTGATGGATGTACACGTGATTCCATTGGGATGGATGTGAGGAGGGAGCTACGCACGACACTTTTCCCTCTTTGTATAGTTTAATGAGCCTCTGATAAGTGGGTATGGGAGACGAGCCCGTTGGGAGACCAAGTACGAACGGCTTCTCCGCTGTCGGAGCAAAGTCATTTATTCTGAAAGAAGGTCAATGACGAGCGCTAGCTCCGATAAGAGAAATGGGTACAAACCGCTTGACGATGTAGTTGGCGATGTAGTCGCCAACCGCTGCAGGGTCGTTACGAACGATGAGGCCTGTTGTGGAAGTGAGATTGAATGGAGGACACCTATGAGACTACTGACGCATGGTTGCTGTAGGGTGGAAAGGGACGGAACCTCAGTGAAGAGGTTTTGTAGGAGATCTGAATAGGGGGCCGGGTGGAACAGGGTCACGTGGCACTCGCCACTGATTGGGCATAGAAGTCAATATCATTTCTATGTCCAATCACTGCTATGAATGTTGAACCACGTGCGACAGCGGGAAATGTGCGACTCAGCTTTCGTGGATTACTTACCGTGGTGGTGTCACCGAGAAGTAATGAGACCTTCTAAGTCCTACGCAATGAGTTTTACGATAGGCATCATTGGGCAAGCAATGGCATAATACATCGAAACAGGTAATACCCGATGGACACAGAAAATGTATCAGTATCTTACGCCTTGAGTTGTGCCCGGAGGTTCGCTTCCAAAGGTCCCCTCGGCCGAATGAATTGTACATAGGCGCCATCCCTTGGGTCACGCATCAGCATCCGAGATGTCAGAAGTGAGAAAGAACACGCACTGCAACACTCTCTTTTCTTCCTTGAGCCTCAGATATTCCTCACGATCCACGTTTGTGAATCCCCATTTCTTCGAGACAATGATTTTCTGACGACCAGGGAACTTGTAACGCGCACGACGAAGAGCTTCTTGGATGACGTGCGCATTGGACTCTTTGCACCGGATAGATAGGATGATCTGTCCAATATTCACACGTGCTACAGTGCCGTAAGGCTTTCCCCAAGCACCACGCATGCCAGTTTGCAATCTGAAAGGAATGTTATTACCAATCACGGATGGTGGGATTACCAATCCAACATATAAAGCGCCCACCGATAGGTGAGAGAATGGAAAGGAAATCAAGTTGGAAAGTCACGAACCTATCAGCTCCAGCGCATGACAACATCTTATTGATGCGGAGGACATGGAAGGGGTGCACACGGACACGCAGGTGGAAGGAGTCTTTGCCAGAGGTCTTCGTGACATACTTGTTGGCGCAGATCCGGGCAGCCTCCAGAGCTTCGGATGAGAGCTGCTCGTACTCGTCCGAGACAAGGTGGCAGCAGAAAGGAAACTCGTCTACAGAGGCACGCTTTCTGCCTAGATCGAAAATACGAATCTGTCAGACATAGCAGTCAGGGATCTTTCGGCTGATCGTGAACAAAAAACTGCATTTACCTTCGAATCTGGAACACCGCGGTTGTAGCGGGATTTTGGATACGGCTTGTTCTTGCAATAGCGGTAGCAGCGAGCTGGACGACGACCCATTTTCACAGAGATGAGTGTGACGCGTACAAAGGTTTTGATATATCGTGGCCTTGGCACACCCCACACCAGTCTGCCGGCAAATGCCGCAAAAACTATACAGCAGCTGCTCAGTCAACGAGCACAGACTCGTTGCCACGTGGACCGAAAGCACGTGATCCTACTGGATCGACAATGTACCATCTGCTCAAGGGCTTACACGAATATCTTACAAGGTAAACACGACGGTGTTTAGTTTCACAGGCTGTTGAGTTACACAGAAAGGAAGAATTTTCAGTGATCATTATTGGCCTTGATGGTGCTGGAAAGACGGTCTGTACCACGACTCTCCAAGTATTCGGTTAATCTGAATCTGTGCCCTGGTAGACATTTTTAGAAAAGATCAAGACTCTGTACAATGGCACTCCAGGACTTGAACCCTCTCGGATTGGACCTACCGTTGGCCAAAACAGTGTGTTGCAATCCTTCAGAGTGCAGCTGGCGACCTACTAGCTGAAATTCATGACAGTGGGAAAGGTTTCTCTGCCGTCTACGATTCTGAATTTCTTCGATCTTGGTGGTCAACGTGGTATGCGTTCCATTTGGCATCGTTATTACGACGATTGCCATGCTGTCGTATACGTGATCGATGCTCGGGACCGCGAGCGACTAGGCGAGGGATGGGAAGCCTTCGGTGAGCTTAACTCTGCATGCCCAGCGCGTTGACAGGGATACACGTTTCCGGACTAGATTCGGTCTTATCTGCTCCTCAAATTCTCAATATCCCACTTCTCTTACTCGCAAACAAGCAAGATTCACCCGACAGTTTATCTGCTACAGAGATTAGGCACGACTACGAAGCTTGGGATCGACACAGGCGAGAATGCGCAAGGAGGCGGTTTGGGGAGGATGAAGAGGCGGAGCTGGAACGGAGACGACAGCGTATCGCTAGCTTAGACGTGATGGGTATATCAGCGCTGGATGGGTGAGTCCGGACGTACTCCGCCGTACATCTTCCACCCGAGGTCTCAATTCCACGCCGTGCAGACAAGGCATACGTGAAGCCGTGGATTGGTTGTTTTTGCGAGTTCAGAACAGTAGACGGTAAGGGTCCAGTCATGTGTGGTCTGTCGTTGTGGCGGGTCTTCACGAGCAATACAGGGATGCTAGCGACAGGTCTTCGAAAGGCAGCTGGTGATTTACACGAACATCTGCGAACGTTTTAACATCGCTTGAAGGTGTCCTTTCCAGCCGGCCAAGTGTATGTACATCGTAAGTACCGGTATAAGACTCACTGCATGGTTATCGTGATATTCAAGTACATACACAGCTTTATGCGACCAGCCTCCTCCCGTACTTTGAAAATCAGTTCTCGAGCGAATCTTGTAATTGTCAGTGCTCCAGCGCGCAGACGGATCCCGTATGCTATGCCATCGACGCTCTGCTGCTCAACAGTGACTGCGCCATCATAGCATGTACATTTATACATCTGTCCTGACATAGCTCCATGCACTGTCACAGGTATACAGATATAGTCACCGTATTGTACGCCAGCGAAAAGAAAAGAGTGTCACCTTTAGTGCAACTTGAGCGCTCACCCTGCCTGACTGATGTACGTTCGTAATCGAAGATAAAGCAGGCATACATGCAAGTATGACCGTGCCATCTGCCGCTGCTGCCTCTTTTTCCACCGGGTCCAAACGGATCTCATCACCCCGTACGGCCTACTTGGCGAGTGAGAATGTGATGAGCTTCCCGATCGTCGAACTCACTGCAGAGCATGATGCTACGAGACCCAGCATTTCGATACCTGCATCAGCCAAAGCAACGCTTGCGGCGATCGACCCAGAAGCTATGCAGCCCTCAATTCCGTCATTCTCTATAACGACGATAAAGACGTCGATCGCGGATTTCGGAAACAGTTCCAAGCATATCGACGAAACAATAGATTGATGGACCGCCATGGCCACAGCTCTGTCTTCTGCATCCTTCACGGGCCAATCAATCAGCAAGTCTGAAAGCCGAGCCAAACGCGTACACGCAGCGGGGCCCTCCTTCGTACGCAGGAGAAAGGCGCAAACTTGACTTCCACGTTCAGTCGGCCCCTTTCACTGTACGTTGTCGTTTTTGACTGCCGTGGTCCGTAGCTAGAACGAAGCCAAAGTCAGACCTGCGGAGGTGTTGCGGAGTACGACGCACGAACACGGCACATGCGAGCTTGGTCTTTTCTGTTTCGATGTACGCAGAGCCATTTGCCTGACTGACCAGTCCTGGCTGCAAAACTGGATCAAGGAAGCCGTCAATCCCGGGTGATTCAGCCATGACGAAGTCGTACAGATGGGCCGTATGTCCTCCAACGCCCGACCGCGCTTCGCCGTCCACCCAAGTCCCTCGTCGTCGTCAAACACAGGTGGAAACGACTCCTCTGGCCCATTGACGCGTCTCCGGTCGAAAGTGCTCTGTGCCATCGGAGGGAGTTGAAAGGGGGACAAGGCTGCTTACGTAATCAGCCCACCTCATGAAGTTCTCCCTCACCCTCGCCAACAAGACCGCGAAGCCAGCCGGAACTGCCCCTCTCCTCAACCTCGACGATGACGACAACGACGACGACGTGTCTGTTGCTAAGCAGAATGTTGCTGCGAACAAAAAGTTGATTGCTCAGAACGTCGAGTCCTCCAAGGCCGCGCAGAAGCGCATGGAGAAAGAACTCAACCTAGACCCCACAACGTACCAATATGACGAAGTGTGGGATACAATTCAGGACGTCAAACAAAAACAGAAGGAAGTCAAGAAAGCAGACGTGAAGGTGAGTATGTCCCACGAATGTGATGGCCACTGGCATTCATCACGTATTCTGCCAGCCGAAGTATATCGAAGGATTGCTAACGTCCGCAGCGACTCGCAGACTAGATCGTCTGCGAGCTGAGGAAAAGATGCTGCAGCACGAACGGCAGATGGAGGGCGATGAATTTGCAGACAAGGAATCATTCGTCACGCAGGCTTACAAGGATCAAATGGAAGAGGTCCGGAGAGCTGAGGAGGAAGAAAGACAGCGCGAAGGTACTGTCTTTATAGTTCTCTCGTACTCTACTTTGGCTAAACTTTAAGCCTAGAGGCGGAGAAAAAGAAAAAGAAAGGGCCAACGACTGGCATGGCTCACTTCTATCGCAAGTTACTCGAGGAATCCGAGCAACAGCATGAGGAAGCTGTTGCAGCTGCGTCTGCACCGAAACGTATCCTTGGTCCCCAAGGTCCAAACCTGACGATTACCAAGCCACCCGACATGGCGCCTAGATCAGATCTCGAATTGGCACGAATAGCACAAGAACAGGGAAAGGATGTGGAGCTCAATGACGACAACGTCATCGTTGACAAGCGTGAACTTCTTTCAGCTGGTCTTAATCTCGCCGCACCAAACACACGACGCCTGGGCCTACAGCAACCTCTGCGGAAAGCGTCACAGGACGAACCCGCGCCATCTGTGCACAGGGGTGTTGGTACGGCTGCAAGTAGAAGAGAGGTCAACGAGCGACGGGCACGGGAGGTTCTTCGACAACTGGAGGAGGAACGGGAAAGACTAGCGAAGGAGAAAGCAAGGGCAGACGAAGAAGCCACGCAGAGAGTGGCACAGAAGAGGAATACAGAGCATGATATCCAAGATGCCAGGTCGCGGTACTTGGAGAGGAAACGGCGAAGATTGGAGGAGGGGGACCTGCAGACTGCAGTTCATACCTAGTATTACTTACGTTAGCAATACTATCTCCTTTACTACCCAAGATTGTGCATGTGGCGAGTCAGACTTGCCATATCACTCGCCCACCTCAACATCGGCACCCGCCTAGCCCACACTGCGGCCATGGCCAGAGTAAACAGGACGGCCCATCCATTCGATAAGAGCCGCTTAGAGGCTCTCCTCAATCGTCGGTTCTTCTACGCCCCTGCATTCGAGATCTACGGAGGTCTGTTTCTGATCTCCCTTTCCTTTGTCTAACTGACCAACGATTGCAGGCGTAGCGGGGTTATATGATTACGGTCCCCCTGGCTCTTCCCTTCAAGCTAACATTATCGCCGAATGGCGTCGACATTTCATCGTAGAAGATCACATGCTCGAGCTCGACACGACGATCATGACACCTGCACCAGTTTTCGAGACTTCCGGTCACGTTGCGCGCTTCGCTGACTGGATGGTGAAGGACGAAAAAACGGGGGATGTCCTTCGCGCCGATCACCCTCGTAAAAAACGTCCTTCAGGCGAGACTCGTTGGGGACTTGGAGGCAAGGGGCCTTGCAGCAGACAAAGATAAAGAAGACGAAAAGAAGAAAAAGAAGAAAATCAAGACAACCGCGGTGCAGTTGCCGGATGAGACCGTGAAGGAGTACGAAAGCATCCTCGCTCGGGTGCGTACTCTGACTTCACCTCTATGGGTTGTGTTTGACGCGTTCACTACGTGTTGGGTTATTTAGTTAGATAATTATTCTGGGCCAGAGCTCGGTCAGTTGTGCAGGAGTCACGATATCCGCAATCCGGACACCGGAAACCAAGTTGGCGAACCCCAGCAGTTCAATCTTATGTTTGCGAGTAGCATTGGTCCCACCGGTCAACACCCTGGGTAAGGTCTTGCGTTCTATTTTCACCACGTCGTTGACAGCTCCGTCTTAGCTTTCTCCGTCCGGAAACCGCACAAGGCCACTTCCCTCAACTTTTCGCGTTTGCTCGAGTTCAACAATGGCCGGGTTCCTTTTGCATCCGCTCAGATCGGGAAATCATTCAGGAACGAAATCTCTCCGCGTGCCGGTCTCCTTCGGGTGCGCGAATTCACCATGGGCGAGATCGAGCACTATGTCGATCCTGAACACAAAGGTCATGTTCGATTCCCTGACGTTCGCTCCATCGTACTCTCTCGCTTCTCGACCGTTCCGTACAAGAATCTGGATCAACCCAAGTAACCCAAATGTCTATCGGTGAAGCTGTCGACAGGGGCATCGTAGCTAATGAAACGCTAGGCTACTTCCTTGCCCGTATCCACCTCTTCTTGCTCAAGATTGGAATCGACCCTCGAAGGCTGAGATTCAGACAGCACATGGCAAATGAAATGGCGCACTATGCAACAGATTGTTGGGATGCCGAAATCGAGAATTCATCTGGCTGGACGGAATGCGTCGGCTGTGCCGATCGCGCCGCTTATGATCTTTCAGTCCATTCGGCACGTACTGGGCACGCACTAGTCGTCCGCCAGGCCCTCAAAGGGCCAATAGTTACCGAGAGAGAAGGTGCCCGAGTTCAACAAAAAAGCCCTTGGAAAGACGCTTGGTCGGGATGCTGGGCTAGTGCAGCGTGTTGTTGGAGAGATGAGTCAAGAAGAGCTCGTCAGGTTGAAAGGAGAGCTATCGCAGGGTGAGTCCTACTAGCGACCGCACTTTTCGTAATTTGCTAAGCACTATGACCTCCTTTCTGTCCACGGACAGGTCGGCGACGATATCTGCAGACGAGAGACAAATCATCCTCACACATCAGCTACTTACAATAGAAAGAAGGACGTTCAAACAATCTAGTGAGCTTTATCTCGTCATCTGTCCCTGTCAGATCTGAAAGTGCTTCAGTCCGTGAATTCACTCCGAACGTGATCGAGCCCTCTTTCGGCTTTGGACGGATTTTATATTCGCTTCTTGAACACTCCTTTTGGTGCAGGGAACAGGATGTCGAACGTGGTGTGAGAGTTCACCGCTTATTCTTCGGTCGCGGTGACGTACAACATGTACAGGTTCTCTCACTGCCCCCTCTAGTTGCACCGACAAAAGTCCTCATAGTACCTCTGAGTGCGAAGGAAGAATTTGACCCA